>LR880970.1:49085393-49095935 GCA_904067115.1 Aegilops sharonensis
ACACTTCATGTCATGTTTGTTTCATGCTCTTGGGGCATTTCATCAAACACCTTATGTGCATAAGAGGAACCAAAAGCAAACCTACACCCACTTGTGAAGAGAATGGCTCCAAATGGCTAAGTGTTGGCTGCTGGATGGGTATATATAGGGGAGGGGCTTTAGTTGCGGTTGGCCTGGCAAACCGTGACTAAAGGTGCCCGAAGGCCTTTAGTCGCGGTTGTCCTGGCCAACCGCGACTAAAGACCCTCACGTGCGCCAGCTGGCCACCGAGCGCCCTGGGCCCAGGCCTTTGGTCGCGGTTCACCTCCAGAACCGCGACTAAAGGTCCCATTAGTCGCGGTTCCTACAGCTTCGCGACTTATGGGGCTGGACGGAAGCCTGTTTTTCCACCAGTGACGGCGGGTGAGCCAGAGAAAATCTGGCCATGGATGTTGAGCGTTTTCCATATTGTAATGGCGCAATATTTAGTTTTTATCTATCACAATTAATCACAGGTGGATTAATAGGCAAGTAATAAATGTACTACTAGAAATATTCAAAAGTAAAATAAAAATTAAATGTACTACTAACAATATTTCCATCCGTATATCTCTAAAAAAAGATTTGCAACATATGTTGTGTGAGTAATGGTGTACCGTTTGGCATGAGCAGTTAGCTATCTTAAACCAACGAATCAACAATAGTGTATGAGTAGTGATGCAATATTTTTGGATCCGATGGATTTGGATCATTCTTGTTCTCCATCGTTGATGTTGTCGTCCCACCTCGTTTTAGACTATTTTGGCTCTGTAACCTGTGTGGTCACATCGTCGATGGACGATCCAACAAAGTCGTGGCTTAGGCAGCAAGATGCTAAGGGGGCTGCGCAGAATCTTAGAGAGGGAGGCACATGATCTCACTGGACACCGGAGGAATTGGACAAAAGGGCCGTGGTGGAGTTCGTGGTGTCATTGGCATCCGGTCGGGCGGAAGTTGTGCTCAGCGTCCAAATATTGAGGCAAGTCTTGATTCGAGCGCCCTACGAAAATTATGGCAATGGAGTGATGGATGACGACTTTGCTAGAATGCCTTTTTGGTCCATATAGCCATAGGGTTATATATTATGGTGAGCAAGGCTAGCGCTGGGCCTGCTTCGTTGCTACAGTGATGTACAGTGCTATAGCATATGATTATGAAGGCTACTCCTACCATGTCCCGAGCCCAGGCCCGCCAGGCTTGGCGTGTAGCCTCCGCCACTGATGTTTGGCTCGATATGACAACTATTCTAGAGTTATTCTAACACCACAAATTTCCTCATGAGTATTAGACTAAAAATCTAGGCGAGGAAAGTTGTAAGGGTTTATTTCAAAAATTGCTACATAATAAAAGAAGACAAGTGTTTCCTATTTCAAGCATGAGGACTTTAAAATTTGAACTAAAATGGAAAAAGGAACTCCTAGTTGCTTAAAAGAAATTGCGGAGAAAAAAAACCACTAACTTAAATGCCCTATGGTTAAAATCGAACCCGCAAACTCCTAGTTGGTAATAAGTAGCCTTAACCAACGATAATCTCAGTTGTGTATATTCTAGTCAAGATGGCAAGGATCTATGTGATCCTTGAAGAATCATTCCATGTGCTATAATATGATATTCATTACTCAGTCCATGTTAGCTCGTGTGGCCGCGCTTCAAGTAAGACTGGCATTCTACCTATCTTGGTAGCAAAGAGAAAGGTTTTCTACGGTGCAAGTTTTCATATGACTTGGAAACTTGGGTACAAGTTTCAGTTCGCACCTGCTAAAAAACAGCAATTCTGACCCGATGTAGCACGTCGTGGAAGTGGGGGGGGGGCATCTTTCATTTCCTCTGCTCCCATCCTATGCGGTATCATGCTCAATATATGCTAGGCTAGTTGCGTATGCCCAAGCACAAATCGCGTCGTGCATGACTTCAGGCTTTACAATGAGGAATCGAATAAAGAACTACAACTAGGAAATAACTCTTGTATTCGATGAATGTAAATCTGAATTGAAAATCGACAATATTCTCTACAAAAAGGTGTAATCTCTCTTGATGTGTTGCTTCTTTATTTCTAGAGCATCTGGAGGGTCAAGAGCCCACTGGTTCAATAGCAATGAAACCTAAACATCCAAGAGAGCTCACTTGAAAATAAAAACAACAAAAGCAACAGCTAAAAGGGAGCGGAATCATCCACATTGTGCACAGGTATAGAGTAAATGAAGCCTAAGCTACCAAATCAGCTGATCGTAGCCCTCATCCACCCCGTGGTTCTCCAAAATCGTCATCGTTAACTATATACTCTTGATATTTGATTTCTCCATAGGTGGGTGGTTTGGCAAACCCGCCACCTCCAGTGCAGTGTGGAGTGCATAGGATGATGGTGGTGGGCTTCATCCCTCGGAAATTTGCAGCGTGTGGGCTTTAAACATGACCATCACCAGTCAGCGACAACATATTTTGTGACATATATGGCTTCAGAGAGCGAGAGTGTTGATGTCTACTACGCAACCTTCTTCTTGTAGATGTTGTTGGGCCTCCAAGTGCAGAGTTTTGTAGGACAGTAGCAATATTCCCTCAAGTGGATGACCTAAGTTTTATCAATCCATGGGAGGCATAGGATGAAGATGGTCTCTCTCAAACAACCCTGCAACCAAATAACAAAGTCTCTTGTGTCCCCAACACACCCAATACAATGGTAAATTGTATAGGTGCACTAGTTCGGCGAAGAGATGGTGATACAAGTGCAATATGGATGGTAGATATAGGTTTTTGTAATCTGAAAATATCAAAACAGCAAGGTAGCAAGTGGTAAAAGTGAGCGTAAACGGTATTGCAATGCTAGGAAACAAGGCATAGAGTTCATACTTTCACTAGTGCAAGTTCTCTCAACAATAATAACATAACTGGATCATATAACTATCCCTCAACATGCAACAAAGAGTCACTCCAAAGTCACTAATAGCAGAGAACAAACAAAGAGATTATTGTAGGGTACGAAACCACCTCAAAGTTATTCTTTCTGATCGACCTATTCAAGAGTCCGTAGTAAAATAACACGAAGCTATTCTTTTCGTTCGATCTATCCTAGAGTTCGTACTAGAATAAAACCTTAAGACACAAATCAACCAAAACCCTAATGTCACCTAGATACTCCAATGTGACCTCAAGTATCCGTGGGTATGATTATACAATATGCATTACACAATCTCAGATTCATCTATTCAACCAACACAAAGAACTTCAAAGAGTGCCCCAAAGTTTCTACCGGAGAGTCAAGATGAAAACGTGTGCCAACCCCTATGCATAAGTTCACAAGGTCACTGAACCCGCAAGTTGATCACCAAAACATGCATCAAGTAGATCACGTGAATATCCCATTGTCACAACATATTTGGACACAGAAGAATGCCAAAAAGTTTGGGAGCAAACAAGATAGGATAAATGGCACTTCCTTCACAAAATACCATTCAGGGCAGAATAGACGAATGAATATTGGAGGAATATATTTGAACTGTCCAAGGGAGAATTTGGGCATATTTGAGCAATATATGACCCAAGGAAATTATGATAATTATTTGGGAATTTTTGGAGGGGCAGAAATATAGGTTGGTTCACAATCTAGGGAAAATGAGGTCATTGCTTTAATAGAAAAGGAATTTTCCCCAAGAAAAAGAATTATGGACTTGGGCTAGGATGGGAATGGCATGGTCTTGGGATAGGTTTGAGAATGATGAACCACTTGGGAGAAGAAGAAATGATGATCTCCCAGGTTTCAAGACCACAGAACCACTCCAAAAAGAAAAACAGGGCAAAAAGCAAATAAATCGAAGGAAAAAGAAAAGGGCCAAAAACCAGGCTATTACACAGGGGAGCCACGAAAACACTTTTCCACCGCCGCAACCTTCTGTACCCGTGAGATCCCATCTAGGAGTCTTTTCCGGCGTCCTGCCGGAGGGTGATTCGATCATGGAGGGCTTCTACACCATTGCCCATCTGATGAAGCGTGAGAAGTTTACCATAGACCTTCGGGTCCATAGCAAGAAGCTAGATGGCTTCTTATCTCTCTTTGATTCTAAATACCATGTTCTCCTCGATGTTCTTGGAGATCTTTTTGATGTAATACTTTTTTACGGTGTGTTTGCTGAGATCCGATGAATTGTGGATTTATGATCAGCTTATCTATGAATATTATTTGAATCTTCTCTGAATTCTTATATGCATGATTTGATATCTTTGCAAGTCTCTTCGAACGATCACGGACGGCAAAAGTCTTTGCCGTCCGTCTGAACATGTGCCAGCAAAGGCCTTCTTTGCCGTCTGCTTCCTGGAAACGGACGGCAAAGGATTTTGCGGTCCGCCATCCGAGGCCAGCAGACGGCAAAAACAACGGACGGCAGTGTGGTGGCGTGAGTGCCATTAGGGGGTTAACAACGCTCTTTGCCGTCTACCAGCGGACGACAAAGAGTCAAAGCTCTTTGCCGTCCGCTGACATACGGCAAAGAGCTCAGCTAGACATTACTAGGAACCTGCCACGTGGCCAGCTATGCCATCCGCTGGCAGACGACAAAGTGATTTGAATCTTTGTCGTCCGCTGGCAGACGGCAAACTGACCAAATAGGCAGCCAGTGTTCCCAGGTAGTATAGGTAGCTGCCACGTGTCCTCTTTGCCGTCTGCTAGCATACGGCGAAGCTCTTTGTCGTCCGCTAGCAGATGGCAAACAGGCTACATATCCCCTGTTTTTATAGGAATCCATTTAATTTCACAGGAATTCACACAGAGATATACATATTTTTTTTCACATGCACAACCGACATATGATGTATCCAACACATAGCTCCATCCATGACAACATACATACATAATAGGAAACAGAGTTCCATCCATACATATTACAGTAACATCACAATGTTCATCCAACACATTGTTCCATGCATGCATCCATATAACAAAGTTCCACATTTTTTATCGATACAACCAAAAAAAAGAAAAGGGAAACAAGCACTCCATCCATGCAAGCTTCCATATAGTGAATTAAATCTGCAAAATGGAAACAATAAAGTTAGAAGAAGAAGACTAGAATCAGAAGAAGAAGAAGAAAATGAAGAAGAAGAAGAAGAAGAAGAAGAAGAAGAAGAAGAAGAAGAAGAAGAAGAAGAAGAAGAAGAAGAAGAAGAAGTAAGCATACTTAGGTAAAATGGAGCTAACCTAGCTAATTGTGCCATTTTTGAGTGAACTAAGCATATTATGCCATTTTTGATATAACTTAGAGCTAACTTCATTTTGGAGAAGAAGAAGAAAACTAGAAGAAGAAGAAGAAGAAGAAGAAGAAGAAGCTTCTTCTTCTTCTTCTTCTTCTTCTTCTTCTAGTTTTCTTCTTCTTCTTTTCTTCCTATTCCTTCTTTTCTTCCTCTTCCTGTATTTTCTTCATCTTATTATGTCATTTGTGGACTAAATAGGCTAAATTATGTCATAAATGGACTAAATAGGCTAAATAAGAAGAAAAATGCCATTTTTACCTTACCTAGCTAATTATGCCATTTTTGACCTAACTAAGCATATTATGCCATTTTTGATATAACTTGGAGTTTACCTCATTTTGGAGAAGAAGAAGAAGAAAACTAGAAGAAGAAGAAGAAGAAGAAGAAGAAGAAGAAGAAGAAGAAGAACAAGAAGAACAAGAAGAAGGAGGAGAAGAAGAAGAAGACTAGAAGAAGAAGATCTTCTCTTCTTCTTCTCTTCTTCTTCTCCTTCTTCATATTCTTCTTCTTCTTCTTCTTTTCTTCCTATTCCTTCTTTCCTTCCTCTTCCTTGATTTTCTTCATCTTATTATGTCATTTGTGGACTAAATAGGCTAAATTATGTCATAAATGGACTAAACACGCTAAGTAAGAAGAAAAATACCGTTATCACGGAGGTGTAGGAATGGTCATGGCTGCACCAGTGCGAGAGGGAGGTGAAGGACCGATCGGGGTTCCGACGTTGGCAGAAGGAGTGGTTGATGCTTGTCGGGAGCCATGCTGCACCAAAGATCATTTCCAATAATGTCTCGTTAGCAAGTTCACAAACTGAAATGTGAATAGTAGTAAGCAACGACCAGTCAAATCAAACTCACCGTGTTCGCCGGAGCAATCTGGGGCATCGGCGGAGGGGCCTGACCGTTTTTCTCGCACATGGTCTGCACATTTGGTTCTCACGAGTCAGTCATATTAGAAAGTAATGCGAACATTACATGCATGATTGGGCTAATATGCACGAGAAACGTACCACGATGAGCTCGTATAGGGACCGGTTAACAAGGTTGTTCCGGTTCCTCTCCTCCTCCAACAGCTTAGCCGTTTTCTCCTCCATCTCCTTTTGTGCCTCCCTTTTTGCCTCCTCCACAAGCTCCTTCGTCTTCAATCTCTCTTTCTCAACAATAGCCTGCAACACACCACTCCTCATTAGCATTGTAATCATCGACGGACGCACACACAATGTAATGGAGGAAAGGTGAGAGAGTCTGTATAACTAACCGCCATGGCGATCTCTGCGGGCCGTGCACGAGGCGTTATCACAGGATCAGAGCTAATGAGGCACTTCTTGATCTGCGGGAGAGTCTTAGGACAACGTATCAGTCCATCACCAATGGCTAGAGAGCCATGGGACCTCCCACCACCAGATATCATCACTAGCTCTGTATCAAAAGGTTCCTGGCTCGGGTTAAAGTCCTCCCCTTTCCTCGCCTTCCCCTCGTGTCTGTACTTCAGAAGCTTGTGGTGGGAGGTCTTGTTGGTGAAGCTCTCTAGATCATCTAGGTCAGACTCCGTGAATGTCTTGGCCTTCTTGTATGGGGCCATATGGGCCATGCCATAGAGGTCGAACAGACCTGGCACAGGCTTCTTGTGGTGGTGCGCCTGAGAGAGAGGAACAAAATATTAGTTAAGGGCTCAAGCTAGCATGAAGAATGATATTGCTATGTAAATAGGTCATTTTGGAGCTAAGAAAGGTAATTATGTCATTTTCAAGGAAAATAAGCTAAGTTTAGGTCATTTTCGAGGTAACCAAGATTATTATGCCATTTTTGACCAAAGTATGCTAATTATGTCATTATTGAGCTATCCAAGGTTATTATGTCATTTTAGAGCTAACTATAGCATATTTAGGCATTCTATAGAGCTATCTAAGGTTATTATGTCATTTTAGAGCTAATTATGTCATGAATGAACTAGCTAAGATTAATTTAGGTCGTTATTGAGCTATCGAAGCTAGTTATGCCATTTTTTAACTGACTAAAGCATATTAAGTCATTTTATAGAGCTATCTAAGGTCATTATGTCATTTTAGAGCTAAATATGTCATAAATGAACTATCTAGCATGAAGAATGAATTGCATGAATCATGTAGCAAACCACATACCCAGTTCTCCCTGTACTCAAACAGGTTGGAGCTCCCTTGATAGTGTGGCACACCTTCCATTTGGTCGCGCTTATCCTTGGCCCTTTGGTGTTCGACTTTCCATTGGGCAAAGAACCACGCATCCACCAACGCCTCCCAACAGTCCATCTTATCCACACACCATCTCGGGGGCACCTAAGTGAGTCAAGAGAAATTTCAGCGCTACGCCTACGAATCAAATCAAGAAAACAAATTTCAAGGCCTTAAGAATAGGTAATTACCTGCATGTACTTCTCCTTACTCAAAAACTTGTCGCGACACTTCTGCTTGCCCCTCCTAATACCCCTCGAGGCGTAGTAGTCTCGAACGGCCTACACCCGAGCCTCGTGCCTTAAGTTCTGAAGTAGGCGCTTGCACTCGTTTTCGACAACCATACACGCGGCCTTCTGCTCTCCCTCTGTAACCCTGTAGAAGGTCTGCCATCAAACAAGACAACACTGATTAGTACAATCACTAGGTAGTGTTGATTTTTAATTCCATAAAGGAGAAATTACCCAAAACCGACATAACACAGTGTTGGCCACCGTCTTGCACAAGACACCGTCGACCCTCTCCTCCGGCAGGGCCGGGGCAACTGAGTACAGCTCCCAGGTCAGTGCTAGCTCTGGAACCTGACCCTCACCAGGCAACGTGACTGTCGGTGTCAAAACCGGCGGATCTCGGGTAGGGGGTCCCGAACTGTGCGCCTCAGATCGATGGTAACAGGAGACAGGGGACACGATGTTTACCTAGGTTCAGGCCCTCTCTATGGAGGTAATACCCTACTTCCTGCTTGATTGATCTTGATGAATATGAGTATTACAAGAGTTGATCTACCACGAGATCGTAATGGCTAAACCCTAGAAGTCTAGCCTATGAGTATATGGTAATGAATCTGTCCTATCCGGACTATTCTCACCGGTTTATATAGACACTGGGGAGATCTAGGGTTACATGAGGTCGGTTACATAAGAGGGAATCTTCATAATCGGTAGTCTAGCTTGCCTTCCACGCCAAGTAGAGTCCAATCCGGACACAGGTATAGTCTTCGGTCTTCGTGTCTTCATAGCCCATCAGTTCGACCCAACAGATAACAGGCCGGACGCCCGAGGACCCCTTAGTGCAGGACTCTCTCAGTAGCCCCTGAACCAGGCTTCAATGACGAGGTGTTCGGCGCTCGGATTGTCTTCGGCATTGCAAGGCGGGTTCCCTTCTCCAAGTAATATATTCGGTTGTTGACTCAATATTGTTCTCCTTGGCTTCTGCGCACTAATAACTTCGTCTTCCACATGTCGAGCGAATGCGGAAAGTCAGTGTATTTTTGCAAATAACACCCCGCCCACACAAGGCAGAACTCCTATTTAATGGAACTGGATCTTAGATCCAAGCGATACCGTGCTGAGAAAATCCCCAGAAACTGCCAGGAGAAGCCATTCCAACATGGCTAGCATTCCAGTTCTTCCTCCCGCTCAAGCCAAAAGAGAAGCGAGTACGAGAAGTGTTCTGTGACTAATAGTCATCTAGCAAAGCTACAAACGCAGGGATTTCTTCCTCCCGCAGATCTGGTTCCTGTCCGAGCAGGGTCGGTCTCCTTCAATGGCGTGACTCAGTCGGAGGACTTCCCCAACCCATCCGGGAGGGAGCGAGTGTGCTTCGTCCCCTATCTGCTGAGGGGCGTCGGGTTTCCCGTCCATCCGTTCCTCCGAGGGCTTTTGGAATATTACGGCCTCCAGGTGCACAACTTCACTCCCGCCTCCATCCTGCACATCGCTGGTTGTGTTGCTTTATGCGAGCTATTCCTGGGTGTTGAAGCCCATTTCGAACAGTGGAGAAAGTTGTTCTATCTTGTCCCGTGTAACCATGAGGGGTCAATATTTGAAGTGGGCGGAGCCGAAATGTGGCGCATCACCGATACCGTATACCCATCTGGCGCACCAAGGAGGGCATCTGAAGAATGGCTTTCCGAGTGGTTCTACCTCGAGGACGTTGCGCTACCCAACCCAGTTCGAAAGGGTCTCCCTAAATTTGCAAGCGTTCCGCTAAAGAAACACCACAGTTGGCGCCCCCGGAGCCTTGAGGAGGAGGACAGTGCGGAGGTTCGTCAGCTCTTGGGTGAGATAAAGACGCTCGCCCAGTCTGGATTAACAATGGTTGAGGTAATGGCGACCTCCATAATGCGAGGGGTCCAGCCGCTTCAATACAGAAGGCTCCCAATGTGGCACTACAACAGGGAGGACGACGCCTCCCGCTGTGGTCGAAAAGGTCCGGGCACCCCCGCCGCTCTGGCCAAAATACTGGCTGAGCTGTTCAAAGGGGAGGAAGAGGAATTTCTTCGAATCAATCGCAGAGAGGGATATTCTATTTATAATCCCCCCAGCTGGGTAAGTCCCAATCCTTCTGCTTTACTCGTTTTGCTTCCCGGATTACCTTTGACAAGCTTCTAATCCGTTTATAACAACATTGGCAAAGAATCACCGAGGGTTTTACAGCCCCGCCCCACAGCCTGCGGACCACAAATGGGAGTTGGATCCCAGGTATGAAGAAGATCCGGATATATCCATGGTACTCGCGGAAGGGTGTTTTACCAGGTGAGCTACGATGGCACGGAAGTGGCCATTATCGCTGATTACCTTGGTCTTCTTCCAGCTTCCCACATAAGTCGTTGAGAAAAAAACTCTCTTGAAAGAGCTTCCTCGCACTGCTTTACCCATTGCACTGTCTTGTGCTCCACAGGGGAGGCGTTCGGCGCGTCACACTACTCCAGGGGCGGCTCCAAAGAGAGCGGCTCCGGCGCCTAGCAAGGCCTCTAAAAGGAAGGTCGGTGAAGTCACAACCGGTCCCTCGTCAAAGAGGTAAGGATTTAAAGGTATACTTCAACAGTCACATCCAACTGTAACTTGTATGCTTGTTTGATACCAGGAAAAAGGTTCACCGGACTAACTCTGAGGGTCCGACCAGCCGTACTCCCCACGCCCGGGATTTAGACACTAGTAGAAAAAGGGCCTATAGTCCCGGTTCATAAGGGCCTTTAGTCCCGGTTCATGAACCGGGACTAAAGGGTCGGTACTAATACCCTCACCCTTTAGTCCCGGTTCTATCCAGAACCGGGACAGATGGGCCTCCACGTG
>LR880970.1:49122537-49138060 GCA_904067115.1 Aegilops sharonensis
GGCGACGCTGGCCAGGCGGAGGGGGTGCCGGGCGGTGGTGGCGATGGGGCCGCAGGTCTCCGGGGCGGCGGGGTGGTGCTGCAGCGGGGTGGAGTGGTGACAGCGTCTGGGCGGCGGCGGTGTTCGACGGCGGTGTTGCGAGCGCGGGCGCGGTTGAGTTGGGGGCGCGGGCGCGGTTGAGTTGGGAGAGAGGGGAGAGAGAGGGGGTGGGGCCGGAGATACAGAGAGCAAGCATAGGAGGGGGGAGACGGCCGTTAGATGGGCCATTTCTTTGCCGTCCGCCAGCGGACGACAAAGGTCCAGAAGGCATACGGCAAAGACCAGGCAGACGGCAAAGAAGCTAACCTAGCCACACCGTGCCCTATGGGGCCCACCTGGCCCTTTGTCGTCTGCATTCGAGCTCTTTGTCGTCAGCCAGTGGACGGCAAAGAAGAAGCGGACGGGAAATAGACTTTTTGCCATCTGCCCATTCTTTGTCGTCCGCTTTGTGGAAGCGGATGACAAAGAGTTGGCAGACGGCAAATTACCAGATTCCAGTAGTGTATCGGAATTAAGCCAAGGAGTTTCATCTGGGCCATCCAATATGATTCTGGCCCATTGTAACTTCCGGCCCATGTATGGCCACGATGTCTTTCGGCCCATATGAGGCCCTTTGTAACTCTCGGCCCATTAAAGGCCCGAGATGAAACTAGCCCATAATGAACAGTGTATCGCTTTATACCCATTAACGGCCCATTACTCCGTCGGCAGCCTGTTAACGGCCTGTTCGTATATAGCCCATTTACGGCCCGCTTTCTACCGGCCCATTGTGGCCTATCGGAATTAAGCCCAGTAGCTTCATTTGGGTCATCAAATATGATTCCAGCCCATTGTAACTTCCGTCCCATGTATGGCCCATGATGTCTTTCGGCCCATATGAGGCCCTTAGTAACTCTCGGCCCATTAAAGGCCCGAGATGAAACTGGCCCATAATGAACAGTGTACCGCTTTATACCCATTAACGGCCCATTATTCCGTCGGCCGTTTCCAGCCCATGTTAACTTTCGGCCTTCTAAGGGCACATTTATTCTTGGGCTCATTTCTAGAATTCAGTTAGATATGGTCCATTACTGGCCTGTTCCGTTTGTGGGCCAAATACAACCCGTGGTTACAGTCGCCTGTTTGTGGCCCGTTAACCCGTTGGACTGTTTTCATAGTGTTATAAAATACAGCCTATTAACGGCCCGTTATGGTCCACGCATAGTCCAGCCCATGTTTGGCGAAATGATTATACGCCCCATAGAAGGCCCATGCATGGATCCTACGGCCCGTAGAAGCCTAATGGATCCTACGGCCCGTAGAAGGCCCATGGATCATATGGCCCGTAGAAAGTCCATGGATCCTACGGTGCGTAAAAGGCCCATGGATCCTACGGCCTGTAGAAGGCCCACGGATCCTACGGCCCGCAGGAGGCCCGTGGTTACAACAGTCCGTGTCTTGCCATGATTATTGTGGCCTAGTTACCAAAACTAGGTTATTGTGGCAACTAGAAAAACGCGAAAAAAGAACTGCAGTGACTACAAGCAAACAACTAAACAAGCCAATAAGGAAATAAATAAGAAAGCAACTAATGCTAGCCTATTACAGCTATTACACATATTACATCCACTGGGTATCAAAGTTCGCCACCAGTGCAAATATAGGGAACAAAGCAGCATATTACATACACTGGCCGTCAAAATTGGCCACCAGTGCAAATAAACGTAGTAGCAAAACAAGTCCATAACTGAAACAACTGCAGAAGAGCTCAAGAAACGTTATCCTGGGTATCCACCATGCTGGCAATAAGCTTAGCAAGCTTATTAGCTTTGTACTATTTGGCGCTAAAATCCTCCAACGGTTGCTGTTGCACCAGAAAGTATGCAGCTGAATGCTCCAGGGACTTACGCCGTCCTTCCGCTTCTTGTCGCAGCACAGCTGATCGATGTCTTTCAGCTTGTAGTTGAGACTCAAGAAACCGAACTGATTCAGAAAGTGAGTTTGAATAGCTTGTGCAAGTGGTAGTGGCCAGTAACTCGAACAGTAAACCAAGACAGGACTTTGGGGTTGCCTCACTGTCTTTAAGATAGTTTTCCTTAGCTGTTTTATCAGCTTTGTTGGAGACCAACAAGGATGTCTCATGATCCTGAACCTCATTGCTTAATAAGACACTCTTTCACAATATTCTGTCAGCATTCTAAAACAAGAAACAAGCAGACACATAACAGGTTTAGCATGTACTAGTATATGAAACTCATTTCAGTGAACTAGTTCATTAGTAAGGTGGTCAAGATTAAACTACCAAGTCTTCTATTGCCAAGTAGTACATTATAAAAGCATCAAATAAACATATATCTATGTCCTATGCTCACTGCATTGTCTTGGCAAATCAAAATAGAGACATGGTTCAAATCATATCAGATCAAGAGAAAGCAGCACTGAAAGAATATAAACCGTGGGTAACTAAATGGCACAACAAGATTTCAGACGGGTACCACGGGTCTACATGTACAACAACACTATTGGCCCTGTTATGATGCTAGTAATGTGCATGATATGAGAAGTCAACTGTATACACAATTGGAATTGAAATCAACAGAGCTATTTATAAGAGCAAACAAACATGCGTAAACATACCTGTTGTGCCATTCGAGTTTCCATTGGATAGTTCAATTTAAAAATAAGTTTGTATGAGTAAATACATTGATACAAGAGCAAAGCAGTATGCACGATAGCAATGCAATCTTAAATGAGAACAGTTGTTCTTCAGGTTTAAGCACTTGTTCTACATGAACAGAGTACAGTAAGACGCAAGCATATAGTACTTAAAATAAAATGAGCTCATAGAACTTACCACATTCTTGGTTCGGGACCAGTAAAGAACAAGATGTTCCCATTCATCATCCAGTAAATGTGCCTTAGGAGAACGTAAGGGAATTTGATGAATTTCTTTGCCAGTGAAGTACGTTTTCTTCAGGTAATTCCAATACTGCCACCAAGCATTCTTGAAGATAGCAGAGGTATTAGCACAGGTTACCTCATCTCGAGTTTCCAAATCGGTCCTTCTCTATAGAGAAAAAGGGGAAAATCTCTGTATTATAACCATCATGGAGGTAGAATGTATGGGACAAAGCAAAGTAATTGCCATGAATAAATTACTTACACATAACTCCTGTACAAACACCTGCAACTGGCATTTTCCTTCATCTTCAGTATAATATTTCCATGATGGGAAGATACTCACATAGGATTTAACAACATCAAATGCGATAGATGCTTAACTATGAATGGCTGGTTGTTCTTCCTCCACAGGAATAGGTGTACTAACTGGTGGAGTTGGGGTTCGCCGTGGTAGTACTGGCGCTTTGGGCACTGGAGCTGCCTTACTAACTACTCTTGTTTGGGAGCTCTATGGTGGAGATGGTGCTGTGTCAACAGGAACTGGGTTACTATCTGCTGGGGTCAGGGTTAAATTGGGTGAAGCTGATTCTCTGTCCATCGCATTAGCGATTAAATCTGCGAGAGTCTGGGTTATGTGTGGTAGGGCTGGTTCTCGTGCATGTACAACTGGGGTGCTATCTCCACCAAGAGGTAGCACTATTTTATTTGAAGACCGTGTTTTTACTCTGCTAGATACTGCTATCACCCGCTCCAATTCAAATGGCCGATAAACAGGAAACATAATTGAATGTACAGACATTATATGAGAGACAGATGCAGTAGACAGTGTGGAAAAAAGAGGGCATTAAATAATTGACATGCATATTGTTTAACTAAAATAGATAGCATGACATAATTTCACATATATGATGTCTATCTAAACTGGATAGCATAGCATAACATAATTCAAAGATAGGATGACTAACTAAACAGGATCGCATGACATAATTCACATACATGTTATCTAAGTAACCAGGATCGCATGATTTAATTCACATATGTGATTTATATGCTAAGCGGAGGGCATTCACATATATGATGTCTGAACTAAGAACTGAGTGTTGAATATTGTATATGATGTCTAAACTATGCAATGCAAGACACCATATGCATGGTATGAGCAGTAGAACCGTGCATGGTTAGAGCATACACCTCGGTGGGGGAATACGACTGGTCATCTGTCTCTGAATCCATCTCTGAGGAGCTATAGGGACCCTGCAAGAGATCTGCTTCGACAGGTAGCACCGTCTGCTCTGAAGGGCTTGTTTTCACTCCAGATTTTTCCATCACCCACTGAAATGGCTGATTCACAGGAAGAGTAGTTTAATGTACAAACATTGTCGACAAATGGAAATTTAATGAAGAAAAGGATGGGCTAGATATCATTCAAATATATGATGCATGGTTAAACAGGATGGCATTACACATTTCACATATATTATGGCTGGCTAAAAGACATGGGACTGCATAATTCCCATATATGATATTGAAACTAAACAGGTGGCATTACAGAACATGTCTAAACTAAGCAGATGACATATATGATGTCGAAAGTAGGCACGACAAGGCACCATATGCATGATATGACTAACATCATCATGCCAAGTTAGAGCAAACACCTTAGGGGTAAATAGGAGTGGTGAGCTGCATCTGAATCCGCCTCAGAACATATATCTTCCTCTGGATTACAATCTGGAGCCATTGAACCCACCATGGAGCGATGTCTGCATGACATTGTATTGCCGCGCGAAACTCTTCTCTTTTTCTCTACATGTTCAGCATGACTGTGTACAATATCTGACATGCATACAGAAAAATATAGTGAGATTATGTAAGGAGAGCATGCAGAAATCTAGAGTAATGGTAACAACTAGTGGATGGATCCAAAAATAATGATAGCAGGCTGATGATTGCTTTAATTTAATAAAAAACATATGATGATTGCTTTAATATTTGTTTCCCACCCAAGATGAACAACATAGGCATACCCTAGGTGAACAAGATATTAGACAGAGATACTATTCATTACTGCCTCGATATGTGCCCCACAATTAATTTAGAACTCAAGTTTTAACATCAATTTTAGACCTGTCTTGGAGTCTAAGAGGTGAACAAGAAAATAAAGTAGCAAGTAATATTAAGCAATGCATAACATAAGCAGAAACAAAATAGTGCGACATCTCTTGTGGACCCATGTACTCCTCAGGTTCATCTGCTGAGTCGATGATGGTGATGCCGTTGCGGTGGGTGCCGGCTGCAGGGAAGGTTATCTGAGGCGGCGAAAGACAATCAGGAGTCATGATGTCTGGTTTGGTGGATGCTTCTGTCGATGGAGAGCAGTTCAGGTGAGGTGGACGACATCGCGGCAGGAGTAGGAAAAACCACACAAAGTTTTCCTCGACACCTACCTGTAACTGAAGTAATTCTGTAAGGGCTCATTTGGCTTGGATGATTATAAAAATGCAGGGATAGGAGGAAAAACACCGGAATAGGATAGGAATGCACATGGGAAATAGAGCATTTGTGAAGATAGAATTTCTGTCAACTTGGGTGTTTGGTTCACAGGAAAAGGAGGAGCAGAGGAATGCAAAGAAATATGGCCAAAATAAAGTGAAACCATCTGAAACATGTACAGTTAGAATGTTATTCTGCCACTAATGCACTTTGTCTTGTTTTCATGCATAGGATTTTGAAAAGTAGGTCCAGGTGGATGTTTTGCTCCATTCCATTCAACAAAATGCATGAATAATTGAATAGTAGAGTGCCATAGGAAAATTTCCTATTGCTATGTTTTTCCGTTGAACCACAATAGCCCTAATGGATCGACATGACTGTAGAGTAATAAGTGATGCAACAAGTGTACAACCTCTTTGCCATAGCCGTGTCGACCTCAGCATTATTGGGTTGGTCGCTGAAGAAGTTGAGGCAGAGGTGGCTGTCAGAGGTGTGGAGGAAGATCTGAGGAATTTGGTCCAGGGCACTGCTCTATTGTGATGGATCTCTCCGTCCTTGGAGCAGCTCCGGTGAGCCGTAAGACGTCAAGGCTGAAGCAGCACAAGACAGACATCGTTAATCTCAAGTGGGATTCTAATGGCATCTCCAATAGATGATGTAAAATGCATTACCAAAAAGTGATAGATGTAAAATTTACATCACCAAAACAACCTGACTACAACAGATGAGGTAAAAACAGTTGACTCTGAACTTAACTGTCGAAACTGAAATTTACTGTGGAATCTGAATGTTACTATCGAAACTGAACGCAATGGTAGCAGAGAGGCACTTCACATGGGATAGTTTAGGGAGGGCCCGTAGTTCATCTTCAACTCGTGCCCCCCCTGAGCCGCCAGCCACCACCGGCTGAACCCCGCGCCGCGCCGAAACAACTCCCTACCGCCGGTCCGCCGCCGCCTCGCCGCCCCGGAACAACTCTCCACCGTCGGTCCACTGCCGCCCAGGCTAACCTTCTAGCCCCCCCCCCACGCCAAGCTCTTTCTCTGGCGATCCCCATGCCACCGCCCCACCACCGCGCCCCCCCCACCGCCGGCGAGGAACACCCCACCCTGAACCCTAAGATAGATATGGGGTACCTCTCCGGCGAGCTGCCCTCCCACTGCGGGTGGTTCTTCCTTAACTCCGGCGAGACCCACCACCCCCTGAAAATCGACTGACCCAAAAGTCGATTCAGTCGACTGAAGTGTTGCTAAATTGGAGCAGAGCAGCAGCACGAGCGAGAGGGAGAGCAGCAGCGCGAGCGAGCGAGCGAGAGCCGGAGCAGCAGCAGCAGCGTGAGCGAGTGAGCGAGAGCCCGGGCAGCAGCAGTAGCGCGAGCGAGCGAACGAGAGACGGAGCAGCAGCAGCTGGGCGAGCGAGCGAGCGACACTACAAAAAAATACACTTGTGTGATGATACGTGTTTGTCACAGTAGGTCGCGTTTTTTGTCATGCACGTACATCCATGACAAATTTATGACAGAATCAAGATAGTCATACATGTGCTGTCGTAGAAGTGTTCCATGACATTACCAAAATTATCATCATGGAAGTGTCCACTTCCATGACGATAAATCACGCTTCACAGAAGTGCTTTCGTCAAGGGTGACCGGCACGTGGCATCCACCGTAACGGAACGCCGTTAAGCTATCGGGTCGGGTTTTGGATCCGATAACCCGTTAACAGCCCCGACCAATGGGGATTTTCCACGTGTAAAATCATCATTGGCTGGAGGAAACACGTGTCGGCTCACAGTTTGGATAGATGTCATCCACTCATTTGACAGAAGGCGCCTATGATACGTCGACACATGGCACGACCCAACAGAGGCCCATTCCTGTGAAAAGGCCGGCTCGTTTGACTTGGTCAAAAGGTGGCGGGCCGGCCCATGTAAAGCCTGTTAACGACCTGTTCGCATATAGCCCATTTACAGCCCGCTAACCCAAGGCCCGTTACGCCCTATCCGAATTAGGCCCAGTAGCGTCATCTGGGCCACCCAATATGATTCCAGCCCGTTTTCACTTCTGGCCCATGTATGGCCCATGACGTCTTTCGGCCCATATGAGGCCCTATGTAACTCTTGGCCTATTAACGGCCTGTGGTGAAACTGGCCCGTAATGAATAGTGTATTACTTTACACCCATTAACGGCCTGTGGTGAAACTGGCCCGTAATGAACAGTGTATCACTTTATACCCATTAAGGGCCCGTTATTCCGTTGGGCCGTTTCCATCCCATGTTATCTTCGGCCTTCTCAGAGCCCATTTATTCTTGGGCTCATTTCCAGCATTCGTTTACTTACGGCCCATTACTGTCATTTTTCGCTTATGGGCCAAATTCAGCCCGTGGTTATAGTCGGCCCGTTTGTGGTACGTTAAGATGTTGGGCCGTTTTCATAGCATCATGAAATACGACCTATTAACGATGGCCCGTTATGGTCGGCCCATGAACGGACGATTCCAACTCTAGCCGGTTTACGGCCATATTGCGGCCTGTTATTGGCCCATGTTTGGCCAATCGATCATACTGCCCGTATAAGGCCCATTGATGATACGGCCCGTAGAAGGCCCATTGTTTCTATGGCCCGTAGAAGGCCCACTGTTTATACGGCCCATAGAAGGCCCACTGTTTATACGGCCCGTAGAAGGCCCACTGTTTCTACGGCCCGTAGGTCGAGTGTCACTACAGTAAATATTAGCTCATGGTTATTGTGGCCTAGTTTTAAAAAATAGGTTATTGCAGCCACTAGCAAACCGCAGAAAAAGAACTGCACTGACTACAAGCAAACAAATAAACAAGACAAGAATGAAATAAATAAGCAAGCAACTTACACTAGGCTATCACGGCTATTACACATATTACATCCACTAGGCATCAAAGTTCGCCACCAGTGCAAATATAGGGAACACAGCAGCATATAAACGCCGCAGCAAAACAAGTCCAGAACTGAAACCACTTCAGAAGAGCTCAAGAAACAATATCCTGGGTACCCATAATGCTGGCAAGATGCTTAGCAAGCTTATTAACTTTCTCTTGTTTGGCGCTTAAGTCCTCCAGCGCTTACTGTTGCACCAGAAAGTATGCATCTGAATTATGCAGGGACTTCCTCAGTCCTTCGGCTTCCTGTCGCATAACATCTGATCGATATCTTTCAACTTGAAGTTGAGACTCAAGAAGCCGAACTGATTCAGGCAACGAGTTCGAAGAGCCGGTGCTAGCAGTGGTAGCCAGTAACTCGAACACTACATCAAGACAGGACTTTGGGGTTGTCTCAGTGTCCTCAATATAGTTTTTATCATCTTTCTTGGAGACCAATAGGGATGTCTCACTATCTTGAACCTTATCTTCATTACTTCCTTTACCATTGCATAACAGGGTACTCTTCTCCAATATTTTATCCGCGTTCTAAAAGAGAAACAAACAAACACATCTCAGGTTTACAATGTAGTATATGAAACTCATTTTGGTAAACCAGTTCAGTAGTAAGGTGGGCAGGATAACAACATGAAACAAACATATATCTATGAAGTATTGTCACAGTATGGTCTATATCATTCTAGTTTATGTTGCCAAATCAAGATAGATACAGTTCGAATCATATCTATTTAAGACAAAAGCAGCATAGACAGAATATAAGTGTGGGAAACTACACAGCAATAACAACACTTGTAATGTGCATGGCATGATAACATAACTGTTTTTTCAATTGAAACTGAAATCAACATAGAGCAAGTTACAACAGCAAACAGCCAAACACGTTGAAGAAACAGGTTTAAAACATACCTATTGTGCCATTGGAGTTTCAATTGCATCCTTCAAATTTGAAATTGGTTGGTATCAGAAAATACAGTGATGCAAGAGCAAAGTAGTATGAACCATAGCTACGGAACCTGACCTGAGAACAATTCTTCTTCTTCTTTAAGCATTGACTTCGGGTTCGAAGTGGTGGTCCTCGTGATTTAGGCACTGTAGTTGCCTTACTAACTGCTCGTGTTTGGGTGCTCTGTGGTGGAGACCGTGCTGTGTCAACGGGAACTGGGTGTCTATCTGCTGGGGTTGGGGTTAGAAGGGGTGTAGCTGGTTCTCTGTCCAACTGGGTAGGGGTACAATCTGCATGAGTGTGGGTTATGTGTGGCGGGGCTGATTCTTGGGCAAGTACAACCATGGTTCTATCTGCATCGACAGGTAGCACGATCTTTTCTGAAGACCGTGTTTTTACTCCCACAGATACTGCCATCATTCCCTCCAATTAAAATGGCTGATAAACAAGAAAAGTAATTGAATGTACAAACATTGTAAGATAGACAGGTGCAATGGATAGTCGGGAAGAAAACAGGGCATGAAATAATTCACATTTATGTTGTCTAAGCAAACAGAATAGCAGGACATAATTTCACATATATGATGGCTAATTGAACAGGATAGCATGACACAATTTCACATGTATGATGGCTAACTAAACAGGATAGAATGACATACTTCAAAATATGATGACTATGTAAACAGGATGACATGATATAACTATACGATGTGTCTATTAAAGTGGTTGGCATGCCATAAATCACAAACATGACGTCGATGGAAACATGATGGCATGATATAATTCACGGATAGAATGACATAATTTAAAATATGATGACTATGTAAACAGGATGAGATGATCTAACTATATTATGTCTTTAGAAAATGGGTTGGCATGCCATAATTCAGATACATGTTGTCTATGTAAACATCATGGCATGCCATAATTCAAATATATGATTTATATACTAAGGAAGTGAGCAGAGGGCAATTGCATATATGATGTGTCAACTAAGGAGATGGCATTCAATATTGTGTATATGATGTAAAAACTAAGCATTGCAGTACAACATATGCATTATATGAGTAATATAACCCTGCCAAATTTGAGCATACACCTCAGGGGGATAATAGGACTGGTCATCTGCCTCTGAATCCTCCTCTGAAGAGCTATCTGTAACCAGCAAGATATCTGCTTCAGCAGGTAGCATTGTCTGCTCTGAAGACCTTGTTTTCACTCCAGATTTCTCCATCACCAATTCAAATGGCTGATGCACAGGAAGAGCAGTTGAATATACAAACATTGTCGACAAAAGCAATGAGAAATACAAAAAAAGGACGGCATGATATAGTTCACATATACGACGCTTGCCTAAACAGCATGGCATTGCATAATTCACATACATAATGCCTTGCAACAAGATAACATTGCATATCACATATACAATATCTTGCAACAAGATGGCATTGCATAATTCACATATATGGTAATTAGACACTAAATAGGTGGCATTCACACAAAGCATGTCTAAACTAAGCAAATGACATAGCAATGCAAGATACCATACGCACGATATGAGTAACATAACCCTGCCAAGTTAGGGCATGCACCCCAGGGGGAAATATGACTGGTCATCTGTCTCTGAATCCTCCTCTGAGGAGCTATCGGTAACCAGCAAGACATGCGGTTCGTCAGATAGCATTGTCTGCTCTGAAGACCTTGTTTCCACTCCAGATTTTTCCATGACCGTGCCGAATGGCTGATGCACAGGAAGATTAATTGAATGTACTAAAATTGTTGAAAAATTTAACACATAATAAAAAAAATGATGGCATGATATAATTCACATATAAGATGACTGGCTAACCAGGGTGGCATTGCAAAATTCACATATATGATGCCTGGCTAGACAAGATGGCATTGCATGATTCACATATACGATAAAGAAACTAAACAGATGGCATTGACACAAAGCATGTCTAACCATATGCATGATATTACCAACATCAGCATGCCAACTTAGAGCGAAGACCTCATGGGGTAAATAGGAGTGGTCTTCTCCTTCTGAATCCCCCTCAGAATAGTTATCTTCCTCTTGATTACGATCCGAAATTGGTGGAGGGGGGGCTGCCTTTGCGCCAACCATGGAACGACGTCTGCATGAAATTTTATTGCCACACAAGGCTCGTCTCTTTTGCTCTACATGATCAGTTCCATTGTGTACAATAACTGGCATTCATAGGAATAAAACATAGTGAGATTATGTAAGGAGTGCATGCACAAATCCAGAGTGATGGTAGCAAACTGTGGATAGATCCAAAACCAATGATAGTAGGCAGATAATAGCTTTAGTTAAAAAATACAGATAAAGGCTCCTTTAATGTTTGTTTGCACCCAACATGAAACTCATAGTAGACACCGGAGATTAACCAGATAGTAGACAGATAGTACTGATTGTTGCCCCAATATGTACCCCACAACCATTTAAAAACTCAAGTTTCAACATTAGTTTGGACCTGACTCGGAGTCTAATAGGTGAACACGACGATAATGTAGCATGTCATCATATTAAGCGACGCATAATGTAAGCAGACACGGAAGAGTGCGACCTCTCTTTCGGACCCGTGTAGTCCTCAGGGTCATCTGCTCAGTTGATGATGGTAATGCAGTTGTCGTGGCTGCCCGCGGCAGGGAAGAAGATCTGAGGCGGCGAAAGATAGTCTGGAGAGCTGATCCCTGCTGTGGTGAACCCTTCCGTCGTTGGAGCAGCTGAGCTGGGGTGGAACACAGCGTTGCAGGAGCAGGACAAACCACACAAGGTTTTCTTTGACACATATCTGTAACAGAAGTAATTGAGTAAGGGCTTGTTTGAATTTGAGGATTCTAACAATGCAGGGATAGGAAATAGACGGGAATAGGATAGGAGTGCATGTGCAAAACAAAGAATTCAAAAACACAGGATTTCTGCCAATCTGGGTGTTTGATTCACAACATTTGGAAGATCACAGGATGCAAAAAAGCATGGTGAGATTAAGTCAAACCACAAGAAAATGTACGGTTATAATGCTATTATGCTACTATCTCTTAGTCTTGTGCTTGATGAATAGGAATATGAAAAGGAGGAGAAGTGGAAATTAGAATTCCTACAGTTTTTCTTTCAAGGACACACTAAAGGAACAAATTCTACAGTTTCCTTTGCTCCATTCCTTTGCACCAAATTCATGAAAAGTAGTACCTTAGGAAACTTTCCAATTCCTATGTTTTTCATTCACTTTTCCTTTCAAGCACTGGCGATTCTAGTAGGCAGGCTTGAGCAAGGAAAATCCTACACTAAATAAATGTTTTTGTGCTACTTCTATTACTTTGGACCCAGGCCACTGCCATACTAGCTCAACTCCCAGGCCCATCGACAAATGCACAGCTCAAACGCGCAGAGATAAATAATAATGGCGTTCAAGAGAGTCCATCACGGATAGCTAAGTTGCCTGGTACCTCACTGCTTGTCATATAGTAGGATAAAATAATCATATTTCCCGTTACTACGAGTGCTCAGTGGACAATATATATAACATGTAGAGTAAAAAGAGATGCAACAAGTGTACAGCCTCTTTGGCGAAGCCATGTCGATCTCAGCGTGATTGGGTTGGCCGGAGAGGATGCTCCGGCTGACTTTGCTGTCGGAGGAGGGGAAGAAGATCTTAGGCGTCTAGAGATGGAGCCCGAGGTACTGCTCTGCTGTGATGGAGGGTTTCGTCATTGGAGCAGCTCCGGTGAGTTGTACGACGCCGAGGCTAAAGCAGGACAAGAGAGACAACGAACAACGTTAACCTGAGTGGAATTCTAATAGCATCTTCAATACATGACGTAAAATACATAACCACAAAGTGCTAGATGTAAAATACATCAGCCGCTCATCTCTGAACTTAACTGTCGAAACTGAACTTAACTATCGAAACTGAACCTAACTGTCGAAACTGAATTTTGTTGTCGAAACTAAATTTTGCTGTCGAAACTGAACGCACTAGCAAGGTGAGGCTACACGTCGGTCGACTGACTTTTTCATCTCTGGTCAGTCGATTTTGCAGCCGTTGGATACGAAATCAGGGCCCCCCCGTGCCGAGCTTTTTCTCCGGCGATCCCCACGCCACCGCCCCACCAACGCCCCGCCACCGCCGGCGACTAACGCCCCCATCCTGAACCCTAAGATAAATAGTGGGGTACATCTCCAGTGAGCCCCCTCCCTGCCGCGGCTGGTTCTTCCTTCACCCCTGCGAGCCCACCCCTTGAAAATCGACTGACCCAAAAGTCAATTCAGTCGACTTAAGGGTAGCCAAATCGGAGCAACATCGCAAGAAAGAGCAAGAGCGAGAGAAGCAACGCGAGCAAGAGCAATAGCAAGAGCAGACCAGGCAGGGGACCGAGAGCAAGAGCAGAGCAGCAGCATGAGTGAGAGCTAAAGCAGCAGCAATTCCTACTGATGTGGACGTCGCCGCCGAGGGAGCGACGCTGTGGAGGAAGTGGCCGGCGACGCCACCGTGGATGGAGCCGTGCCGTGTCGGCTCGGGACCGAGCGTCGGCAGCACCGTGAGATCGAATCAAGAAGAAAATGCGGCGATTAGTGTACAACCTCTTTGGTGGCGTCGATTAGGCCACAGCTTCATCCGAGGAAACGGTGATGATGATGCTCTTCTGGTGGTGCAGGTGAAGATGGCGGTGTGGGAATGGAGGTGGTGCGAAAGACGAAGGGAACGTCAGGGCAGCTCCTTGGAGGTGGAGGACGGGGTGGCTGAACCGGCGCGACGATGTCATTGACGACGGATCCTCATCCGGTACGGTGGATGAGGGACGTCGAGGTGTTGCTGTGGACGACGTCGTCGGGGAAGGGGTTCCGGCTGGGTGGCGGACGGAGCAGGGTGTGGGGTTTCGTCGCGGGTTTTCGCGGCCTCGGTGTACGAATGGGTGGGCGGATGGGATGGCAGTGGGGAACCATGTCTTAGAGACGCGCTTGTCCGAAATGTGGGGTAAGTTACAAAAGTACGCCCCACCGATTTGAGGCGGTTCTTTCGGTTCAGGGGTACCACGGGCATTTCGCGTGTCGGGATTGCACTGGAGGTGGGAGTATTCGCGCGCGTTGTAATTTCGGAATAGCAAGGCACGGGTTGAGATGGAGGGAGTTGTTGGAGCACAACGAGACAAAGATATATCTTAAATATTTCGGGCTAACAAGGCGCGGGTTGAAGAGGCGGGAGTTTCGCAGCACGATAGATAGAGACGCTAGCTTCAATTTTCGGCATAACAAGGCGCGGCTTGAAATTTCGGAAGAACAAGCTTAACGTGTACCCCAAAAAAAGACAATTTGTACCTCAACACGCACAACACACACACAAACACCATTTAGACTAGAGTAAGGTACACATGCATTGCACGCATGAGATTTGGCAACCAAATTATGAATAAATACCACATTATAGCATGCAAGCTTTGAGTCATATATGCATGATGTAGATGTTCGTTTAATTCTTATAGTTCATTTCATTCAAAATCATCTAGTTTTTATAAGAAAGCTAATCTATTTTAAGATTCATGGAATTGTGCGTTTTAAGACATAAAGTAGAAACAAATAATGGCAAATCATGTAGAAAAACATTTGGGAAATTCTGATACGAAAGATTCTAGAACAAATAAGAAGTGCTTGTGTTTTGATGTTTTTGCATTATGCTTAAGTTCAACCATGGAGTCTTCTAGATTATACATGTGGCGAAATCTGGTGGAATCTGGATGATATCCAACGGCCAATAGTGCTCAAATTTGCCATCTTTGGACCATTGGATTCGCCTCATCCAACGACCATCTTTCAAAGTTAAAGTTACCCGCACACAATATAAAAAAATATATATAATATAATATTATATATATAGGGGTATAGATATAGATATGTGATGCGAAAGCCGCCCATCATCTCCAATTAGAATAGTGTTTCCATGCACGGATGCGACGTGGGCAAATGATGTCTGCCATCGGTATCTCAAATTCAAATCGGTCTGACCTTTTTCAATGTGTATACATTACAACATGCTCGTTTCCAAACCACACCGCGCAGATCTCCGTTATATTCATGCATGCATGGGTTTCAAACATCAGGATCTCTTATTCAAATATTTGAATTCAACTTTACATTGATTATGACCTCACCTATTCTTTTACACCCACACAGTAGTCTTCTCTTTATAATTGTACCACTAACTTTCTCTCGTGCATGCATGCACACACAC
>LR880970.1:49138432-49164550 GCA_904067115.1 Aegilops sharonensis
GTGTATACATTACAACATGCTCGTTTCCAAACCACACCGCGCAGATCTCCGTTATATTCATGCATGCATGGGTTTCAAACATCAGGATCTCTTATTCAAATATTTGAATTCAACTTTACATTGATTATGACCTCACCTATTCTTTTACACCCACACAGTAGTCTTCTCTTTATAATTGTACCACTAACTTTCTCTCGTGCATGCATGCACACACACTACCAGTCGGCATTATCCATCGCACGCATGCAATCTTTTTCTTCAGGTCGGTCTCCCATGAAGGCACACACCCACACACATCCCCCTCTCCATCATATCGGGCATTCTTTATCTCTCACGCGTGCATGCGCAATGATCGATGTTCCTCTATGTATGTGTGTATATAGCTAGGTCTTTCATAGTTTTCCACACAAACGAACAAACGATATATCCAGTGAGGTCTCACCCTCTTCCCCACGTCCACATCGATCAATCTATACCTCTCTATATAGGATTACCATATATAGCTAATACACCCACATTAATTATATATCCAACGTCCCCCTCTCATCATCCATGCCTTCCGCTTCATCTCTCAGACGCGTGCACAATGGCGAAGACAGGGGCAGTAAGGGCCCTGCCCCCCTAACATCACTATATATCGAGGCTAATATGAATGTGATCATTAGACAATTGCTGCTAAAAAAGGTTTAATTTCATGAATTGACCCTCCTCGTAAAGATTAGCAATGCTTGGCCCCCTAGCTCATTTATTTTTCATGGCTCCGCCACTGCGTGCAACAGCGCACGTGTTTGCCCCCCCTCTCTAAATATCGATCTCACACTTGTGCTTTCCTTCATAGTCTCCCTCCACTCGGCCCCTCGCACCATCTTCTAGCCCCCACCGGATTTTGCCACATGTACAATCTAGCAGACTCCATGGTTGAACTTAAGCATAATGCACAAACCTCAAAACAATAGTGGTTCTCTTTTGTTCAAGAATCTTCCGTATCATAACTGCCCAAACTTTTTTTCTAGTTGAATTGCCATTATTTGTTTTTACTTTATGCTTTACAACGCACAATTCCATGAATCATAAAATAGATTAAGGGCTTCTTTGATTCAAAGGATTCTGAAAGGAATTTTGGAGGATTCTAATCATTAGGAATTTTTCCTATCTTGGTTGTTTGATTCGTAGGATTGTAAACCATAGGAATTTTTCCATATGATTCATTTGCACTAGATTTCATAGGAAACATCCCATCCACTCAAACCTCTTTGAAAGAATTCTGTGTTTTTTCTATGCACAATCAAACACTCGTACAATCCTGTAGGATTCAAGACGACATTCCACTATAATCGCATGTTTTTCCTATTCACGTGTTCTTAGCTTTTTTATAAAAACTAATTGATTTTGAATGAGATGAACTATAAGAATTAAACGAAGGGCTACATCACGCATATATGACTCAGAGCTTACATGCTATAGTGTGGTATTTATTGATAATTTGGTTGCAAAATCTGATGCGTGCAATGCACATGTACCTTACTAGTACTTCGAGTATGTGCAGAACACGTAAATTAGAATACCAATGGCACGCTACACAGTGTCTATCTTACAGTTCATGAAGCCACGTGGCACATGTGGAGGCGTTGTCGCGACCTCCTTGCGTGGATTGATCACAGTGACGTGCTGCTGGTTCCAGAAGAATGTACTCGTCCTCCCTGAGCCATACTGGCGGTACATGCACGAAGTGAAGATGTGCACGCACGCCACGCATGCACTAATTCCCTCGCACGCACATGCGGGTACACGGGCGGACGCAATTTTGTACCAAGATCCACCCCATGTGATAATTTGACGCGTGTAAAGTCATTCACTTCATTGATGGTCAATTAATACAGCGCATGCAAATTGAGTGGACGTGAGGGCGGAAGAAAGACATTATTACTCCACTGCGTGCATGCGAGTAGTTAAATCATGGGTTGCTAGTAGTACTTCCATTGGTCTCCTTCGTATTTTGTGCCAATTTTTGATAGTAACATAATATTTACGCATTTGAGTAGTGTAGTACTTGAAATTTATGTTCCTCTAAACTCATCGGGAGCCGTTTCGGGCCTCGAAACCACAACCATCAATTAATCTTTACCTTGTTCCCATCACATTCGAAAGCCTGCTCACACCTACTAGTACGTACCAAACCTGAATGTGTTCCCACTATGCAGGTATTAGTACTACTAGTGCTAGTACTTAGGTTTTAAAAAGGGGAACTACCTAACCGAAAATTACTCTACCTTTCCTCCTCATAAGTGCTTCTTCTTCGTCTGTCGTTGCCATGGCCAGTGAGCAGAGCTCTAGGTCAAGAACTACTCGTAACAAGGGAGCGGCAACCAGGGCTGTGGAAAAAAAGAGAGGGCTCGCCGCCCCGCAGAGACTTCGAAAGATCTCTCACGGGCAGGCGATGGCTCCCAGGAGCGCCCTAGCCGCGGAGGCGAACATGCCGAGCCGGCGGAGCTGGAGTCGTTATCCCTCGACGGCATGCCCGATCAGCTCAATAAGCACCTCAATAAGTAGAAGGAGTTCATCCAAGGCTTGATGGAGTTGCTGAAGGAGAGCCTCGAGGACATGCCCGCTGAGCTCAATTAGTAGGGGGAGTTGACCGCCGGCTTGGTGATGCTGATGAAGAAGAGCATTGCCTTGGAGAAGAAGGCGACCGGCGAAATCCTGCGACTTCAGGAGGACAAGGTGAAGCTCTGCCACGAGATCGACCTGTTGAAGGAGAAGAACGCCGGCTGGAAGAAGCTGCATGAGAATAGTAGTTCCTCGATGAAGATGCTACAAGACCTCGTCATGGAACAGAAGGAGGAGTTGGCGAAGCTCCGCATCGAGCACCCGGTTGCTGTCAAGGTACGTAATGCGGCCGTGGAACAGATGATGAAGGCTCGCGTCAAGAAATCCCGCGTCATGGACAAAATGAAGAAGATGGCGGAGGAGACGCGCAAGGAGATGGAGGTTGTGGAGGCAATGAAGAAGCAGTTACGACTCCGCGGAGAATTAGATCATTTGGGGTGATAATCTTCCTTCTTCTTTTGCTGCTGTGTTTCATCTTTTGCTTCGGGTGTTTCGCCGCACGTGTCATGTTCTCTGCGGGGCATGAATAGAACAATGTTTTTTGTTTTTTGAGGGAATAAATAGAACAATGCTAACAATGAGATAACTAGCAAATTAGATCATTTTTATCACCATATGGCACTCAGCTGCCGTGTTTCGTGCTCCTCCGTCGCAGTACTACTCCAGTGGAAAACTTGAGTATACCGCATGGTTCTTTGCTCCTCCTCGATCAGGTCGTCGGCGCATTTATACGAGCAGTCAAATAACAAGGCCCCGCATTCCACCAGTAATGAGCCGTCAAATCACAAAGGCCCTCGCCTCTCGTGAAACCAACCAAGCTAGACTGCCCCGCCCTCTAGCCTTTTTAAAAAAGTATACTTTTGTACATCAGTAGTATCGATGGATTGCGCCATGGTGCAAAACTTGAAATTAAAAAAAAGGTCATACTACCTCCGTCCGGGTTTATTGGTCCCCGTTATATTCCCCATTATATTTCGTGCCAAATTTTGACCATAGATTAAACTAACAAAATGTCTACGCATGTCACCAAGCATTATATTTTTGAAATATATGTTCAAGTACGAATCCAATGAGATAATTTTTCTTGACATGCATTAACATTTTGTTAGTTAAATCTTTAGTCAAAATTTGACACAAACTACAAAGGGGACCTATAAACCAGGACGGAGGTAGTACATATAGAGAGCGCTCGTCGCCAAATTATGCATATAGTACTATTAAAAAGGCTAGTCACAATAATGGTGTCCAGCACAACCCACCCCTCAAATAAAACTAAGCACCCTGGAATTCTTTCACAAAAGTAAGCACCCTGAAATTCTTTGACAACTAAACTGCTGGCTATATGATGTTTGCCATATATATTGTACGTACATAATGTGAAGAAACGAGTGGTAGTACTATACCAAATAAAAGATGAAATGTAAGAAATACTAGTATGTACGTAATGAAGAATTAAAGTAACAAGAAGAAACATAACATAGTTCTGCTGGGGGCTCAGCACAACACACCCCTCAAATTAAACTAAGCACACCTAAAATTAAACTATGCAACTAATGCGGTAGACACCGCATTAGAAGTTTAGAACCGCCATGAGCAACAACACTGCCACCATACTCGGAGTCCTCGTCCACGTCCTCGACTTCGTCCTTGTCCCTCTTCCTCGTGGCCTATACTTCTTTGCTTGAACCGCCAACTTGGTTGTTGCTCTTCGTCCAACCCTTGTAGATATTGAAACAAAGGTAGCCATCCATTGCAGCGTACTGGATGTGGTCTATATCTTGTACATTCCGCTGCCATGCATGACGATGAAACGTGTATGGAGGTTTCTCCAGTTTACCGTACGAAGGATGAACCATGGCTCCTGCCAGGGTCACCATTCAAGGCTGACGAGAGGACACCAGCCGATTCTTTTGGAGGAGAAGGTGTTGCCTACAACAAGGCCTATCCGACACAGGACTTCTTTGTCGTTACCAAAGTCTACAGTAACAAATTTGACTAGGTTGCTCTTGAGGAAGTCCTTAAAATCCTGGCACTCAACGTCGGCATGGCATATGTGGTAGACCAAGCATAAGTCATGCACGCAAACCTGGATCACGACGGGCTTCTGCCTCTCTTCGTCCTTTAGATCCTTCTCTCGTCCCACGACTGTGGTGTACTCAACATCTAGCCCAGCGACCCACTCATCATCTGAGTCTTCGAACATGCGTCTGAAGCGAGAAAGGCATCCTTTCACCGTCGCGGAAGTACGGGTGTAAATGACGTCGAACTCATCGCCGGTGATGGTTCTAACCTTGTACTCACCGCCGATCGGGAGATTTGGGACTCCATGGATTTAGGAGGAGGGTTAGGATTAGTGGAACTGCCGTAATGTGAATGGACGAGACGACTAGGAGCGAACCACCGTAGTATTAAAGGACATGCGGGGACGAGTAGGAGCGAACTGCCAGCGTGCGAACGGCAGGGTAGTGGCTTCCCATTCTCCCATGATACGGGCTTCTGAGAGCCCTTGGATCTGAGATCGAACGGTTGCATGGCGTGATTATAGACCTATGGGTGAATATCCTATCCTGGAGGCTTATTCTGCAAATTTTCAGCAACTTAGCATGCGACCGTTTGATCTCAGATCCAAGGGCTGCCAGCAGCCCGTATCATGGTCGCGCCTACCACGACCGTCGGTTCGCTCGCGCGGTCGCGCCCTTGGAGATTTAGCACTGTGTGTTAGGCTATCTGATGTTGGCATGTCATACATAGTCATCACTTAGTCACTCATACTACAACAAGGTTGGCTATAAGGTTGGTCATAGTGGGGAGTATCATATACTAGTATCATGCATATGATATTAGTATATGATACTACATCCATAGTGCATAGTATCCTAGATTAGTATCATAGGTAGTCTCATTTATTGCCAGGCATGACACATAGTAGCATAATATTTATTATGTTACGGTATCTACCTATGTTACTATAACCATCTCTCTCTTCTTTAATTGCCTGCCACATAAGCATGTTTGCGAGTCCCAAGTGCATGTTACTACTTATGTTACCCCCACTATGGCCAGCCTCATGCAAGAGCCAGCCTCTACTACTACATGGTGGAGCATTGGGAGAGGCACCTGTATGGAGGTGGTCAGGAATCGGGAGACTCACGCCGGTCGTAGTGCCGCAGTTAAAATGATAATTGCAAGTAAAATCACGGGCCCCCACCTGCCCAGCAGTAACTCGCTGTCAAATCACACAGCCCTACGTTTGCAGCAGCCTACTCCCTCGTCTTCTTGCGTCTCTGTCGACCCGACTAGGCGGAACTGTCCCGCCGCCTACCGGGCAGGAAAATCCCCGTCCTCGAATCTTAAATAGTATACAGTATACTAACTCTGTATCCATGGATTGCGCCCGCGCCATGGAGCAAAGCGTCTAGAAAACGGCGGTACACATGTACGGAGTATACAGCACGCCCATCGCGTTCGCGTCGCACCCCAGACGGTCGGTCGGTTTGGCACGCTGCTCTCCGAATGGAACGCGCGTCATATTGCGTTCGCACACACATGTGGGACGATAATTGAGAACCGACCATAGGCAAACTCCCCGGCCCCGCAAGTCGGGTGACTTAATAGAAGAGGGAGACGAGCGATAGTACTAGAGAAGTGTTGTACTACGTTGGTGCCTGGACGATCCGTGCAAGACACGGAAGATCAGTTCATCCATGCATGTGACCAGACTCCAGCAGACACGCCTGCATTGGCTATCGTCTACATATCGTGCAGGCTGTGTTGTACATGGCTGTAGTTGTGGTGAGAAATCTTAAAAAAGGTTTCTTGTCATCTCGCAAAATTAGGTGTCATGTGCTTCGGATCATTGCGAGGGTTAGACAGCGACAACTGAGTTGGACTAGTCATTGGGGCACATGCACGAACAGTGACTACTTGGCTGCCATCTAGGTCAAGCCGTCTATGTTAATTAGGACATCTATCGATGGACACCTTTCCTACGAGTTTATCTTAATTTGAGCTTTGTTCCTCGTCTAGTTTGTCCGTCGGGATTCATGTTGTCTCCTTTGGGCAGTGAGGTTATGATTTCTTGTCAAGTGGCATTTTTTTGTGTTATATGTTATAACCCGGCGTTCCAGATCAAAATGACGACAACTGCGCCTCTGGGCCACGTGCATGAAGACTTCTCGACAGTCATTGACGAGGTCAAGCCGGCTCCGGTAGACAAAAGAAAACTAAGTACTAGTCCACTATATAGGCAGGAGCCTCCGTGCTTGCTTGCTAGTGTTGCTCTCTTCACACTGTCTCGGCCTCTCTAGATCTAAACACGACAGTGGTGGCCACACTCTCTCTCTCTGCTCACCGCTGGTCACAGATCCAGCCAGATACTCTCCGCCGGGGAAGGTGAGAAGGTGCAACGTTCACGCGGTCGTCCTCGGCGACGGCTCTTACCAACTGCTGGGCGCGTCCCGATCAGCCTGCCTTGCCGTTCTCTCCCAAGCACTGCTGGCGAGGGAGGGCCTCCGACCCCTTCTTCCTCGCTACCGTTGTGTGGGCAGATCCGGCCTCCCGCCGCCCACCTAGCGACATCCCGACGACCATCAGGTATAACTTCCTTCAAAACCGGCCTTGCTCTACTTCCGAGCTCCTGACGTCGCTGCATTTGTAACTTTTACTATTTCTCAGGCGCCCTCGTAGATAGGATCGATCGGCTGTTCGAAAACCACCTAATTTTTATACGTATAAGAGGTAAAACTAGTTCATGCACTCGAATCTAGTAATACTTGGTTCAAACAAGGAAGAAAGGGGGTGGGGGTGGGGGAGGATTTGTTACCTGAATCTAGGACTTGGTCGAAAGAGGAAATAATGGGGGCGAAAAGTAGCAGAGACTGGCTATCCAACTGGTCTCTAGGTCTAATAGGGAAATAAAGGGAAACGCAGTACAAACTCAATATAAACCCGATCTATTGGTTGAAAAAGGAAAGAAAGTGGGGACAAGTCAACAGAGTAAGTCCAGCACTAGATTTGCTAGCCTCACACAGTATAAGGTGGCTATACCGAACAAAAATGGGACCAACCCAGATATCCTGTTCTGATGTTTGTTGCCCCGAGCCACTCTTATGTAATGCCACTGGTAAAATGTAGCAGTCGCACTGTTAAAAGTAAGGATACGTTAAACCAATGTTGTTTTCCAATGTAATGCCTCCAGTAATATGAATCAATGGCACTTCTTTACATGTCCTGCTAAAATTTCCCATTAAGATAAGTTGGTTCTTTTTGTTAGAAATGCAACTGTCCTGGTCCGCCTGCTCACCCGTGCCCAAAGTAATGTCGTAATTAACGGTTGTCATAGTTAATCCTAATGCCCACACTAATATCTAGCAATGCCACTGCTTTAGAAATTGCTACTGTCCTTGTAGGATTGCCATTCAGATAAGGAACATGCTTCTTTTCATTTGATGCATGTTTCATCACTTGTTAGTCACCCTCCTTTCCACCTTTTTTGTCCAAACAGAGGTATACATTTCACGCTTGATCTTAGTTGAACTGCACAAATGATATCCAAATTATAGTTGAGCATTTCAGGAGCTTCACAACCAACCTTGATGTTGCTCAATTTTATTGCAACTAATGAAGAAGAAGCTCTGTGGGTTTCATTTTCTGATGGAAATGGAACCGGGGCTGGAGCCCTTTCTTAAAATTTTTTGAAGAAGAAGCTGCTAGCTCACGGGACATTGCTTCATTTTAGGTGAACTGCACCAAAAGGTCCCATGAATTGAATCATCCATGTTGGTGACTGAAAGAGCCAGCTTCAAGCATCCCAGTCTAAGCACCCCGGCCTCCATCCTTGTGACGCACAGTACACCTCGTTTGCCACCTGCTCGACCCTAGTGTCACTGATAAAATGAAGTAATAATACAGTTAAAATAGAGCGAGTGTCATCTCTATCATTTCATTTCCAATGTAGATAAAGAAAGTGCTTCTCTTTGTTAAAGTATGTTTCATCAAGTAGTCCCATTGTTAATGTTTAAGCGTTTCTGCAAACTGGGGTGCTTAATTTTAGTTTATATGTATAAAAATAGAGATTTGAATGTCTCAAGGCGCCTCCTTGTACTACAGCTGTACACTGATGTTCATCACTTGCAGAAGGTGTATCTGGGAGACTTGGGACAATGTCCAGTATGAGGCATCGCAGGGCCCATCTCGCCCTCGCAGCATGGCATACTATGATACTATCGCAATATTTTCTTCTATTTATTTTGTGTGTTTCATCAACTAGTGCCACTATATGTAATCACGCTTTTTCATTATCTGTGCAAACAGGCTTATTCAGCTGCATTTTGGTGGAACTGCACAAATGTACGTATGGAACCGGCATATATGCAGAGTGCAAGGTGTGCCAAGTAAAAATTACCGACACCAACCATGTTGCATGCACGCATTGGCATCCACCACCACTATGTGTGGCACTCTCTGTGGACGGATCTTTCTCGGCAGCAAATCCTCTAACCAAATACTAGTAGCTTATATTGGCAGTTTTCTAGGGAGTACTCTTTTCTGAAAGAAGCACCAATCTATTTTTCTTTATTTGTACACTGTGTCACAACTTTGACCAAAAGGTCCAGAGCTATTTTAGGGTGATTGGTGTAGTACTCAGAGACTGATTGTAAGCATGATTTTCATTAGCTGTCACACTGATTGTAAGCATGAGCAGGTGGAAGATTAGGTTAGTGCGGAGCTTACCTTAAACCCTACTGCCGTCGTTGAAATGAGGCGAGCGTCGAGGGAACCGTGGAGAACGGCGGTGAAGCGACGTCGCACCATCCGGCCTCCTCTTGCGGTGGGAGAACGAATACTCCTGTGGCTCCGGCTGGCTCTGCGCCCTCACGAACGGCACACCATACTCGATCGATTCGTTATCCTCTGGGTGCTCGACCTTCAACCTGTACGCCCACCACCTCTGCCTGACTATCGCCTCGGGCGAATCTGTCTGCTCCATCGCCCATAGGAGATACTCAATGAACTCGGAGGACTGCGGCCTGACTGCCGCCAAGGAGTACATGTACATCGCCGCCCTCATTGCCACCATCTCGCTCTTTCGCATACATTGCCACATGGCCTGCACCATCCTCGAAATCTCCCACTCATTGTCAAACCAACTAAGTATCTCCTTCAACCTGGCTAACTTTGCCTGGTCGCCACCGGTGATCTGCCTGATTCGCTGCTGCATCCTCTCCATAGATGTCCTTCTGAGTGGTCCGGTGCTAGCTTTGGAAGATGGGAGGAGAGACGGTGGTCTTGCAATAGAGAAGAGGGAGAGGAGAGGAGGTGGTTTTGGAATGGAGATGATGGAGAGGAGAGGAGGTGGTTTTGCAATGGAGAGAAGATCAGAAGAGGGAGAGGCGAGACGATGGTTTTGGAATGGAGATGATGGACAGGAGAGGAGGTGGTTTTGGAATGGAGATGATGGAGAGGAGAGGAGGTGGTTTTGCAATGGAGAAGATCCGAAGAGGGAGAGGCGAGACGGTGGTTTTGGAATGGAGATGATGGAGAGGAGAGGAGGTGGTTTTGTAATGGAGAAGAGGGAGAGAAGCGTGCGGCAGCGAGTTAGGATTTGGCGAGAGGGCCGGAACGCTGTGAATGGATCAAAATCAAAATAAATTTACCCTTCAATTAAGGAAGCGACCCCACATTAACTAGTCTCCCTTTTATTCTGGGTCATAATTGACCATGATTTTCGCACATAAAATATATGTTATACGTTGCAAAAATAATATAATTTGAAAGTACATTCAAATACGAACCAAACGATACAATTTTTGGTGACATGCATTCACAATTTCCGTGTCAAATACAGTACGTGGTCAAACTTTGACCCAAAATACGCAAAACAACAAAAAAAAACTTCCAAGACCAGCGCCGCTCTTCCGCTCTTCTCCTCTTAAACCACCGCCGCTCCTCTCCTGTTCCAATCTAAATCCAGCGCCGCTCCTCTCCTCTTCCATTTCAAAACCACCGCCCCTCCTCTCCTATTCCAGCCTAAAACCAGCGTCGCTCCTCTCCCATTCTAATCCAAAACCAGCGCTGCTCCTCTGCTCTTCCATTCAAAAACCACCGCCGGTGAGTGAAGGTGCTGTGGAGAAGTAGATCGATGGAGGAGTACAACCGATATGTGAGGATCGCAGACGGCTACCCTGTGAAGCTAGCTAGGATGTTGGAGATACAGTCTTGGTTTGACAACAAGGACCAACTAGCGGCGACGGCGACATCCATGGCCAAATATCTGCAACAGAGCGAAAAGGCGGCGATACTCCTGGAGGGAGTCACGCCAGAGTACATAGAGATGCTCCTCTGGGCCATGGAGCAAATAGATTCACCGAATCCTATTGTGAGGGAGCGGTGGTGGGAGTATCGATCCCAGATGGAGCATCCACCAGAGATTGAAGGATCGAGCATCTACAGGGTGCCGTTTGTGAGGGTGTCCTTCCAGATCGAGCCGGTCGAGTCTTCGTCGACCGAACCAAACTGCAAGAGGAGAAAAGCAGTTGGCCCGACGACGCTTCCCCACCATCGTCTCCCTCGCCGTTCACATCGTCTCACGGGGCGGCTGTCTGCCACCGAGGAATAGGAGGGGGCTGCCCCCCCCCCCCAGCCCAATAGTCGGGCAGGTTGTGAATCGTCGGGAGGAGCTTAGGGTTGTCAGTATTTGCAGGTTGTGAATTGTGTTTTGTGTTGTGTATTTTGAGAGTACTTTCAGATATGAATGTCTTTTGAATTTCAGCGTAGCAGTATTGAGCATATGAAGAATTTTATGAATTCTAGAGATCTATTTTTAGCATTTAAAAAAATGTAGTTTCATAGGAGTATAAAAGTGCAGATGAGAAGAAACTGCAAGTTTCAGTTTCAGATAAGAAACTGCATGTTCAGTTTCAGATAAGAAACTGCAACTTTCAGAGGCAGAGCATTTATATTAACACGGCCTTTTCAAACGGGGTTAACATCATGTTGGAAGTTTTGTTCATGGTCGAAAATGGAACTACCAGCCAGTTAACATCATGCTGATCAACATTCATGCATAGCACATCTTCATATGATGCACAGTCAAAATGCCCACACAATGTCGAGTGTGCGAAACACAGAGAAAACGAGGGACGAAGTTTTGGCAAGTGTTGGACGTGGTTTTGGGCTGCCCCATCTAGGCTTTCATTTTTAACATGCGCAGCCGACTATGGATGGGAGGGCCTGTTTGTATTTTCTTAGGTCCGTCATGTATCGACCGGCCTATGGACCTCCCATCCGAGGTTTTATTTTTGGCAGCCCAATTTATGTATTTTTTTGAAGAAAACACAGAGGTCTGTTCTATTTTTCTATATAAGAATAGGAACGCCAGGTAGAATTTATGTTTCCATTCTAACTATATTGTATATATTTAAATTATTTTATATGTCATTATATATTATTTTTATTGTCATCATATATTTAACAGATACTTACATATGTAAGAAAACAATATCCCACATCTTATTAACTTATAAAAATAATTTCTTAACAAATAAAATCCTGGATTGTTTTGGCATGAAAATCCTAGTGATTGTGTACAAAAGCTTGTTAAGATCTAAGGACGAATGTAATAATATCACTTTTATTATTTAAATATATTTATAACAAAATGCTCAGCTCTTTTTTATTTTTTGATAACATTGCTGGCCCAACCCAACATTATAATTAGAATCAACCCAGCAAAATCGTCTATATCGAGAACGTGCAAATGGCTTGTAATTTTTTAGGAAATAAAATAAATGGGCCGCATGGACGCAACATTAATTGTTCACCCAGCCCAGCTAATGGCTGTAATTAAAAAAAAGATCAAATTGACTGTAAATTCTACCGCACAAAAAAAAGACTGTAAATTCTGAAAAAATGGGTTGAATACGTGCCACATTTTTGGAGGCTGAAATGTGGGCCAATAGGTCGAAGCCAACGCAATTCATTGTCAATTTAGTCAACAAATGATTCTGAAATGTTAGCCGTTGGATTTACTTCCAACGACCGGCATCCATATTCAATCTCTCGTCTTCTTCTCCAGCGCCGCCGGGACAACCTCCCGCCTCCTGCTGCTAGCAGCTCTGCTTAGCATGCTTCACTATGAAGCGCTACTCCACCGTTGGCCAGGCCATCCCTCCACCCTACCACACCTCCTGTTCTTCACCACCGACTGCCGAACCACACCGCACTAGAACCAGTTATCCCTCGTACACCTCTCCGTCTGCGACTCTACTCCCGCGTCTTCCCATCTCCGGCTCGTTGCTGTCCGGGGCCTCTCTGTCGTCCACCACCTTGGATGCGCTCGGCGCGGCGTGGTCAACGTTGTCGGGGGTTGGGTGCGATATATGCCAAAGGATGGCTTATCATGGTGGAGGCGAGTAGAACGTCGCCAGTGCCTAGAAACGGGATGAGGCGAAGGCATGCACGCCGGCGGATCTTACCCAGCTTCAGGGCTCTCCGTGGAGATAATACCCTTACTGCTGCTCTGCGGGGTCTCCGCATGATCACTATGGCAAAGTGGGTACAAGGTTGCTTCTTGAGCTGTTCGGGGTGAGGAAGGAGAAGGGCATGGCTAGCTCTTCTCTTCCCTCTATGTGTGTTTAAAACTATTAGGGTCCAACTCTTGCATGGGTGCCCCGGGGGGTTTATATAGGCCTACCCCCCGGGGGTACAATGGTAATCCTGCTGGGCGCGGGTCCCAGCCGTCTGTCTGTTAGGTCGCTGTCTTCCCTGCCGACTGCTGGGGCCCGCCGACTAGCAAGTCCCGCCAACGGGCCCAGCATGGGGCCGACAGGCCTTGTCCACCGTGGGCGGGTCTTGCCAGCAGCGGATTGCTGTAGCCGCGCTTCTGATGACGCTGGCTTGGTCGTGGGGTCATGGCAACAGTTCCGCCGCCTGACGGGCGATCACTGTTGCCATTCCCTGTCTTGTCTGGTTAATGGCGTGCGGGACTCGCGGGAGGGGTCGGCCGACTCCTGGGGGCCGACTCCCAATGGATCCGTCTTGTGGCGCTCTCGCCATCTTCTGCACCCCCGCCGACAGGCGGGTCCCGCCGTCTCTGGGTCGTATAGACAGGCCGTTGTGGGTACAGGGATCTGTCCACGGGGCTGATGTCAGGGCTGGCGTGGCAACAGTGCCGCGCCGGACGGAGATCTCTGTCAGTACGGCGCACTGTGGTCATGCCTGCCCTTCGTGAGCGGGGCAGTGATGGGCCGCGCGGCGGCCACACCCCATCCTGCCCGTAGTTGCGTAGGCAAGAGGTGGTTGAAGTCGCGGGCCGTCTCTCCCTAGTCGGCTTCTCTGGAAGCCGCCAGTTGGGAGTCCGCTTATCTCGAAGCCGTCTCTGGGACTCGGCCGTGAGGGGCAGTCGGCGGTTCTTCGTCTTGGGGTTTTTGAGGGGCGCAGCCTGCCCCGATGTCTTGAAAGGTCCAGGGGCTCGGGTTTGCCTACTTGTGGCCCATTACTCCGACAGTAGTCCCCGAAGCTGGTGAGGCGCCCAGGGCAACATGTCGAGGAGCCTCAACAGTTTCATCCCTCTGGTGGAAGAATCTAGGCTTGGCTCGCCGTCTTTCTCTAGGCCGACTAGCTGGAGTCGGACTTGCAGGAGGCCGTCTTGCTCCTCCAAGGGTTGAAGGTCGTGGCGGGATCCAGGCAGCGTGCCTGATAAGCTTCCAGGCTGCTGCCCGTTGCGGGCCCGTCGCGTGACGCCACGCGGCAGGGTCAGTCTGCCCACCCACATGCGTGACGAGATAGACCTGTCAGGGGGGCCTGCCACTACCGCGCCTCGGTGCACGAGCGGATCCGTCGTGGCCGTGCGGGCGGTTGGGGTTCCCACGTCGTTACTGCGCGCAGTAACTTCGTGGGTTAAATCGTGGGGCCATGGGGTACTGGGCGCAGTTAATCCCACGCCGGCCACATTGGCTTCTCAGCCCATGAGCCTATAAGTAGGCGGGAGGGGGGGGGGGGGCGAAGCATGCGCACCCATCTCCCCGCTTCCTCTCGCTCCTTCTTCTTCTTCTTGCTGCCGCCGTGCCGAACCACGCCACGCCGCGGAGATGAGCTCTTCCTCCGCCGCTGCGCCTCCCGCCGCGCGCTCCGGCGTGTGGGACAGCTCCGAGGTGGACGACGACCAAATCGAGTTCCTTCGCCAGACGCGCCGCATCCCCAGCAAGAGCCTAGTGTGGACCGCGCCGCGCCGGCGGGCGAAATAACGTTGGCGTCGGAGGAGGGCGAGCGGGTCATATTCCGCTCGCACCTCATGCGCAGTCTAGGGCTGCCGGCGAGCGGCTTCTTCCGCGCCTTCTTGGAGTTCCACGGGCTCCAGCCGCACCACCTCACTCCGAATACGGTGGTGCTGCTGGCTGCCTTCGCTGCCTTATGCGAGGGCTTCCTCGGTGTTCTCCCCACCATCGAGCTGTGGGGGGAATTCTTCCAGTCCAAGCCCGGCACGCACGTCGCCGGCGTGCCGGCTCTGTGCGGCACCTTCATCGCGATGCGGAGGCCGGTGGGCGACAACCCTTTCCCCGCCATCCTGCTGATCAAGTCGGTGAAGATGTGGCAGCGATCCTACTTCTACGTGAAGAACGTCGCCCCGGAAGGTGACTGGGTCAATCTGCCGCTTTACGAAGCCTGCGTATTGGCGGGGCGGCTCCCCAGCTGGTCCCATTGGGCCAGGACGCTGACTCCTGCAGGCGCCACCGCCGTCGCTCGACTCCGAGTGCTGACGCAGTCGGAGGGCCTGACCGGGGCCGACCTGCTGGTCGCCTTCGTGGCGCGTCGAGTCCTTCCGCTCCAAGGCCGACCTCATCTGATCTGTCAGATGAGCGGCTACCGGGACCCCAGTCGGCTGTGCTCCGAGGACATGCCCCACGCGGAGGTGGCGGACACGGTGAACTTCCTGGCGAACTGCAATCTTACGGCGGATTGGCAGTTCGGCAAGGAGCCATACTCGCGCGCCAACCCCCCACCTGTGGTAAGTCGTCTTTTTTCCTCTTCTGTTTTCTTTTCCAGCCGAATCCGACTTCTTATCTTTTTTGGTTTTTTCGAGTCAGAACCCCCTCATGCAGCCCTCAGCCGACACCTTGGGGCCGGCCCGTGAGTTCGTCCCCGACCGGGCAGAGAGCGACGTCGACGACCCTGACTTGGGGGCGGCAGCGATGGAGGCCGACACCGAAGGAGGGGGAGGAGGAGGGGCTAATGACTTCAGGCCCTCAGCTACCTTCGCCGACTGGCCAGAAGATGACGGCGAGGGGGAAGTCATCCCCCGTCGCCAACCGAAGGTCGGCCAGCCGGGCGCGAGTTCCTCCGCCGGCTTGGGTGGTCGATACAGCGCGAAGAAGCGCCGGGCCGGGCCGAGCTCGCTAGGCGGCCGGCCGAAGAAGTTTAAGGGGACGGCCGCCGCGACCCAGCGGGAAGAGGCGGTCGCAAGGGCTAACCGCTTCCGCAAGGAAGTGAAAAAGCCGCCGTTGGTCTCTGCGTAAGTGCTTCTACTTTGTCTTGTTTTCTTCTGGTTCATCTTGTCCAAATCTTTTACATGTCTTCTTCGCATCAGGGCTCCCCTTACCTTAGAGAGGGTCGCCGCCGCCTCCGTCATGGGGTCGGCAGAGACGTCCACCAATACTCGGCGGATTGACCCCGCAGCCGACCTCCGAGAGGCAACGGAGCAGAACGCGCAGGAGAAGCGTGACGAGGAGGAGGCCGCCCGCCTGGAGAAGGCAGAGGTTGAGAAGGCGGCGGCTTCCGCCCAGAAGAAGATGGAGGAGGCCGAAGCCGCCGTCGCAGCTAAGCGGCGAGCCGAGGAGGCCGCGCGCCTCCAATCGGCGCTGCTTGTCACCCTGCTAAGCTCCGCGCCGCCGCCGCCGGAGTTCACGGGGAGACGGAGGGAGCCGGCAGCGAGTTCCCCGTCATGGAGAGGGAAGGCGGCGAGACCTCCCTATCAAGCACGGCCGTGCCGCCCCCGCCTCCTCCGCCGCCGTCTGAGAGCGCGCGAGGTAAACAACAGGCGGACCCGCCGGTGCCGCCGACTGAAGATGAATCTGTGGCGAGGCTGCTCCTTCAAGTCGCCTCGCCAGCGTGCCGCCGTCTTGAGAAGGTGACTTCGGCGCCACGCCCCTTGGAGACCGGCGCCGCCAGCTCGGCCATTCCAGACGCCGAGGCGACAAGCGCCGCGCCCGTTGGGTGGGTGCGAGGAGGCGGTACAGGTCCGCTGAACACGGCGCTTCTGGACGTCCAGGCGAAGCTGCGAGCCGAGGGCGACGCCATCTAGAACTGCACCAAGGCGGACCTGTCGTCGCGAACCGCCGTGCGGGTATGTTTCTTCTTTGAGTTTTTTCTTGTTCTTCTCTGTGGTGGCGCACCAGCACACCCACTGGGTGTAGTCCCCGAGTTTCGGGCCGGCTGCTGAGCAGGCGGGTCGGAACTCTATCTGTCGATTTCCAATTTTTTTTACCTTTGTCTGAAATGCTTATCACAGGAGTATCACAACCTCCGCGCCACTGCCTTCAACCGTAATGTTGAGGAGCTGGGCAAGCGGACCGCCGACTTGTCGAGGAGCCGTTGTGAGTCTTCTTTTTTCTTCGTGGGGGCGCGCTGGCGCACCCGCGGGCTGTAGTCCCCGAGATTCGGGCCGACTGCTGAGCAGTCGGGCCGGATTTTCCTGGCGACCTTCTTAGTTGACGACTTAACTTCCTTTTTCTTTTTATTCTTCAGAGGCCAACGCCACTCTTCGACGGCAGCTGGGCGTGGCCGACACCGCCTTGTGCGCCAAGGGGGAGGAGTGCAGCAAGCTTGCCGCAGAGCGCGACCTGCTGGCTACGCAGCTGGCGGAGCAAAGGGAGCTGCTTAAGAAGGCGCATGACGAGGCGGAGAAGAGAGAGGCTGCTCTCCTGGCCGAGTTCGAAAGCGAGCGCTCCTCCTAGACCGACAAGGAGGCACAGCTGACCTCCGGTTTCCATGAAATCGAGGACATCGTCGATGGTGAGTTTCTTTATTTTCCTTCTTTGAGCCGCTGACTATTGGTCAGGCTGACTCCTGGTTTTTTTGACTTGCTTCTCTTTCGTCTTGGCAGACTTCTTCCCCGGCCACATGCAGGCGGCCAATCAAGCCATCGAGGCTGATCACGAGGCGCGGAGGGCGAGTGGTGCTGAGATTGCTGCCAACGCCCCCCGGACACTTGACGAGCAGCTTCTGAGCAATGAGGCTCGTCTGCGGCCGGCCCATCGGATGTTGCGCCAGCTTCAACGTGTCGGCGCCCAGGCGATTGCTGCCCTATGGCCAGACATGCCGGTTATGCGTACTCCCAGTCGGACTGCCGACTGGCTGGAGGTCGCGGCTGGCCGTCTTGAGGTCTGGAAGGGTTCCGCGGCCCGGGCTGGAGCGCGCCGGGCCTTGGAATTCGTCAAGGCATGGAATCCAGGGCTGGATCTGGACCGGCTGACCGCGTTCCGGTCAGAGGCCCAGGCAGAGCTGCTGGCTGCGGAAGGCGCCCTCGTCGAGCGTGCAGAGGACAGAGATGAGACGGAGGCGCCAGAAGACGGAGCGGGCGACCAGCCTCAGCTTGACCACGCCTCTTGCAACGAGCTGTGCCTGTCTGGGCCGGCTGCCGCCGGAGATGATCAAGCCGAGATTGCCCAGCCGGCCGCCCTGGCGCCTGACACCGCCGTCTCCTCCGGCCCTCCAAACCCGTCTGCCGCTTCCTAGGCTGTTGTCTTGCCTTTATTTTATCTGCTTTGATAGTCTTTGAAAAAACTTGTTAATTTGCGCAATTCCACCCGCGGGGTGTATTTTGAACTTCTGCTCGAAGATTCGACCAAGGGCCTATGCTGTGTAAATATTATCCCAATTCCATCTTTCCTTGCTCATTGCTCTTATGGCTCTTTCCTTTGCCGCCTTCCCTTAGTCCCCGCCTTGCCCATCGGACAACTGCTTTGCGGACTGCCGTTTGGATCAAGTGCTTGGCTACTGTGGGAAGGCAAGTACTTGGCCATTTTTTAGAGTCTTTTAAACAAGTTGGATAGAAAGCGGCAAGCCGACCACTCAAGAGTCGGTTTTGCAAAAAGGGGCTGGAAGCCGGCTTAAGCTATGTTTATGCTTTGGGTCCTTAGCCATTTTTAATGTGGGCGCCCATTCTTCCTTACTCCTGCCCACCAAACAGTCGCTCTACGAGCTGCGGCTTTTGACAGGAGACGGCTTAGGCACCGCACGCTACTTGTCCGACTGCAGGAAGCATTTCATAGCGCAAGGCGGCGAGTCCCCGGGCCGACTAGTCAAACCCGGTGCCGAGCGGCATTACAAAGAGTAACATACTCGAAGGCATAATTCTTATCATACAGATAACAAAAAAGGGCAGTCCCCGAGCTCGTCTCGGGGGCCCAAAGTCTTGGTATTTTAACACAAAAGGTAGCATGGTACATACTGCGTTAACTGAAAAATCTTCGGAGAAGATTTGCATTCCATGGCCGCTCCGTCTCTTTGCCGGAGTCGTCCCTCTTGCGTGCTCGGGGCTTCTGAGCGTCGAGCAGGTAGTAGGAGTCGTTGCCCAGCACTTTGCTGATAATGAAGGGGCCATCCCAAGGCGTCGACAGCTTGTGCTGGCCGGCTGTTCGCTGGATCAGCCGGAGCACAAGGTCGCCCTCTTGGAAAGATCTCGGCTTGACCTTCCTGTTGTAGTAGCGGTGCAGGCTCTGCTGGTAGATGCTGGACCGGCTGAGTGCCAACAGCCGACCCTCTTCCAGCAGATCGATGCCGTCTTGACGTGCTTCTTCTGCTTCCTCCTTGGTGTACATGGTGATTCGCGGGGAGTCGGACTCTATGTCCGTTGGGATGACGGCTTCAGCACCGTAGACGAGGAAGAAAGGTGTGAAGCCAGTTGACTTATTTGGAGTCGTGCGAAAACTCCAGAGGACGGCTGGCAACTCCTCAAGCCAGCAGCCGGCCGAATACTCCAGTGGTTCGACCAGTCGAGGCTTGATGCCAGACAGGATGAGGCCGTTCGCTTGCTCCACCTGGCCGTTTGACTGCGGATGGGAAACGGACGCTAAGTCCAGTCGGATGCCTTGCGTCGCGCAGAAACGGGCCAGTGCGCCTTTGGCAAAATTTGTGCCATTGTCGGTGATGATGCTGTGTGGTATGCCGTACCGAGTCGTGATGTCAGCGATGCTGTGTGGGACTCGCGGGAGGGGTCGGCCGACTCCTGGGGGCCGACTCCCAATGGATCCGTCTTGTGGCGCTCTCGCCGTCTTCTGCACCCCCGCCGACAGGCGGGTCCCGCCGTCTCTGGGTCGTACAGACAGGCCGTCGTGGGTACAGGGATCTGCCCACGGGGCTGATGTCAGGGCTGGCGTGGCAACAGTGCCGCGCCGGACGGAGATCTCCGTCAGTACGGCGCGCTGTGGTCATGCATGCCCTTCGTGAGCGGGGCAGGGATGGGCCGCGCGGCGGCCACAACCCACCCTGCCCGTAGTTGCGTAGGCAAGAGGTGGTTGAAGACGCGGGCCGTCTCTCCCTAGTTAGCTTCTCTGGAAGCCGCCAGTTGGGAGTCGGCTTATCTCGAAGCCGTCTCTGGGACTCGGCCGCGAGGGGCAGTCGGCGGCTCTTCGTCTTGGGGTTTTTGAGGGGCGCAGCCTGCCCCGATGTCTTGAAAGGTCCAGGGGCTCGGGTTTGCCTACCCGTGGCCCATTACTCCGACAAACGTGGTCAACAAACGACACGGTCAGAAGTAGACTATGCGTGGAGAGGCTGACAGCTGGGTCCACGGCCGCACACAAGGAAATGCCTCCTTATTACGCGCAAAATAATGATTCCTCCACCTGACATCTGGGACCCACCGGAAGGGCCTCTGTATTTCGTGAGAAAAACGTGCCCCCCGCTGACTTGTCGGACCCACCAACTATCTTCACACGCAAGGAAGTGCCTCCTTATTACGCACAAAAAAAGGAATACTCCCCCTGCCAGCTGGAACCCAGCATACTGGGAGGTTGACTTGTGGGCCTACCAAGTTGATGGGGACGGAGGGCTTTGTCAACTTAGTCAATATGAACGATTCTAGCTCATGTTACCGTACGATGTTCATCCAACGGTTGTAGTGCTTCTTCAACCTCTGGTCTTCTTGCTCCAGCCGCCCAAACCAGCGCCGGTCGTGCCGCGTGCTCCTGCCTCCCGTGGCCGGCTATGATGCTGCGGAGGCCTCACCGCCCACTACTACTCCCACCGCTGGCCAGGCCATCCCTCTACTCACACACACCCCCTGCTATTCTATGGTGATAGAAACCTCACACCGCAGCCGAACCAGTGAACCCTCGTACTCCTCTTCGCGTGCGCATCCACTGCTGCGTCTTCCCCGGATCCGAGTCGTCCCCTTCCTAGGCCTCACCGTCATCCACCGCCGTGGTGCTCTCGGCGCGGCGTGGTCAACGTGGTCAAGGAACAACTTCCATAGGACGTGGACTGTACGTGGAGAGGCTGACAGCTGCGTCCACGGCCGCAGCAAGGAAGTGCCTCCTTATTAGCGAAAAATAATAATTCCTCCACCTGACAGCGGGGACACACCGGATGGGCCACCGTATTTTGCGAAAAAAAGTTTCCCCTGACTGCTGGGACCCACCAGCTACGACTTCACACGCAAGGAAGTGCGTCCGGGCAAAAAAACGATTCGCCCCTCTGACTGCTGGGACCCACCAGCTACATCTTCGCACGCAATGAAGTGCGTCCGGGCAAAAAAAATGATTCGCCCCCCTGACTGCTGGACCCACCAGCTACCTCAGCGCGCAAAGGAATTGCATCCGGGCAAAAAAATTTGATTCGCCCCTCTGACTGCTGGGACCCACCAGCTACATTTTCGCACGCAAGGAATTGCCTGACAGTCGGGACCCACCTGGTCGAAGCATTGTCATTCTGGTCGCGAACGTGTACGTACATATATACTGGTCGATGTAGAGGCGCGCACGTGTCATAGTAGAGGCGCGTACGTGTCATAGTAGAGGCGCACACGTAGCATGTACACGTATGTACAACGGCCAGGGTGCAAGAAAGAAAATACGGCCACGTACATACATACGGGCAGGGTCTTGAACGCCTACTCGCGCATACGTACATGGCTGGGTCGGAACGGAGAAACAGAGTCGTCGTCGTGGTCATGGGGAGGCAACGGAATGCGTCGTGTTCATGGGGAGGCAACGGAATGCGTCGTGTTCATCGGGAGCCATGGAACGCGTGGGAGCCAACCGTCTTGGATGGAACAGGCGATGGAAACGAGGCCTGGTGTACCGCAGAACGGAAGAAACGGCCTTGTGTTCGACCGGCCACGTTCGGAACGGGGTCCTGTTGATCGGGAGGGGTGTGGCGTACCGCAAAACGAAGGAAACAGACCTCCTACGGTCAAAAGGGGGGTCCTGTTGATCGGAAGGGGTGTGGCGTACCGCAAAACGGAGGAAACGGACCTCCTACGGTCGAAACGGGGGTCCTGTTGATCGGGAGGGGTGTGGCGTACCACAAAACGGCCGAAACGGACTTGTGTTGGAGCGCTACGGTCGAAACGGGGGTCCTGTTCATCAGGAGGGGTGTGGCGTACCGCAAAACGGGAGTCCACGGGATACTGTTCATCTCCACCGTCGACCTCCTCCAGCCTCCACGGGCTACCGTCGACCTCCTCCAGCCTCCACGGGCTCCTGTTCATCCAGCCTCCAGCGCGCGCTACTCCACCGGCTACTGTTCAACCACCCCTCCACGGGCACCCCTCCACCGTCTACTGTTCATCCAGCCCTCCACACCACAGGGTCCTGTTCAACCACCCCTCCACGGCCACCCCTCCACCGTCTACTGTTCATCCAGCCCTCCACACCACGGGGTCCTGTTCATCCAGAGGCAACGCCACCGCTCACTGTTCATCCAAACCCCCACGCAACGCTCACTGTTCATCCAATCAATTGGCTTCAGTTAGCAACAGTAGCAAAGGAATCGGTCCATCGGGTTCAGTTAACAGCCATCGATCGATCGCTCGGGTTCAGTAACGCGTAGCCTGCAGTGCAATCGCTCCGGTTCAGTTAGAGCCAACGCCTCGCACACACGCGCGTACGTGTACGAGAGAAACGCGCATCGCTCGGCCCCCGACCTCCCACCGTAACCGGCAACTCCCCAAAATTTTCCTCGCCCTCGCTTCTACCATGGTTTTTTTCGTCATGGACGGCCAAAAGAATGTCATGCTGCTGCGTCTCCGGCCGGCCCAGGATGTGTAACGCCCCTGATTCGTTGCGCCAGGTGTCTGCTAGTCATTCGCCGTCGTTGCCATGTCATTTGTTTGCGTGTTGCATTTTATCATGTCATCATGTGCATTTCATTTTGCATACGTGTTCGTTCCTTGCATCCGAGCATTTTCCCCGTTGTCCGTTTTGCAATCCGGCACTCCTATGTCTCCCGGCGCCCCCTTTTGCCTCTTTTCATGTGCGGGTATTAAACGGTCTCGGAATGGACGGAGGTTTGCCAAGCGGCCTTGGTATACCACCGGTAGACCGCCTGTCAAGTTTCGTGCCATTTGGAGGTGGTTTGATACTCCAACGGTTAACCGGGTAACCGTGAAAGCCTCTTTTATCTTGCAGCCCAACACTCCTCTCAAAGTGGCCCAAAACCCATCCTAACCCCCTCGATGCTCTCGGTCGTTCGATCACGATCGCGTGGCCGAAAACCGTGCTCCATTTGGACTCTCCTAGCTCCCCCTACCTATAAAAATAGCTCCTCCCCCAAAGTTCGCTGATCAATTCCACCCTAACCCTAGCCCCTTCTTCCTCCGCGCGCCGGACACGTCCGCCCGGCGCCGGACGCGTCCACCTCCACCTCACCCCGGCCAATCCGGCCTCGCCACCTCAGCCGCGCCGCCGCCCCCGTCTAGCCAGCGCCTGCCACGTGGCCTCCGGCCTCCACCCCGCCGTCGCGGCCCGCCGGGCCCAGGCGCGGCCCGCCCAGGCCCGCAGCGCCGGCCGAGCGCCCCGTGCTCCGCTGCCCGCTCGCGCGAGCGCCCGCCGCCGCCGTTCGTCTTCGCCGTCGGCGCCGCCCCCGCGCGCCTCCTCCGCCGTCCGCCCGGGTCCCGCGACCGCCGCCTCCGTCGTCCCGGCGCGCCATCCCCGCCGCCGCCTCGCGCGATGGGCGCCGGCGCCGCCCCGCGCGCCTCGCCTCCGCCGGCGGCCGACCCCGGCCTCACCATCGCCTCCGCCGGCGCCGGATCCGGCGAGGTCCAGCCGGGCCGACCCGTCCCCGACCCTCTTCGGCATCCCTGCAGCCCGTCCCCGCCATCTCCCTCCTCTCCGGCCACATCTCCGGCGAACCTCGAGCTCGGGCCCGATCTAGATGCAATCTGAGGTTGACCCCGAAAATTCTTAAGTCCTGAGATTTGGATATTATATGCTCATGTTCATCGTGCCATAACTCTCTGCATATTGCTCCGTTTCATGCACATAATATGTTGAATTGTTCATCTCAGCGAGTACCTCATTTCATTCCATTTCTTCATGTTCATTTGAGCTCATCTTGAGGCCTGAATGTTTGTTGCAAGAGTGCTATGTGATGTTAATCTGCTGAAACTGTAATAACTTGATGATTTGTCATTTTTGTTGCATTTGATGTGTGCATCCTATGAGCATGAGCTCTACATGTGTTTTGGGGTACATCATGCCATCTTCACAGTGGTGCCATCCATGGATTTTTGTGGGTCTTGTAGTGAGTGCATCGACCTTGTTAAGTAGGGTACTTGCTGTTACTGTTTTGCTAGGCTGAATCTGTTATTTCGTGATGCTATGTAAACCTGCTGCTACAAGTCATTCTATGCATAATCTGGAGATGTTCACTAAGGATAGTTTGTTATACATGTCTTGATCTATCTATCCATGCCCCTGGTTGCATTTATAGCCTGCTGTAACTTGTTGTTATCTTGCTCCAAAGTTGCTAAATAATGTTGCTGTCAGCCTGTTATCATTAAGTTCAATGTTGCCATGATTTTTGTTAGTGATCTATGCACCCTATGAACTTGCTCTTGCCATGCTTAGCTTCATAAACATGTCTTCTTACTGTGAGTTGCCTTGCCATGCCATGTATTGCTCTGTGGTGAGTGGTTCAAGCTCACCAACATGCCTACTTATTGTTGTTCCTGCCATGTACGAATCTGTAATATAACTTGCCATGTTTACATGGGTGCCATCATATCTTATGATCTGTTTTGGCTCATGGTCACTAAATGACTTTTGTTCTATGCGATTAGTAGATTCATTCCATGCCTTTGTTTGCCATGTTAAGTTCCTGTAGCATGTTGTTTGATAGCTCTAAACATTGCAAACTGATGTTATTTCTGCAAAGTCTGAAACTGTTAGTATTTGCAATCTTGCCATGTCATTTTGAGCATGTTCTAGTTGTTTCTGGAGATAGCTCAGTGTTCATGTTTTGTCATGTTTTACCTGTACTTCATGCCCATGCCTTTTGTTTTCACGTTGAGATGTAGTAGCATAGTGTTTTGATCCTTGCAATATGCCTAGTTGTTGTTTTGGACAGATTGTTGTTATGTCTTGTACAGAGCGTGTTTTGAACCGTTGCTCAGTTTTGAGTGTGCTCTATATGAAACTTGCTTGATTTTGCATGTAGTTTCATATTATCATGTTGCATCCTTGTTTTGTGGTGTTTGTTTGATGTTTGGATGCATTTTGTATCAATGACATGCTTATCTTGTTTTGCTCATATCTTCTAGCCCGTAGCTCCGAATTTAATGAACTTTATATGTAACTTGACTAGAATTTCGTGTAGATCATCGTGGTGCATCTTAACTTGCTGTTTAACAACTTGAACATAAGGTTTATTCAGATCTGGACCAATTTCGAAATTTGCATATGAGGACTTACCGGAATTGTTATATGTTGTTTCCGGCCTCATTTAATCTTGTCTTGATGTGTTGTTCTCGTATGAATAATCTCTTGACATGAGTAGCCTCATCTAGCTTTTTCATGCATCATGCTTGTTGTGCATCATGCCTTGTTCATGTGTGGTGTGTTTACCATGTTGTGTGCTTCTTCTTGTTAGTTCCTGTTTCGTTGCGACCGTGAGGATTCGTTCGTCTACGCTTGGTTCGGCTTCTCCCGTTCGTCTTCTTCGTGGACTCGTTCTTCTTCCTTGCGGGATTTCAGGCAAGATGACCGTCACCTTGGATCTCATTACTATCATTGCTATGCTAGATGCTTCGTTGTTTCGCTATGCTACGCTACCTATCACTTGCTGCTCAAGCCTCCCAAATTGCCATGAACCTCTAACCATTGTCACCCTTCCTAGCAACCGTTGTTTGGCTATGTTACCGCTTTGCTCAGCCCCTCTTATAGCGTTTCTAGTTGCAGGTGAAGATGAAGATTGCTCCATGTTGGATTATGTTTATGTTGGGATATCACAATATCTCTTATTTAATTAATGCATCTATATACTTGGTAAAGTGTGGAAGGCTCGGCCTTGTGCCTG
>LR880970.1:49186267-49225941 GCA_904067115.1 Aegilops sharonensis
AGCACACGTGTTCGCCCCCTCTCTCTAAATATCGATCTCGCACTTGTGCATTCCTTCATAGTCTCCCTCCACTCGGCCCCTCGCACCATCTTCTAGCCCCCCACCAGATTTTGCCACATGTACAATCTAGCAGACTCCATGGTTGAACTTAAGCATAATGCACAAACCTCATAACAACAGTGGTTCTCTTTTGTTCTAGAATCTTCCGTATCATAACTGCCCAAACTTTTTTTCTAGTTGAATTGCCATTATTTGTTTTTACTTTATGCTTTACAGCGCACAATTCCATGAATCATAAAATAGATTAAGGGCTTCTTTGATTCAAAGGTTATCAAAGGAATTTTGGAGGATTCTAATCATTAGGAATTTTTCCTATCTAGGTTGCTTGATTCGTAGGATTGTAAACAATAGGAATTTTTCCATATGATTCATTTGCACTAGATTTCATAGGAAACATCCCATCCACTCAAACCTCTTTGAAAGAATTATGCGTTTTTTCTATGCACAATCAAACACTCGTACTATCCTATAGGATTCAAGACGACATTCCACTATAATCCCATGTTTTTCCTATTCATGCGTTCTTAGCTTTTTTATAAAAACTAATTGATTTTGAATGATATGAACTATAAGAATTAAACGAAGGGCTACATCACGCATATATGACTCAGAGCTTACATGCTATAGTGTTGTATTTATTCATAATTTGGTTGCAAAATCTGATGCATGCAATGCACGTGTACCTTACTAGTACTTCGAGTATGTGCAAAACACGTAAATAAGAATACCAATGGCACTCTACACTGTGTCTCTCTTACAGTTCATGAAGCCACGTGGCACATGTGGAGGCGTTGTCGCGACCTCCTTGCGTGGATTGATCACAGTGACGTGCTGCTGGTTCCAGAAGAATGTACTCGTCCTCCCTGAGCCATACTGGCCGTACATGCACGAAGCGAAGATGTGCACGCACGCCACGCACACGCTCATTCCCTCGCACGCACACGCGGGTACACGGGCAGACGCAATTTTGTACCAAGATCCACCCCATGTGATAATTTGACGCGTGTAAAGTCATTCACTTCATTGATGGTCAATTAATACAGTGCATGCAAATTGAGTGGACGTGAGGGCGGAAGAAAGACATTATTACTCCACTGCGCGCATGCGAGTAGTTAAATCATGTTGCTAGTAGTACTTCCATTGGTCTCCTTCATATTTTTTGCCAATTTTTGATAGGAACATAATATTTACGCATTTGAGCAGTGTAGTACTTGAAATTTATGTTCCGCTAAACTCATCGGGAGCCGTTTCGGGCCTCGAAACCAAAACCATCAATTAATCTTTACCTTGTTCCCATCACATTCGAAAGCCTGCTCACACTTACTAGTACGTACCAAACCTGAACATGTCCCCACTTTGCAGGTATTAGTACTACTAGTGCTAGTACATAGGTTATAAAAAGGGGAACTACCTAACCGAAAATTACAGTACCTTTCCTCCTCATAAGTGCTTCTTCTTCGTCTGTCGTTGCCATGGACGGTGAGCAGAGCTCTAGGTCGACAACTACTCGTAACAAGGGAGCGGCAACCAAGGCTGCGGAAAACAAAAGAGGGCTCGCCGCCACGCAGAGACCTCGAAAGATCTCTCACGGGCAGGCAATGACTCCCAGGAGCGCCCTAGCCGCGGAGGCGAACATGCCGATCCGGTGGAGCTGGAGTCGTTATCCCTCGACGGCATGCCCGATCAGCTCAATAAGCACCTCAATAAGTAGAGGAGTTCATCCAAGGCTTTACGGAGTTGCTGAAGGAGAGCCTCGACGATATGCCCGCTGAGCTCAATTAGGAGGGGGAGTTGAACGCCGGCTTGGTGATGCTGCTGAAGAAGAGCATTGCCTCGGAGAAGAAGGCGAGCGGCGAAATCCTGCGACTTCAGGAGGACAAGGCGAAGCTCTGCCACGGGATCGAACTGTTGAAGGAGAAGAACGCCGGCTGGAAGAAGCTGCATGAGAATAGTAGTTCCTCGATGAAGATGCTGCAAGCCCTCATCATGGAACAGAAGGAGGAGTTGGTGAAGCTCCGCATCGAGCACCCGGTTGCTGTCAAGGTACGTAATGCGGCCGTGGAACAGATGATGAAGGCTCGCATCGAGAAATCCCGCGTCATGGACAAAATGAAGAAGATGGCAGAAGAGACGCGCAAGGAGATGGAGGTCGTGGAGGCGATGAAGAAGCAGTTACGACCGGGGAGAATTAGATCATTTGGGTTGATAATCTTCCTTCTTCTTTTGCTGCTGTATTTCATCTTTTGCTTCGAGTTTTTCGCCGCACGTGTCACGTTCTCTGTGGGGCATGAGTAGAACAATGGTTTTTGTTTTTCGAGGGAATGAATAGAACAATGCTAACAATGAGATGACTAGCAAATTAGATCATTTTTTATCGCCATAAGGCACTCGGCTACCGTGTATCGTGCTCCTCCGTCGCGGTACTACTCCAGTGGAAAACTTGAGTATACCGCACGGTTCTTTGCTCCTCCTCGATCAGGTCGTCAGTGCATTTATACGAGCAGTCAAATAACAAGTCCCCGCCTTCCAGCAGTAATGAGCTGTCAAATCACAAAGGCCCTCGCCTCTCGTGAAACTGACCAAGCTAGACTGCCCCGCCCTCTAGCCTTTTAAAAAATGTATACTTTTGTACATCAGTAGTATCGATGGATTGTGCCATGGTGCAAAACTTGAAATTAAAAGAAAGTTAGTACTACCTCCGTCCCAGATTATTGGTCCCCTTTATATTCCCCATTATATTTCGTGCCAAATTTTGACCATAGATTAAACTAACAAAATGTCTACGCATGTCACCAAGCATTATATTTTTGAAAACTATGTTCAAGTACGAATCCAATGAGATAATTTTTCTTGACATGCATTAACATTTTGTTAGTTAAATCTTTAGTCAAAATTTGACACAAACTACAAAGGGGACCTATAAACCAGGGCGGAGGTAGTACATATAGAGAGCGCCCATCGCCAAATTATGCATATAGTACTATTAAAAAGGCTAGTCACAATAATGGTGTCCAGCACAACCCACCCCTCAAATAAAACTAAGCACCCTGGAATTCTTTGACAAAACTAAGCACCCTGAAATTGTTTGACAAGTAACTACTGGCTATATGATGTTGGCCATATATATTGTACATATATAATGTGAAGGAACGAGTGGTAGTACTATAACAAATAAAAGATGAAATGTAAGAAATACTAGTATGTACGTAATGAAGAATTAAAGTAACAAGAAGAAACATAACATAGTTCTGCTGGGGGCTCAGCACAACACACCCCTCAAATTAAACTAAGCACACCTGAAAATAAACTATGCAACTAATGCGGTAGACACCGCATTAGAAGTTTAGAACCGCCATGAGCAACGACACTGTCACCGTACTCGGAGTCCTCGTCCACGTCCTCGACTTCGTCCTTGTCCCTCTTCCTCTTGGCCGACACTTCTTTGCTTGAACCGCCAACTTGGCTGTTGCTCTGCGTCCAACCCTTGTAGATATTGAAACAAAGGTAGCCATCCATTGCAGCGTACTGGATGTGGTCTATATCTAGTACATTCCGCTGCTATGCATGACGATGGAACGTGTATGGAGGTTTCTCCAGTTTACCGTACGAAGGATGAACCATGGCTCCTGCCAGGGTCAGCATTGAAGGCTGGCGAGAGGACACCAGCCGATTATTTTGGAGGTCAAAGGTGTTGCCTACAACGAGGCCTATCCGACGCAGGACTTCTTTGTCATTACCAAAGTCTATAGTAACGAATTTGACTAGGTTGCTCTCGAGGAAGTCCTTAAAATCCTGGCACTCAACGTTGGCATGGCATATGTGGTAGACCAAGCATAAGTCATGCACGCAAACCTGGATCACGGCGGGCTTCTTCCTCTCTTCGTCCTTTAGATCCTTCTCTCGTCCCACGATTGTGGTGTACTCAACATCTAGCCTAGCGACCCACTCATCATCTGAGTCTTCGAACATGCACCTGAAGCGAGAAAGGCATCCTTTCACCGTCACGGAAGTACGGGTGTAGATGACGCCAACTCATCGTCGCTGATGGTTCTAACCTTGTACTCACCGCCGATCGGGGAGATTTGGGACGCCATGGATTTGGGAGGAGGGTTAGGATTAGTGGAACTGCCATAATGTGAATGGACTAGATGACTAGGAGCGAACCGCCGTAGTATTAAAGGACGTGCGGGGACGAGTAGGAGCGAACTGCCAGCGTGCGAACGGCAGGGTAGTGGCTTTCCATTCTCCCATGATACGGGCTTCCGAGAGCCCTTGGATCTGAGATCGAACGGTTGCATGGCGTGATTATAGACCTATGGGTGAATATCCTATCCTAGAGGGTTATTCTGCAAACTTTCAGCAACTTAGCATGCGACCGGTTGATCTCAGATCCAAGGGCTGCCAGCAGCCCGTATCATGGTTGCGCCTACCATGACCGTCGCGTCGCTCGCGCGGTCGCGCCCTTGGAGATTTAACAAGGTGCGTTAGGCTATCTGATGTTGGCATGTCATACATAGTCATCACTTAGTCACTCATACTACAACAAGGTTGGCTACAAGGTTGGTCATAGTGGGGAGTATCATATACTAGTATCATGCATATGATATTTGTATATGATACTACATCCATAGTGCATAGTATCATAGATTAGTATCATAGGTAGTCTCATTTATTGCCATGCATGACACATAGTAGCATAATATTTATTATGTTACGTTATCTACCTATGTTACTATAACCATCTCTCTCTTCTTTAATTGCCTGCCACATAAGCATGTTTGCGAGTCCCAAGTGCATGTTACTACTTATATTACCCCCACTATGGCCAGCCTTATGTAAGAGCCAGCCTCTACTACTACATGGTGGAGCATTGGGAGAGGCACCTGTATGGAGGTGGCCAGGAATCGGGAGACTCACGCCGGTCGTAGCACCGCAGTTAAAATGATAATGGCAAGTCAAATCACGGGCCCCCACCTGTCCAGCAGTAACTCGCTGTCAAATCACACAGCCCTACGTTTGCAGCAGCCTATTCCATCGTCTTCTCGCGTCTCTCTCGACCTGACTAGGCGGAACTGTCCCGCCGCCTACCGGGCAGGAAAAGCCCCGCCCTCGACTTTTGAATAGTATACAGTATACTAATTTTGTATCCATGGATTGCGCCCACGCCATGGAGCAAAGCGTCTAGAAAACGGTGGTACACATGTACGGAGTATACAGCACGCCCGTCGCGTTCGCGTCGCACCCTAGACGGTCGGTCGGTCTGGCATGCTGCTCTCCGAATGGAATGAGCGTCATATTGCGTTCGCACACACATGTGGGACGACAATTGAAAACCGACCATAGGCAAACTCCCCGGCCCCGCAAGTCGGGTGACTTAATAGACGAGGGAGATGAGCGATAGTACTAGAGAAGTGTTGTACTACTTTGGTGCCTGGACGATCCCTGCAAGACATGGAAGATCAGTTCATCCATGCATGTGACCAGACTCCAGCAGACACGCCTGGATTGGCTATCGTCTACATATCATGCAGGCTGTATTGTACATGGCTGTAGTTGTGGTGAGAAATCTAAAAAAAGGTTTCTTGTCATCTCGCAAAATTAGGTGTCATGTGCTTCGGATCACTGCGAGGGTTAGACAGCGACAACTGAGTTGGACTACTCATTGGAGGCACATGCACGAATAGTGACTACTCGGCTGCCATCTAGGTCAAGCCGGCTATGTTAATTAGGACATCTATCGACGGACACCTTTTCTATGAGTTTATCTTTAATTTGAGCTTTGTTCCTCGTCTAGCTTGTCCGTCGGGATTCATGTTGTCTCCTTTGGGCAGTGAGGTTATGATTTCTTGTCATGTGGCATTTTTTCGTGTTATATGTTATAATCCGGCGCTTCAGATCAAAATGACGACAACTGCGCCTCCGGGCCATGTGCATGAAGACTTCTCGACAGTCATTGACGAGGTCAAGCCGGCTCCGGTAGACAAAAGAAAACTAAGTACTACTCCACTATATAGGCAGGACCCTCCATGCTTGCTTGCTAGTGTTGCTCACTTCACACTGTCTCGGCCTCTCCAGATCTAAACACGACAGTGGTGGCCACACACTCTCTCTCTCTCTCTGCTCACCGCTGGTCACAGACCCAGCCGGATACTCTCCGCCGTGGAAGTTAAGAAGGTGCAACATTCACGCGGTCGTCCTCGGCGACGGCTCTTACCCACTGCTGGGCGCGTCCCGATCAGCCTGCCTTGTCGTTCTCTCCCAAGCACCGCTGGCAAGGGAGGGCCTCCGACCCCTTCTTCCTCGCTACCGTTGTGTGGGCAGATCCGGCCTCCCGCCGGCCACCTAGCGACATCCCGGCGACCATCAGGTATTACTTCTTTCAAAACCGGCCTTGCTCTACTTCCCGAGCTCCGGACGTCGCTGCATTTGTAACTTTTACTATTTCTCAGGCCCCCTCGTAGCGAGGATCGATCAGCTGTTCAAAAACCACCTAATTTTTATACGTTTAAGAGGTAACACTAGTTCATGCACTCGAATGTAGTAATACTTGGTTCAAACAAGGAAGAAAGGGGGTGGGGGTGGGGGAGGATTTGTTACCTGAATCTAGGACTTGGTCGAAAGAGGAAATAATGGGGGCGAAAAGTAGCAGAGTCTGGCTATCCAACTGGTCTCTAGGTCTAATAGGGAAATAAAGGGAAACGCAGTACAAACTCAATATAAACCCGATCTATTGGTTGAAAAAGGAAATAAAGTGGGGACTAGGGGACAAGTCAATAGAGTAAGTCCAACACTAGATTTGCTAGCCTCACACAGTATAAGGTGGCTATACCGAACAAAAATGGGACAAACCCAGATATCTTGTTCTGATGTTTGTTGCCCCGAGCCACTCTTATGTAATGCCACTAGTAAAATGTAGCAATCGCACTGTTAAAAGTAAGGACACGTTAAACCAATGTTGTTTTTCAATGTAATGCCTCCAGTAATATGAATCAATGGCACTTCTTTACATGTCCTGCTAAAATTTCCCATTAAGATAAGTTGGTTCTTTTCGTTAGAAATGCAACTGTCCTGGTCCGCCTACTCTCCCGTGCCCAAAGTAATGTCGTATTTAACGGTTGTCATAGTTAATCCTAATGCCCACACTAATATCTAGCAATGCCACTGCTTTAGAAATTGCTACTGTCCTTGTAGGATTGCCATTCAGATAAGGAACATGCTTCTTTTCATTTGATGCATGTTTCATCACTTGTTAGTGACCCTCCTTTCCACCTTTTTTGTCCAAACAGAGATATACATTTCACGCTCGATCTTAGTTGAACTGCACAAATGATATCCAAATTATAGTTGAGCATTCCAGGAGCTTCACAACCAACCTTGATGTTGCTCAATTTTATTGCAACTAATGAAGAAGAAGCTCTGTGGGTTTCGTTTTTTGATGGAAATGGAACCGGGGCTGGAGCCCTTTTCTTAAAAAAAATTGAAGAAGAAGCTGCTAGGTCACGGGACATTGCTTCATTTTAGGTGAACTGCACCAAAAGGTCCCATGAATTGAATCATCCATGTTGGTGACTGAAAGAGCCAGCTTCAGCATCCCAGTCTAAGCACCCCCGGCCTCCATCCTTGCGATGCATGGTACACCTCGTTTGCCACCTGCTCGACCCTAGTGTCACTGATAAAATGAAGTAATAATACAGTTAAAATAGAGCGAGTGTCATTTCTATCATTTCATTTCCAATGTAGATAAATAAAGTGCTTCTCTTTGTTAAAGTATGTTTCATCAACTAGTCCCATTGTTAATGTTTAAGCGTTTCTGCAAACTGGGGTGCTTAATTTTAGTTGATAGGTATAAAAATAGAGATTTGAATGTCTCAAGGCGCCTCCTTGTATTATAGTTGTACACTTATGTTCATCACTGGCAGAAGGTGTATCTGGGAGACTTGGGACAATGTCCAGTATGAGGCGTCGCAGGGCCCATCTCGCCCTCGCAGCATGGCATACTATGATACTATCGCAATATTTTCTTCTATTTATTTTGTGTGTTCCATCAACTAGTGCCACTATATGTAATCACGCTTTTTCATTATCTGTGCAAACAGGCTTATTCAGCTCCATTTTGGTGGAACTGCACAAATGTACGTATGGAACCGGCATATATGCAGAGTGCGAGGTGTGCCAAGTAAAAATTACTGACACCAACCATGCTGCATGCACGCATTGGCATCCACCACCACTATGTGTGGCGCTCTCTGTGGATGGATCTTTCTCGGCAGCAAATCCTCTAACCAAATACTAGTAGCTTATATTGGCAGTTTTCTAGGGAGTACTCTTTTCTGTAAGAAGCACCAATCTATTTTTCTTTATTTGTACACTCTGTCACAACTTTGACCCAAAGGTCCAGAGCTATTTTAGGGTGATTGGCGTAGTACTCGGAGACTGATTGTAAGCATGATTTTCATTAGTTGTCACACTGATTGTAAGCATGAGCAGGTGGAGGATTAGGTTAGTGCGAAGCTTACCTTAAACCCTACTGCCGCCGTTGAAACGAGGCGAGCGTCGAGGGAACCGTGGAGAACGGCGGGGAAGCGACGTCGCGTCATCCGGCCTCCTCTTGCGGTGGGAGAACGAATACTCCTGTGGCTCCGGCTGGCTTTGCACCCTCACGAATGGCACACCATACTCGATCGATTCGTTATCCTCTGGGTGCTCGACCTTCGACCTGTACGCCCACCACCTCTGCCCGACTGTCGCCTCGGGCGAATCTGTCTGCTCCATCGCCCATAGGAGATACTCGATGAACTCGGAGGACTGCGGCATGACTGCCGCCGAGGAGTACATGTACATCGCCGCCCTCATCGCCGTTGTCGGTGTCAAAACCGGCGGATCTCGGGTAGGGGGTCCCGAACTGTGCGTCTAGGCAGATGGTAATAGGAGACAAGGGACACGATGTTTTTATCCAGGTTCGGGCCCTCTCGATGGAGGTAATACCCTACTCCTGCTTGATTAATATTGATGATATGGGTAGTACAAGAGTAGATCTACCACGAGATTGTAGAGGCTAAACCCTAGAAGCTAGCCTATGGTATGATTGTTGTTCGTCCTACAGACTAAAACCCTCTGGTTTATATAGACACCGGATAGGTTAGGGTTACACAGAGTCGGTTACAATGGTAGGAGATCTACATATCCGTATCGCCAAGCTTGCCTTCCACGCCAAGGAAAGTCCCATCTGGACACGGGACGAAGTCTTCAATCTTGTATCTTCGTAGTCTTGGAGTCCGGCCGTGATGATAGTTTGGCTATCCGGACACCCCCTAGTCCAGGACTCCCTCAGTAGCCCCTGAACCAGGCTTCAATGACGACGAGTCCGGCGCGCATATTGTCTTCGGCATTGCAAGGCGGGTTCCTCCTCCGAATACTTCATAGAAGGTTTTGAACACAAAGATAGTGCCCGGCTCTGCAAAACATATTCCACAATCCACCGTAGAGAGAATAATTTTTGCACAGATCTGCTGACGTATTCCGCGGCATGACATCACACCACGGCCAGGCCTTTATATGAATTGTTTTTTACTGTTCCACCTCAGCGCGTTTAGCGAGGTGGTTTCCCTGGCACATCTTATCAAAGCATAGATCGTGCCCCCTTATTCCGGGATTCCCATTAATACGGACGTGGGTAACCCAACCGTGCCTGTTGGCACGCCTCCTCTATTAAAGGCGAGTCCTAATCGACCACGGGGAGGGCTCTTGGTATTCAAACTCTTTATAATGAGACCAAGGCCCTCTTCCTTTTTACACCCTCCATCGATTTCGCCTCGCGCTTCGAGTTCTAACACCCAAAGCTTCAGATTTAGGTGCTTCAGACTTTTGACGATGTCCGGCTCCGACCAGCACGGCCGATGGGTGTCTTCTTCCGTCACAGAAGAAGATGTGCTAAAGCTGCGAGACTCCAGGTATCTAACCGGCGAGATTTCGCATAGGCTGCCTGCTCCAGGGCATGTCATTCCCACTCCTGAGCCCAGCGAGAACGTCGTGTTCGTGTCTCACTTCCTTCGGGGTTTAGGCTTCCCGATGGATCCCTTTGAGCGGGGGCTCATGTTTTATTATGGGCTGGATTTCCATGACTTGAATCCGGAGTCCATCCTCCATATTTCGTCATTCATTGTCGTATGTGAGGCCTTCCTCCATATTACCCCTCACTTGGGATTGTGGCTCAAGACCTTCAAGGTGGAGCCAAAGATGATCGAGGGGCAACAAGCAGAGTGCGGAGGGGCGATCATAAGCAAGTGTGCTGATGCTCCGTGGCCCGAGGGCTCTTTTCAAGAGGATCTTGGTTTGTGGCAACGGGAGTGGTTTTATATTACCGCTCCCCGGGGCACAAAATGGGTGGCGCTTCCTGCCTTCCGCTCAGGTCCACCACAGCGGCTGGCGTCATGGGTCAACGAGGGGCTCGACTTGGGGCCGTCCAAGGACGTTCCTGTGTTGCAGGGCCGTATTCGAGACCTCCAAGAAAGAGAGATCAATCTGGTTGCAGTGGCGCAGGTTATGTTGATTCGGCGCCTTCTGCCCTGCAAACGTCGCCCCCTCCGCCTGTGGGAATTTAATCCGGAGGGACCACAAGCTCTCCAAAATTTTATGGGTACGACGCCCATGGAGATGTATAAACTGTTCTTCGGATCACCAGATAAGTGTCCGGACCTGACTGAGGACGCAGGACTAAGCTGCAATCGCCAGATACTCAAGTAAGTAGTCCTGTAACCGGACAGGCTGTTCATTCATTTATCATATACATGCCCTTTAAAGGAGCCGTTTTTTGAACAGGAGTGGATAGCCAAGGCAAAGTTAATAAGGTGTCCGGCTCCCCTCCCGGAGAACACACCAGATCCCATGCTGGCCAAGATGTTGAAGGCCGCACCTTTTAAAGAAGGCGAGGGGAGCGGGGAAGCAACTGCCTCCATGGAGGAGGCCATTGAGGAGGGAGGGATCAAAAGTCCCACCCTCCAAGGAGAGAAGAGGATCGCTTCGGAAGATCTAGAGGTCAAGGCCTCGAAGAGGGGAAAGAAATCTTCGTCAGAGAGTCCGGCGCTGGGAAGTACCCCAGCCGCACTGTTTCCCCAAGGGGATTAGCCCTCCAGCGAGCCGTAAGTAAAAAAGAAGGGGTTTTGTAAGTAAGAAACATCCCTGTATTTATTTATGAAGATAGCCGAAATTGTACCTTGTAGTTCGGATCTCAGCCCTTCTCAGCAAAGCTCATCTTCGGGGGATCTTCTTCCGGAGATGACGGAGAGCGAAACGCCTCCACCTGTCGCACCCTCATGCGAGGCGGACGACCCTGAGGTGTCGTCGCGGAGGGTTCCCCCAAGTCCGGCGGGGCTGGAAGGTCCAGCGCCAAGAGGTGTGCGGTCGGAGGAGCTGAAGGATCTGCTCGGGCGAGCGGCTATCTCAGAGGATCACCGTGTGCTAATGGGTACGGTGATTAAAAGAATTGGATCCGCGGAGAGCCGATTGCATGAAGCCGTCAGAAGCTTACTGACGGGGTTCGAGGTTCGCAAAAATGATGTACCTTCTGACAGTTATGCATATAGAATGCGCCCTGTATAGATAGTAGCCCCTGAGACTCGGTATGTTGTCAAAATTGACAGCGTGCCGAGGATCATAATCTCAGTTATAATATACTAGTCGTCAACCCGTGCTCCTGCACGGGCTAGGAACTACTCTGCTTCGGAATTATTGTGTAAATTAAAAACTTGAATTCATAGTGCTTTAGAGTATATATGAATGAATTGTTGTCTAAAAGTCAGGAATATTCTTCCTCAATTGTACTTTTTTATGAGTATGTTCTCTTGGACACCATTCAATGCAGATGTTAATATTTATAAAAATGATTAATAAACTTTAATATAAAAGCATACTTTCAAGATATTTAGAAATATGGTCAATATTCCTATCCCAACATCCTATATGATGCTGTAGGCTTCAAGCATTTTCCTTGATGTGCATTAATTTTTTGAAATAAATATGCCACGATTGGCGACGATTGTCGTGGAGAGATTTGTGAGACAAAGAATTTTCTTCCACANCCCTTTTTGATGATGCTTGCTATGCTTGTGGCCAAGATGCCAATATGAATTATGCTTACTAGTCGTCAACCCGTGCTCCTGCACGGGCTAGGAACTACTCTGCTTCGGAATTATTGTGTAAATTAAAAACTTGAATTCATAGTGCTTTAGAGTATATATGAATGAATTGTTGTCTAAAAGTCAGGAATATTCTTCCTCAATTGTACTTTTTTATGAGTATGTTCTCTTGGACACCATTCAATGCAGATGTTAATATTTATAAAAATGATTAATAAACTTTAATATAAAAGCATACTTTCAAGATATTTAGAAATATGGTCAATATTCCTATCCCAACATCCTATATGATGCTGTAGGCTTCAAGCATTTTCCTTGATGTGCATTAATTTTTTGAAATAAATATGCCACGATTGGCGACGATTGTCGTGGAGAGATTTGTGAGACAAAGAATTTTCTTCCACATCCCAATAACAAAAGAAACAAACAAATTATAAATTCCATATATAATTTTTTTAGTTAACCCAAAAATCATTGGTTGGCACATGTAATTTTAGGATTTTTCTAGATTTACATATATATTACAAAATCACAACAGAAAAAAGATTTTGGATTTATATTATAACAACTATGCAATAGAATAAGAAAAAAAATATAGAAATATTTTGTACATTTAAGGGGTAAACAAAATGCTTTATTGTTGAAACAGGAGGTAAGAACACACATCGACATGACACTCAAGTACCATGAATATAAATGTATAACATCACTATGGTCCAATGCTTAAGAGAAACAAATGGAACCTACCTATGGAGACACATACCATGATTCGTTCCGATGGAGCTGTAGATGAAACAATAATATATGTAATGATGTGTCGTCCTATGCATTATGCATGTAGAGACAACTGCGGTGCTGGCAACACGTTCGGCTTCCCCTACTCTCGGTTGAAATCTATTTTTCAACATCCGACATGGACTCTCCTTTTTTAACATGAGGCTTCATGACATTTTTTGTACCTGCATGTATTTTTTTCATGAGACTGGGACTTGGACTCTGTTTTAGCGTGCGCCCTAACTTCTTATTAGTACATTTCTTTGTTTCACTTTTCAAGGAGAAATGGCATGTCATTTTTATTTCTTTCATAACTTGGGCATTGGCTGTTTTCTTTAATACAGTACAGACGCAAACGCTCATGTATACGTGCATGCCCTCACCCCTATGAACACACACATGCACACCCTACCCCTTTGAGCACCTCCAAGAGACTGAGCTAGCATATCATCTTGAGATTTTACGAAGTCACCGTAGGCGCCTCGTAGTCGGCGGGGACGTTTCCTCCCCCTGAAGGCGCATCGCCAGAATTCCAGAAATAAATACAGAATAAATGCGAGCACCGGGACTTGAGCCCTGATTGGCTAGGGATACCACTGTCCAACTAACTATCCAACCACAGGTTGGTTCGCTTCGACGTGGAATGTTGTGGATTCTTTTTTGTACGCATGACATTTTTTAGTAGGTTTGTACGCATGAACTTAATCATATTTATTTACGTAGTTTCAAGACAAAAAAAAGTCATATTCTTCCTTGAATGAGAAAGATTGCCCGTTTCTAGCGTGAGGCTTGAGGCCTCTTTTTTTATACGGGCATGTATTTTGATTTTACGGGAGTATGGGAACTGGACACTTTTAATGTGGGGCCTAACTTTTTACTTGTACGTCTTTGTTCGTTCAAAGAAAGAAGTCATGTTCTTTTTTTTCATTGTTTGGGCGTGGTAGTTGTGGACTCTTTTTGGTATGCGTGGCCTTAAACCAATTTATGTACATCGTGTCTCCGTGCAAATAGATCTTTACCATTAAATTTTAATCTAACGGCTTAATTAATTCCGCTGATGTGGATTAACGTGGATGCTCGTATGGTGCCTCCAATTAGTAAATATAAGATTGCCGCTCCTAAATAGGTGGCGGGGCGTCCGGTGGCCAGCCGGACTGATGAATATGCCGAACTAAAGCGGCAGCTTGACGAGGCGGATGCGGACATCGCGCTGGTCAATAAACGGTTTGATGAGTCACAAGGTATCTGACTTCTATGCGGACACCTGGTAAGGGAGCTTGACGCCCATGCCTTACTACTTGTATGCTTAATGCAGGTGGTGCCGCTGCTGTGGAGGAGCTGCGGGCGGAACTCGCCCGAGCTAAAGAGCAAGCCAGAAGTAGTAATGTGGCTGCTTTAAGGGCGGCCGAGGAGCTAAAAGCCGAACGGGCTCCTCAATGCCGAAGCAAAGAGGAAATGGCCGATATGGCCATAAAGGTGAAGAATACCACCGACCGCTGCGATGTTCTTGAAAAAGAACGCCAAGCGGAGCAAGAGGGCCTGAAAAAGGCCACCGCCGAATCCAAGGATGCCCGTTCCGCTTTAAGAGCTGCCAAGGAGGAGCTGAGTCAGGCCGGGTCTATTGCGGCTGGAAAACCGTTTCTGCTGCGGAGGAAATATACGGATCCGAAGTTTGCTCAGTTGGACAAGTTGTGGAGTTCGGAGGATGCTTATCTAGACTTAGCGGCGAGCGCTGTGGACGCGATTGAGCACTTCCGAGGCCAGAAGGGGCACAGAAGGGAAGAGCTATATTGGTCGCTATTCCATAGTCCGGAGCGTCCTCTTCCGTTGACCGATCGGTTGGCCGAATGGGCCGAGCTGAATTGATTATCCGGACTTGCCATGAAGAATGTAATGACTCATTTGTGGCCAGGCGGACCCCAGCCGAAGAGTTATTTTGGTTTGGTGCGGTACCGCGTATCGACGCAATGAAGCGGTCGGCGTTTATTGAGGGAGCGCGGATGGCTCTGGCCCATGTCAAGACATACTGGGCGGAGATGAAGGCCACCGAGGTTGCATCCCGAGATTCGGACAGAAGTCGAATACCTGCCGAGCACTATTTTGAGGAAGTCCTGCCGGGCGCTCGTTTAATAGAGACGCAGTGCTCGAAGGATATTATGTTTAAATGACATGTATGATTTGTGAAAACAATGTTTCAATATAATATAAGAGCTTTTTATACTTGTGGGCCCAAGTAGTAAACTACTCCCTGTGCGACCGTTGATGTATATGTATATATAACCTGAAAGATGGCAGTCCTTGTGTCGGTTTCAAAACCGGCGGATCTCGGGTAGGGGGTCCCGAACTGTGCGTCTAGGCGGATGGTAACAGGAGACAAGGGACACGATGTTTTTACCCAGGTTCGGGCCCTCTCGATGGAGGTAATACCCTACTCCTGCTTGATTAATATTGATGATATGGGTAGTACAAGAGTGGATCTACCACGAGATCATAGAGGCTAAACCCTAAAAGCCAGCCTATGGTATGATTGTTGTTCCTCCTACGGACTAAAACCCTCTGGTTTATATAGACACCGGATAGGTTAGGGTTACACAGCGTCAGTTACAATGGTAGGAGATCTACACATCCGTATCGCCAAGCTTGCCTTCCACGCAAAGGAAAGTCCCATCCGGACACGGGACGAAGTCTTCAATCTTGTATCTTCATAATCTTGGAGTCCAGCCGTGATGATAGTTCGGCTATCCGGACACCCCCTAGTCCAGGACTCCCTCAGTAGCCCCTGAACCAGGCTTCAATGACGACGAGTCCGGCGTGTTGATTGTCTTCGGCATTGCGAGGCGGGTTCCTCCTCCGAATACTTCATAGAAGGTTTTGAACACAAGGATAGTGTCTGGATCTGCAAAACAAGTTCCACATACCACCGTAGAGAGAATAACTTTTTGCACAGATCTGCTGACGTATTCCGCGGCGTGACATCACACCACGGCCAGGCCTTTATATGAATCGTTTTTTACTGTTCCACCTCAGCGCTTTTAGCGAGGCGGTTTCCCTGGCACGTCTTATCAAAGCATAGATCGTGCCCCCTTATTTCGGGATTCCCATCAATACGGACGTGGGTAACCCATCCGCACCATTGATTACGGCGCTTGGGAGATAAGCGCTTTTTACCAGGCTGGTGGGGGACGCACAGCTTCGTCCGTCCATATAAGGGGATAAGGATCCACCTTTTTCACCTACGCCTTCTTCCTCCTTTGCTCATCCATTTCTGTGCACTCGAGCTCCAGCACCCAAGTCCGCACACCCCACCTCAACCTTCTCCAACTATGTCCGGAGCGGGAGGCAGGTGGATGGCCTCCTCCGTCACGGAGGGGCACATCACAAGACTGCGGGAGGCCGGGTACTTGTCCGGCGACATCGCGCACCGGCTGCCCGACGCGGGGCTGCTCATTCCAACCCCCAGGCCCCATGAGAGGGTGGTGTTTCTCCCCCACTTCCTCCGCGGACTAGGTTTTCCACTTCACCCATTTGTCCGGGGGCTCATGTTCTACTATGGCCTGGACTTCCACGATCTGGCCCCGAATTTCATCCTCAACATCTCGGTGTTCATCGTCGTGTGCGAGGCCTTCCTCTGCATCCAGCCTCACTTCATCTTATGGCTGAAGATCTTCAACGTCCGGCCGAAGGTAGTGGGCGGCCGTCAAGCGGAGTGCGGAGGCGCCATGGTTGGCAAGATGGCCAAAGTCCTATGGCTCGAGGGCTCCTTTGTGGAGACGATAAAGGGGTGGCAGTCGGGGTGGTTCTATATCACCGAGCCGTGTGACCCCAAATGGGCGGCGGCCCCCGAATTCAGGTCTGGCTTCCCCACACGGCTCTCATCATGGAAAGAGACGGGCCTGACGTGGGGGAATTCGGACGAGACATCCGGAATCAAACATGCGTCCGAAACCTGGTGGACAAGAATCTCAGGCTTGTCAACGTAATCCAGGTGATGCTCATCCGCCGGATTCTCCCATGCCAACAACGGGCCTTCAAATTGTGGGAGTTCGATCCGGCACAGCATTCGAATCTAAAAAGGCTCTTCGACACTACGTATGAAGATGCCTGGAAGGTGTTGTTCAAGGGCGCCGAGGCTCCCTCATCTGCGACTGAAGATCGCGGATAATGCTCGCAACGTCAAGCCGGCGAGGTAAGTTATTTTACCCTTTACGGGACTCTTTTTTCATAGATTGACTCTATGTGGGATCTAAAACTCCCTAATCTCTGACAGGACTGGCTGAAGACGTCCGGACAGATTAACTGTCCGGCTCCTTTGCCGGAAGACCCAGTGGACGCCCGATTGACGGGGCTGCTGGCTCCGGTACCCCATGTGGTGCCGGAGAAGAAGGCCAAGAAGTAGGCCACGGGAACTCGAAGGAGCTCCCGGCGCCAGGTGCTGTCAGATTCTGAAGCAGAATCTTCTCCTGAGGACGAGGAGGAGGAAAAAGAAGCCTCTCCCCCAGCGGGGGAGGAGAGGAAAAGGAAGGCCGCCCGAACTGGGGAGGCCGGAGGGTCCAAGAAGGGAAGAACCCTTCCTCCGGACTTCTCCACCAATGTCGACAACGACGAGGAGGATTGGCCAACAAGGGCCAAGCCCCTGGCGAGATCGTAAGTGTCCGGATACCCATGGCTTTTCATTAATGCATAGTGTTCTCTAATGTCGAGCAATCATGCAGCCCGCCCATGGGCGAGTTCGCCGCTTCATCGAGCGGGTCCCTGGGTTCGTCGGAAATGGAGAGTACTTCGCTTCCGGCCGCCTCCGCGCCTCACGCTGCGGACGACGCCGAGGTGGTGCCCCAAGGGGGGCCTGGTCAAGAGGAGGTGGTGCAGGAGGCACCGCAAGGCAACCTCCCGGACTCCAGGCGCGTGGGCGGCAAGACCCCCAGGGGCTCTATGCCCGACCCTTGTCCGGACTCCATGCCGGAACCTTCAACGGTTCCGGAGTCCGGCAAGCGGTCCCTTCGTAAGAAGGGTAAGACGCCGGTGTCCTCCGTCCAACCGGAGGCACCAGATAGCTTACTGGAGGCGCTTAACAGCGCCTCCATCGAGGAGGAGCACCGCAGTATTATGAGTGCGGTGATCCGGACAGTTCAGTCCGCCAAGAGCGGGCTGACTGAAGCCTGTACCAGCCTTCTAACAGGCTTTGAGGTAAGTTTAGAATATGTAAAAATATTACCGCATAGACAGTAGCCCCTGATGCTTAGTTCGGTGTTCGGAAAGAAAGGCCGGACTAAGGATCTAAAAAGATATACGCAGGAGTCTAACATAAGTATGTCAATATGGGAATGCAGGCTGCGCTGTTGACCTCTGCCGCACTGACTGCGGAGGTCAATGCATTGAAGCGGAGCCTCGAGCGGTCCGAGAACGAGCTCAGCCAAGCCAAGAAGCAGCTCGAGGACAAGGAAGGTAAGTAATACCTTATTAAAGAAATACCTTATAGAAAGGTTTTGGTTGCAAAAAATAACAGGAATAACATGGGTACTGCAGGGGCCACGAACGAGGTGGCGACCCTGAAGGAAGCGGTGTCCGCGGCAGAAATCAAAGCGGCTGCGGAACGCACCGAGCGAGAGAAGGGGGAGGCGCAGTTGGCGGAGGTGCGGCAAGAGCTCCAGGCTCTCGTGGAAAAACACGAGGGTTTGGAGCGTGACTCTAAGACCCAAGAGTCCGAGCTTGCCTCTGCTCTTGAGAGTGCCAAAGCTGCTAAGGCCGAGGTCCAAAAAGCCCTCCAAGAAATTGAATCATTAAAGAAGATAGCGGCGGGTAAGGCATTCTTTATGCAAAGCAAGCATGTGAAAGTGAATTACCTATTACTTACCCGGATTCGGAGCTCTCCAGGAGCATTCGCAGATTTGCCCCGAAGTGTGTCTGATGCTGCCGCATTTTACCGCGCCAAGGAGGGGAGCTCGACGGGAAAGGTGTTCTGGTCTCAGTATGCTGAGGCCGAACGTCCGGTGCCCCTGAGCGACCAGCTGAAGCAGCTGGTCGAGCTCCACAAGGTCGCCGAACAGGCCATGAAGGGCCTTATAGTTCGGCTGTGGCCATTGGAAGCCATGCCTGGGAGCTACTTCGGCTTAGTGCAGCGGCTGGTGGACGCCTGTCCACGGATTGAAGTCATCAAGCACTCCGTCTGCATTGAATGTGTCCGTCGGGCCCTTGCCCGTGCTAAAGTGCACTGGGGCAAGCTGGATGCGGAGAAGCTTGTGACGGATGGGCCACCGAAGGGCAAGGAGCATCACACGCCCGAAATGTACTATGAGGGCCTCCTGAAAGGTGCCCGCCGAATAGCGGATGAGTGCTCCAATGATGTAATTTTTGAATAGACTCGCATTTGTTATCCTGTACGCTGAAAACTTGTTCATATGCACTAAGCAACGCTTGTTAATTTAAAATATTACCTTTTGTGCGGCCGTTTATCAAATTTGAGAGATGGCAAGTCGTTGGCTTCAGCCCCCATGCCACGAGTGCTGGGGTGTTCTGGATAAACTTGAGCACTCTTGTTCCCATTATTGGGTCCATCTAGGGAGGCGCTCAACACAATGAACAAGGCAACCGGACTTATAATGCTTGGACACTCTCACTTAGCCGTAGAATTCTATAATTTTAAATTTCGGCGAAGCCCCTAGTATTCGGAAGACTGAGTTCGGGGCGCTATCCACGCCTTGGCCGGACAATTCCGGTTCCTCGCTCTAAGAGGAATAAGTCTTTAGGGACCCGAAAAAACCTCTCGAACAGCGACCGGCTCTCGCCCTATCATGACGTTCAGTTTTAGCTTTCTCCACTGAGGTGCTCAACCCAGCTCAACCGGGGCACAATCGCAGTGGTTCTCCCGGTGCTACCTTAGCTGATATAACGGAACGTAAGGTACCAAAACACGGGAGCCTGGCAAACCCAACTATTGACCCAAGACATGATTCGGAGCCGATTCATATAATGCTATAAGTTCGGGGTGCCGCACTTGTGAAAGTGTTTGGACTTATCACACCATAATTTTGGGGTACTTAAGCCCCTGGTGTATTGGCCGTACCAAAGTGTACGGGTGCAACATGTCATAAAATTAACATATGTATAGAATAAGAAAGGAGTGCAATAATAAGCAAAAGCTATGTATTGTTTATTCAAAAAGGTACTGCAATGAAAGTAGAACGATACAAATAGTGCGATAAGCAAGGGATGGGACTATCTAACATGTCCCCCTCCAGGGGTAAGCTGCGGGATGGTATGTAAAACAGGTATAATGCTCGTAATACAGACCACCTGAACACTCGACGTAGCTTTCTGCTTCCCTGGCTGTTGCATCGTAAGTTCGGCGATTCTAGTGCCGGGCTGGACTTCTGGAAAACAGAGTCCTGAAAGTAAAAAAAAAAGAAGAAAAAAAGAAAAGGGAAAAAAGAATGACACAATCGGGAGCCCCTGGTGCGGTTAAGCCGCATTCCGGGCGTGCCGTGGTCGTGCCCCTCCCCTTATGCCCATGGTATCTCCAGAGCGTAGTTATGTACGCGTAGTACTGGCTTCGCAATTTCGCGAGGGCTGGGGTTGGGGCCGGATTGCTACGCGTGCTTGAGTCGTGCCAGGCGGTCTTGTTGTAGGTTACTCCGGGCGCGCTTGACAGTGTCCGGACGCTTTGTGGCCGGACTCGAGAATTGACGTGAGAGGCTGCTTTGCACCTCCGCCGCGAGGGCCGCCGTGTGCTCCTCCGTTTGGAGAGAGCGTTCGGTGTTTCCATTGACCGTGATTACTCCTCGAGGGCCTGGCATTTTGAGCTTGAGGTATGCGTAGTGCGGCACCGCATTGAACTTTGCAAATGCGGTTCGTCCAAGCAGTGCGTGATAGCCGCTGCGGAACGGGACTATGTCGAAGATTAACTCTTCGCTTCGGAAGTTATCCGGGGATCCGAAGACCACTTCGAGTGTAACTGAGCCTGTACAATTGACCTCAACACCCGGTATGACGCCTTTAAAGGTCATCTTTGTAGGCTTAATCCTTGAAGGGTCTATGCCCATTTTGCGCACTGTATCCTGATAAAGCAGGTTCAGGCTGCTACCGCCGTCCATCAGGACTCTGGTGAGGTGAAATCCGTCAATAATTGGGTCAAGAACCAATGCGGCGAAACCGCCGTGACGGATGCTAGTGGGGTGGTCCCTTCGATCGAAGGTGATCGGGCAGGAAGACCATGGGTTGAACTTTGGGGCGACTGGCTCCATCGCATATACGTCCCTTAGAGCACGCTTCCTCTCCCTTTTGGGTATGTGAGTTGCGTATATCACGTTCACCGTCCGCACTTGTGTGGGAAAGCACTTATGTCCTTTATTGTTCGGCGGCCGGGGCTCTTCCTCGTCATCGCTATGCAGCCCCTTGTCATTGAGTTCGGCACTTAGCTTGCCTTCTTGCTTGAACACCCAACAATCCCTGTTGGTGTGATTGGCTGGTTTTTCGGGGGTGCCATGTATCTGGCACAAGCGGTCGAGTATTCGGTCCAAGTTGGACGGGCCCTGGGTATTTCTTTTGAATGGCTTCTTCCGCTGAGCGGGTTTAGAGCCTCTGAATCCAGCATTGATGGCCGTGTCTTCAGCATTATCGCCGTCAATGCGGCGCTTGTTCTTGTTGCGATGCGACCTGCCATTGCTGTCCTTGGTATCCGAACTATCAATGTGTTTGGCCAAGTTGTTGCTTCGAGCTAGCCAGCTGTCCTCTCCCGCACAAAAGCGGGTCATGAGTGTTGTGAGGGCTGCCATGGATTTCGGCTTTTCCTGTCCTAGGTGTCGGGCAAGCCATTCGTCACGGATATTATGTTTGAAGGCTGCAAGGGCCTCTGCATCCGGACAGTCAAAGATTTGATTTTTCTTTGTTAGGAACCGTGTCCAGAATTGTCTGGCCGATTCCTCTGGCTGCTGAATTATATGCCTAAGGTCATCGGCGTCTGGTGGTCGCACATATGTGCCCTGGAAGTTATCAAGGAATGTGGCTTCCAGGTCCTCCTAACAACCAATTGATTCTGCTGGCAAGCTGTTGAGCCAATGCCGAGCTGGTCCTTTAAGCTTGAGTGGGAGGTATTTGATGGCATGTAGATCATCACCGTGGGCCATGTGGATATGGAGGAGATAGTCCTCGATCCAGACCGCAGGATCTGTGGTACCATCGTATGACTCGATGTTTACGGGTTTGAAGCCCTCGGGGATTTGATGTTCCATTACTTCATCTGTGAAGCATAATGGGTGTGCGGCGCCTCTGTATTGGGCTATATCACGACGCAGCTCAAATGAGCTTTGTCTGTTGTGTTCGGCCCGGCCGGAGTTTCTGTATCCGGCGTGACGGTTATCATCACGTGTCGTGGGGCGCCCACGCGATCCGTAGATCGATCTTGTATGTTTTTCCTTATCCTCCGGCGCGTTTCCGGCGCGTTTTCCCATGCCTTGGTACTTTTTTAACGGCGTCGGGGGACGTCTTGAACGGAGGCTCTAGAGGCCTCTCTGTCGCGGCCACGGGGTGGCCGGTCTGCCATGTCGTACGCTGGTGACTTGGGTGCTTCCTTCTCTGATCGAGGCAACGGCCTGTGTTTGGGGTAGCTTTTGGAGGGGCGTTCGAGTTCATACTCTTCGGCTGCAAGGACTTCAGTCCATCTGTCAGCTAGCAGGTCTTGGTCAGCTCTAAGCTGTTGCTGCTTTTTCTTGAGGCTGTTTGCCGTGGCTATAAGCCTCGTTCGAAATGCTCCTGTTCGGCGGGATCGTCAGACATGAAAAATTCATCGTCGTCGAGGCTTGCCTCATCTTCGGAGGGGGGCGCATAATTATCGTCCTCGACCTCTCTTTCTGCCACACTGTCGTGCGGACTTGCTTCTCCCTCCTCCCGCGCTGAGTCCTGCTGGAGGGGGTTGTCTTCGGCACTGTCCGGGGTGTTATTATCTCCCGTGCCGGAATCACCGTTTTTGCTGTGGCGGGATTTAGAGCGGCGCCGCTGACGTCGGCGCTTCGGTTGCTTCTTGGAGGGGTCATCCTCCATTGTTCCATCGCCGTTCCCATCTTTTGGGATGTCCACCATGTATATGTCGTATGACGAGGTCGCTTTCCAGTGCCCTGTAGGTGCTGGGTCTTGGTCGTCTCCGGCATCGTCGTCCATACCGTCGATGCTTCGGAGTCGAAGTCGAGCATGTCGGTTAAATCATCGACAGTGGCTACAAAGTGGGTGGTGGGTGGGCGTTGAATTTATTCGTTCTCCATATCCCAACCTTCCTGTCTGTAGTCCGATCAGGGCTCTCCGGATAAAGAGAGAGACTTTAGTGAATTCAGGATGTCGCCAAAGGGCGAGTGCTGAAAGATGTCTGCGGCGGTGAACTCCATGACCGGCGCCCAACCGGAGTCGATTGGCAGGGGCGCAGAGGGTTCGGAGTCCGGAGAGGAGTCCGGCACCCTGGAGTCAAGGTATTTGCAAAGGACAGGGATGGAGTTCGGCTCAATCGCCGTAGAGATCGTAGTCCCCGAGGCGGTGTCCAACCACTCGTCCTAGATCGGGGAATCCGGCTCCGGATTGAGGGTCGGAGCGGATGCTGGTGCGGCCTCCAGGGCACTGTTCGGCGGCAGAGCAAGATCATACCCATTGAGACAGTGCGGCACGCTCGGTTGCAGCTCGAATCCGTCGAAGATCAAGTCTCCATGGACATCGGACGTATAGTTCAAACTTCCAAATCCGACCTGATGGCCAGGGGCGTAGCTTTCGATCTTCTCCAGATGGCCAAGCGAATTGGCCCGCAGTACAAAGCCGCCGAATACGAAGATCTGTCCGGGGAGAAAAGTCTCACCATGGACCGCGTCCATGTTGATGATCGAAGGAGCCATCGGGCCTATCGGTGACGACACAGAGGAACTCTCAATGAAAGCACCAACGTCGGTGTCAAAACTGGCGGATCTCGGGTAGGGGGTCCGGAACTGTGCGTCTAGGCGGATGGTAACAGGAGACAAGGGACACGATGTTTTTACCCAGGTTCGGGCCCTCTCGATGGAGGTAATACCCTACTCCTGCTTGATTAATATTGATGATATGGGTAGTACAAGAGTGGATCTACCACGAGATCAAGGAGGCTAAACCCTAGAAGCTAGCCTATGGTATGATTGTTGTTCGTCCTCTGGACTAAAAGCCTCCGGTTTATATAGACACCGGATAGGTTAGGGTTACACAGAGTTGGTTACAATGGTAGGAGATCTACATATACGTATCGCCAAGTTTGCCTTCCACGCCAAGGAAAGTCCCATCCGGACACGGGATGAAGTCTTCAATCTTGTATCTTCATAATCTTGGAGTCCGGCCGTGATGATAGTTCGGCTATCCGGACACCCCCTAGTCCAGGACTCCCTCACCTTGGCTTCAGCCCCCACGCACATAGTGCGGGGGTGTTTGCAAAAAAGGCGCTTTTTCACACTTAATCCAACGTCTTGGTCCTATTAAGGAGTTGGTAGCATAGCAAACTAGGCAACCGGACTATAATGCTTTATCACTTTCACTTAGCCATAGGAGTTCGAGGGGGGCTACTATATAGCCCCTGGGGGCACCGCACTCTCCCGAATTTGGGGTGCGTATGTGCCTGACCAAAAACCGGCCCTTCGTTAATGCGGAGGAATTCTAAACATTCTGGTGAGTCATCGAGTGGTTGACCAGTCTCTCGCTATATCATGACAGTTAGTTTTCGGCTTTCTCTACTGAGGTGCTCGCCCGGCCAAACCGGGGCACACTCGCAGTAGTTCTCCTGGTGCCGCGTTAGCCGATAGAACGGAACGTAAGGCAGCAAAACACAGGAGCCGGGCAAACCCAACATTTGACCAAAGACGTGATTCGGAGCTGATGCATATAAGGCCTAACTCGAGACGCCGAACACTCCCTAAGGTATTCGGTCTTTGTAAAAACGGGCAGAATAATGCCCTAAGCCCCTGGTGTCCAGGTACGCGCAAAAATTCTGGTGCGGCCAATGCAAAAACTCCAGCCTCCTCCTCGGTTATAGTAAGAAACCGGGGGATGTATATCAACAAGAGACAGTAAAAAAGGTTTATGTAGGGTCTTAATCTGAAAAGAATCCTTGCAACGGGTCCCTACTGCACGTCTGCGCCTGTGTCTCCGTTGTGCCGTATCCTGGACGAGTGTAGCACGTTTGCTCATCTTAAAAAGAGAGGAACTTAGTTTAAAATAAAAAAGATCGTGCAAAAGATGTACTTTAAATAAACAGAGTACGAGTCAGAGAAGTGAATAAAATTGAGCTTTATTGTCTCTTGTTGTACATGCATGCAGCCCCTTGTATGGAGGTATGCCGCTAGTAGGCGCCAGACTCGTCTAGCCATGTCCGGGGTTCGAATTACCTATTCGGGTGCTTTGGTTGGCGGAGCCGGATTGGTGTGGGGCTGTCAAGGCAGCCTCGCATTCTTCCGTGCTCGAGTAACACTTAATACTCTCTTTTAATGATATGATGCCGAGTGGACCGGGCATTTTAAGTGTAAGAGATGCATAATGCGGTATTGCGTTAAAGCGGGCGAAAGCTTCACGTCCCAATAGTGCTTGATAGCTACTTTCAAATGGGGCGACATGGAAAACTAACTTTTCGCGACGGAAGTTGTCGGATGAACCGAAAACAACTTCTAGCAGTAGGGAGCCCGTACAATGGGCATATTGGCCTGGCATTGCCCCTTGCCCCTTTGAAGGAGGTGTTGCTATGGCGAATTTTGGAATGGAGATGATGGAGAGGAGAGGAGGTGGTTTTGCAATGGAGAAGATCCGAAGAGGGAGAGGCGAGACAGTGGTTTTGGAATGGAGATGATGGAGAGGAGAGGAGGTGGTTTTGCAATGGAGAAGAGGGAGAGGAGCGTGCGGCAGCGACTTAGGATTGGATGAGAGGGCCGGCACGCTATGAATGGATCAAAATCAAAATCAATTTATCCTTCAATTAAGAAAGCGACCCCACATTAACTAGTCTCACTTTTATTCTGGGTCATAATTGACCAAGATTTTCGCACATAAAATATATGTTATACGTTGCAAAAATAATATAATTTGAAAGTACATTCAGATACGAACCAAACGATACAATTATTAGTGACATGCATTCACATTTTCCTTGTCAAATACAGTACGTGGTCAAACATTGACCCAAAATACGCAAAACAACAACAAAAAACTTCCAAGACCAGCGCCGCTCTTCCGCTCTTCTCCTCTTAAACCACCGCCGCTCCTCTCCTGTTCCAATCTAAATCTAGCGCCGCTCCTCTCCTCTTCCATTTCAAAACCACCGCCCCTCCTCTCCTGTTCCAGTCCAAAACCAGCGTCGCTCCTCTCCCATTCTAATCCAAAACCAGCGCTGCTCCTCTCCTCCTCCATTCAAAAACCACCGCCGGCGAGTGAAGGTGCTGTGGAGAATTAGATCGATGGAGGAGTACAACTGATACGTGAGGATCGCAGACGGCGACCCTGTGAAGCTAGCTAGGATGTTGGAGATACAGTCTTGGTTTGACAACAAGGACCATCTAGCGGCGGCAGCGACATCCATGGCCAAATATCTGCAACAGAGCGAAAAGGCGGCGATACTCCCGGAGGGAGTCGCGCCGGAATACATAGAGCTACTCCTCTGGGCCATGGAGCAAATAGATTCACTGAATCCGATCGTGAGGGAGCGGTGGTGGGAGTATCGATCCTAGATGGAGCATCCACCAGAGATTGAAGGATCGAGCATCTACAGGGTGCCGTTTTGAGGGTGTCCTGCCAGAGCGAGCCGGTGGAGTCTTCGTCGACCGAACCCAACTGCTAGAGGAGAAAAGTAGTTGGCCCGACGACGCTTCCCCGCCATCGTCTCCCTCGCCGTTCACATCGTCTCACGGGGCGGCTGTCTGCCGCCGAGGAATAGGAGGGGGCTGCCCCCCCCCCAGCCCAATAGTCGGGCAGGTTGTGAATCGTCAGGAGGAGCTTAGGGTTGTCAGTATTTGCAGGTTGTGAATTGTGTTTTGTGTTGTGTATTTTGAGAGTACTTTCAGATATGAATGTCCTTTGAATTTCAGAGTTGCAGTATTGAGCATATGAAGAATTTTATGAATTCTAGAGATCTATTTTTAGCATTTAAAAAAATGTAGTTTCATAGGAGTATAAAAGTGCAGACGAGAAGAAACTGCAAGTTTCAGTTTCAGATAAGAAACTACAAGTTCAGTTTCAGATAAGAAACTGCAACTTTCAGAGGCAGAGCATTTATATTAACACGGCCTTTTCAAACAGGGTTAACATCATGTTGGAAGTTTTATTCATGGTCGAAAATGGAACTACCAGCCAGTTAACATCATGCTGATCAACATTCATGCATAGCACATCTTCATATGATGCACAGTCAAAATGCCCACACAATGTCGAGTGTGCGAAACATAGAGAAAACGAGGGACGAAGTTTTGGCAAGTGTTGGACGTGGTTTTGGGCTGCCCCATCTAGGCTTTCATTTTTAACATGCGCAGCCCACGACCTCGGATGGGAGGGCATGTTTGTATTTTCTAAGGGTCATCATGTATCGACCGGCCTATGGACCTCCCATCCGAGGTTTTATTTTTGGCAGCCCAATTTATGTATTTTTTTGAAGAAAACGCAGAGGTCTGTTCTATTTTTGTATATAAGAATAGGAACGCCAGGTACAACTTATGTTTCCATTCTAACTATATTGTATATATTTAAATTATTTTATATGTTATTATATTATATTTTTATTGTCATCATATATTTAACAGATACTTACATATGTAAGAAAACAATATCCCACATCTTATTAACTTATAAAAATAATTTCTTAACAAATGAAATCCTGGATTGTTTTGGCACAAAAATCCTAGTGATTGTGTACAAAAGCTTGGTAAGATCTAAGGATGAATGTAATAATATCACTTATTATTTAAATATATTTATAACGAAATGCTCAACCCTTTTTTATTTTTTGATAACATTGCTGGCCCAACCCAACATTATAATAAGAATCAACCCAGCAAAATCGTGTATTTCGAGAAAGTGCAAATGGCCTGTAATTTTTTAGGAAATAAAATAAATGGGCCGCATGGATGCAACATTAATTGTTCACCTAGCCCAGCTAGTGGCTGTAATTCAAAAAAAAAGATCAAATTGACTGTAAATTCTACCGCGCAAAAAAAAGACTGTAAATTCTGAAAAAATGGGTTGAATACGTGCCACATTTTTGGAGGCTGAAATGTGGGCCAATAGGTCGAAGCCAACGCAAGTCGTTGTCAATTTAGTGAACAAATGATTCTGAAATGTTAGTCGTTGGATTTACATCCAACGACCGACATCCATCTTCAATCTCTCGTCTTCTTCTCCAGCGCCGCCGGGACAACCTCCCGCCTCCTGCTGCTAGCAGCTCTACTTAGCACGCTTCGCTATGAAGTGCTACTCCACCGTTGGCCAGGCCATCCCTCCACGCCACCACACCTCCTGTTCTTCTCCACCGACTGCCGAACCACACCGCACTAGAACCAGTTATCCCTCGTACACCTCTCCGTCTGCGACTCTACTCCCGCGTCTTCCCATCTCCGGCTCGTTGCTGTCCGGGGCCTCGCTGTCGTCCACCACCTTGGATGCGCTCGGCGCGGCATGGTCAACGTGGTCAACGAGCGACACCATCGGAAGTAGACTGTGTGTGGAGAGGCTGACAGCTGGGTCCACGGCCGCACACAAGGAAATGCCTCCTTATTACGCGCAAAATAACGGTTCCTCCACCTGACATCTGGGACCCACCGGAAGGGCCTCTGTATTTCTTGAAAAAAACGTGCCCCCCGCTGACTTGTCGGACCCACCAGCTATCTTCGCACGCAAGGAAGTGCCTCCTTATTACGCACAAAAAAATGAATAATCCCCCTGCCAGCTGGAACCCAGCATACTGGGAGGCTGACTTGTGGGCCCACCAAGTTGATGGGGACGGAGGGCTTTGCCAACTTAGTCAATATGAACGATTCTAGATCCTGTTACCATACGATGCTCATCCAACGGTTGTAGTGCTTCTTCAACCTCTGGTCTTCTTGCTCCAGCCACCCAAACCAGCGCCGGTCGTGCCGCGTGCTCCTACCTCCCGTGGTCGGCTGTGATGCCGCGGAGGCCTCACCGCCCACTACTACTCCCACCGCTGGCCAGGCCATCCCTCTACTCACCCACACCTCCTGTTATTCTACGGCGACAGCAGCCTCACACCGCAGCCGAACCAGTGAACCCTCGTACTCCTCTTCGCGTGGGCATCCACTGCTGCGTCTTCTCCGGCTCCGAGTTGTCCCCTTCCTAGGCCTCACCGTCGTCCACCGCCGTGGTGCTCTCGGCGCGGCGTGGTCAACATGGTCAAGGAACGACTTCCATCAGACGTGGACTGTACATGGAGAGGCTGACAGCTGGGTCCATGGCCGCAGCAAGGAAGTGCCTCCTTATTACGCGAAAAATAATGATTCCTCCACCTGACAGCGGAGACCCACCGGACGGCCACCGTATTTCATGAAAAAAAGTTTCCCCCTGACTGCTCGGACCCACCAGCTACGACTTTGCATGCAAGGAAGTGCGTCCGGGCAAAAAAAATCTGATTCGCCCCCTGACTGCTGGGACCCACCAGCTACATCTTCGCACGCAATGAAGTGCGTCCGAAAAAAAAAACGATTCGCCCCCCTGACTGCTGGGACCCACCAGCTACATCTTCGCACGCAAAGGAAGTGCATCCGGGCAAAAAAAATGATTTGCCCCTCTGACTGCTGGGACCCACCAGCTACATTTTCGCACGCAAGGAACTGCCTGACAGTCGGGACCCACCTGGTCGAAGAATACATAGCATTGTCATTCTGTTCGCGAACGTGTACGTACATATATACTGGTCGATGTAGAGGCGCGCACGTGTTGTAGTAGAGGCGCGTACGTGTCGTAGTAGAGGCGCACAGGTAGCATGTACACGTACGTACAACGGCTAGGTTGCAAGAAAGAAAATACGGCCACGTACGTACATACGGGCGGGGTCTCGAGCGCCTACTCGCGCATACGTACATGGCTGGGTCGGAACGGAGAAACAGAGTCGTCGTCGTGGTCATGAGGAGGCAACGGAATGCGTCGTGTTCATGGGGAGGCAACGGAATGCGTCGTGTTCATCGGGAGGCAACGGAACGCGTGGGAGCCAACCGGCTTGGATGGAACAGGCGATAGAAACGAGGCATGGCGTACCGCAGAACGGAGGAAACAACCTTGTATTCGACCGGCCACGTTCAGAACGGGGTCCTGTTGATCGGGAGGGGTATGGCGTACCGCAAAACGGAGGAAACGGACCTCCTAAGGTCGAAACGGGGGTCATGTTGATCGGGAGGGGTGTGGCGTACCGCAAAACAGAGGAAACGGACCTCCTACGGTCGAAACGGGGGTCCTGTTGATCGGGAGGGGTGTGGCGTACCGCAAAACGGACGAAATGGACTTGTGTTGGAGCGCTACAGTCGAAACGAGGGTCCTGTTCATCGGGAGGGGTGTGGCGTACCGCAAAACGGGACTCCACGAGATACTGTTCATCTCCACCATCGACCTCCTCCAGCCTCCACGGGCTACCGTCGACCTCCTCCAGCCTCCACGGGCTCCAGTTCATCCAGCCTCCACCGCGCGCTACTCCACCGGCTACTATTCAACCACCCCTCCACTGTCTACTGTTCATCCAGCCCTCCACACCACGGGGTCCTGTTCAACCACTCCTCCACGGCCACCCCTCCATCGTCTATTGTTCATCCAGCCCTCCACACCACGGGGTCCTGTTCATCCAGAGGCAACGCCAACGCTCACTGTTCATCCAACTCCCCGGGCCCCCCCGTAACGCTCACTGTTCATCCAATCAATCGGCTTCAGTTGGCAGCAGTAGCGAAGGAATCGCTCCATTGGGTTCAGTTAACAGCCATCGATCGATCGCTCGGGTTCAGTAACGCATAGCCTGCAGAGCAATCACTCGGGTTCAGTTAGAGCCAACGCCTCGCACACACGCGCATACGTGTACGAGATAAACGCGCATCGCTCGACCCCCGACCTCCCACCGTAACTGGCAACTCCCCAAAATTTTCCTCGCCCTCGCTTCTACCACGGTTTTTTCCGTCATGGACGGCCCAAAGAATGTCATTCAGCTGCGTCTCCGGCCCGCCCAGGACGAAAAGCCCTTTTTCTGTCATGATTTTTTGTCATAGAAGTAGGATCCCACCACATCTATGATGATAACCGGTTTTGTCACAATTATCGTCATCGAACTGTCATATGTATGACAGAAATTTTTTTCGTTCGGCACAAAATGTCACGGATGTGTCTTTTTTTGTAGTGTGAGTGAGAGCTGGAGCAGCAACAGCAGCGCGAGCGACCAAGCGATAGCTGGAGCAGCAGCAGCAGATTCGGCCGGTATGGACGCCGCCGCCGAATGGGCCTCACACTTGGGAAGAGCCGCCATGGAGATGTCGCCCGTGACGCCGGCTTCGAGGTAGCCGCTCCGTGGGGGTGCGGAATGGAGCACCGTCTGCGCCGGGAGGTCGAGTTAAGGAGAAGGTGCGATGCGACGAGTGTACAACCTCTTTGGTGGCGCCGAGTAGGCCTCGGCTTCGTCCGAGGAGTCGGTGAGGATGTTGCGGTTCCGGTGGAGCAGGTTAAGGCGGCGCTGTGGGGATGGAGCAGCCGCGATAGACGAGGTGATCGTCAGAGAAGCTCCTTGGAGGTGGAGGACGGGGCGGCTGAACTGGCGGGTCGACGGCATGGACGAGGGATCCTCATCCGGGGAGGTAGATGAGGGACGTCGAGCTGTTTTGGTGTGTCAGTGTATAAAAGTATGGGCTCTGCTTTTGACCCCTTTACTTATGCACGGGAAGTCAGAGCATCCCGCCACGGCCACGCATAACATGGCAGGGAAGGGGAGCTGGAGAGAAACCAAAGCCACGAGGACAAACGAAGCAACAACAAGGACATAGGCCACGAAGATCAGATAGGCGTACCAGTTTCCCCCGGCAAGGACCCTTGCTGAGGCAGCCTCAGCAGCCCCGGCAAGACCCTTGCCGGGGTAGCTCGCCCACGCCGGCCGAAGTGAGCCGCCCTTGAGCCCACCAACGCTCGACAAATGCGTTGGGACAAGGCTCGGGAGGCACCTCCGTGGTGGCACGCAGATATTTGTGAAGACAAAGAATGCTCAAGATCAAATGAGGATAAGAGGGCAACCATCCTCACCGAAGAAACCCACAAGACCCCCGGCAAGACCCTTGCCGGGGAGGCCAGCGTGCCATGGCAAGACCCTTGCCGGGCCCCCCCGGCAAGACCCTTGCCGGGCCACCCGACAAGGCCCTCGCCAAAGCGCACCAGCTGGGCCACTGCCAGGCCCGCACCAGATAAGTCTTTGCCACCGTTCGCATGCAGCTGCCGACCCAGCCAGCTGGGCAGGCACCTGCGTGGCGGCATGCAATCCTTCATGGAGGCTCCACCACCGCGCCACCTCAGCTGCCTTCCCGCCTACATGGCACCGCATGCATCGCTGGCCAGGGCGCGTGTCGAAGCGAGGAGGAGCGGCGACAGACGGGACGGGCCTCGCCCCCGTCCCCAATATAGCAAAGGGACACCTAATCCTCGCATTAAATGCGTCTTGTCCTGTAATACTAGCGATAGACTCGCGACACTGTAGCATTTTCCACCTCCTGTGTGCCGCTGTGGCAGCCCCCTTCGCCTATAAAAGGAGGCCCATGGCACACAGAGAAAGGATTCGGCTCTTTGGAACCTCGCAGCACCTAGAGCTACTTCGAGAACTCAAGAACACTAAATACATCCACCAAAGCAGGATCATAGGGTTTTACGTACCTTTGCGGCCCGAACCTGGGTAAAATCCCTTTGTGTTGTCTACTGGTCCTGCTCTTCTCACGATCCCCGCGCCCCGCAACCGTAGAAGGGAATCCAGTGATCCCATAGGTGTCGTTTCCCACCGACATCTTTGGCGCGCCAGGTAGGGGAGCGCAGTTGTGAGAATCTGGTCCAGCAGTCGACCTAGCTGTTCTTCATCGCCCCGGCCCCTGCGGAGAAGGCGGCCAAGAAGGCGGCGCTGCCCGTGGGGCGGAAGACACCCAGGCGGCGACGAGAGAGCTAAGTCATGCTGAACTTTAAGTTCTTCTCTTTAAACATAAGGTTATTATCCTCGACGGTTCAAGGAAGCCTGTACGCAGAGTGGCCCTCCTGCGATCGCCAATGCCTTTGTTGTGTTTCGAGTCCGCTCAACAGTTCAAGCGGCCGCGTCGAGAGCAGCAGGGTAGCCTTTCGCCATCAGCAACGCTCTCGGTTCTGACTCGAGTCAATCTCGACAGATCGAGCGGCCGCGCCAAGGGCGGTAAGGTGCTTTTCCCGGCAACAAGCACACCCGGCAGGTTAATGAGGATCCGTCCTCAGAACACCTCCCTGGGTTTACATGCCAGCAAGCTTACCCAGTTGACGTGGGGTGGACATACAAAGGAAAATTGAACAGGAAAATAACATGCATAAGTTTCAAGGGCATTACAGAGTCATATAACACAAATTGCCACCACGGTTCTAACTAAAGATAGCTTTGTCTTGGTCATGAACCCGCAGCGGCGACGGAGAATGGGATGCCTAGTCCCGGCGCTGGCCCTCAACCCTCTTGATTTTGTCGATGCGGCTGAGGATGGGCTGGATACGCTCATTGAGCGCCGCGATGTCGGCATCCTCCGGCAAGCTCTTCAGCACAGCAAGGAAGTCGAGGTCTGGGTGCCAGTGCGCAATATTGGTGAGCACCCTAGTCATGGTCCCCCGGCAGAGTATCCGGGATTCCACAGCCAGGGAGGCTGCCCGGTTGGAGTGAAGCCGCTTCAGGGCATCGACGACCTTCTCAAAATATATGGTCAGGTTGGCGTTGGGGCTCAGGTTCGCCTCTGGGGCGTACCCCATCTCCGGCATCCCCATGATGCCCAGTTGATCGGCGGCCGAGTTTGCGACGGTGGCAAGGCTCCCGAGCCAGCGTTTCTCGCCCGCCTTGTAGTCCTTGAGGTTGGCGGTGTCGTTCTTCAGCAGCTGCTTTTCCGTATCCAGCTCCTTGGCCAGGATCCCTTCCCGGGTCATGGCCCCCGACGGTGTCTCCTCGAGTTGTCCCAGCTTCAGCTTGAGATTTGTGATGGAGGCGTTGGCCTCGGAGAGCTCTCCCGACTTGCTGATGACCTCACCCTGCGCCACCGTCAGAGCACCATTGAGCGTGTGTTTCCCCTGGGCCAGCTTCAGAGCTTGCTCCTCCAGCTCCTTCACCTTGTCGGCATGGCCTGAGCCAGGGCGTTGAGTGCCTCCTTATGCCTCCGCTCCAGCTTTTGGGTCTGCTGCAGGACGAGCTTGTCCACCTCTTCGTCCTTTCCGTGGAGCATGGCGGCAAGTTTCTCCTCGCGCTCGGGAAGGTCCTCCTCCTGGGTCTTCAGGGCGGCCTCGCGCTGGGACCGGACGGCTTCGGCTTCATCGGCCAGCCTCTTCACCGTCTCCTGGGCCTTCTTGATGTCGGCCAGCTTCAGGGCGAGCTCCACCTCATGGTTGACCAGCTCACCCTGGGCGGCCTTCAGCTCGTCCTGAGCCTGGCGGAACCAGTCCTACGCCTCGGTGACGCGCCCCACAAAGTCCTCCCCCATCCTCTCCACCACCACTGTCCTGGACTTGGCCTTGTCCAGGCGAGCTCGGTGGAGCGCCTGGAGCTTCCGGAAGCTGGCACCCATGGCCTGGAGCAGCTGCTCCTCCTAGGAGCCAGCGCCACCAACGCCCGGCTCGTCAACAACCTCAAGCCCGGCGGTGGCAAGCGCCTCCTCGTCGAACACCTCTCTCTCAAAGGGAGCCCTGGTGCTCGATGCACCAAGGAGATGGACGAAGAGGTCGTCGCTGACTCTCATTTACCTGCCAGAGCCCGAGGCAGCAGAGGAGGAGGGCAGGCCGTCAAACGCCCCCTCCTCGGCAGTGGCCTTGCCGACTCCCTTGGCAGGCCCCTTGCCGAGCTCCTTGGCGGGCCCCTTGGCGGCATCCTCGGCGGCGCCCCTGGCTCCCTCCTCAGCAGCGATCTTCTCCGCCTCCGCCGCGGCATCCGCGGCAATGCCCTTGATGGTGGCATCGACGTCCTCTAAGGAGAAGTCTGGATGCCACAAAAGAGATAGGGCGGAGCCAAGGTCGAAGGTCAATAAGGGAAAAAGAAGAACGCAAGCGGAAGTGGAGAGCGAGTGGTTTACCCGTGTCGGGCCGAGAGGTGGAAGCCCCTTCTCCGCCAAGGTCTGGCATCCAGGCAAAGCCATCGGCGCCTGCGGTTCCCTCCCCCTCCTCCGTGTGCACATCCTCGGTGCTCGGTGTCCTTGCCGGGGACACCCCTTGGGGTGGTGTTGTCGACGGGGCCGGCATGATCGGAGAAGCCCCCTGTGGCTCCCCTTGGTGATGCTCCTCTCCTCCATCCACGGCACGGTTAACACTGAAGCATCATGCGTGACACACGTTGATTGAGGGTAGGTGGTGGACTCATGCTGGGGGCTGGGCCGGGGGCTGCTCTCCGGACTGCTTGACACCACCAGTGGAGTACTGGAGGTACCTGCCGGGGGTTGGCCGCTCGCCGAAACCCTGGCCCTCTTGATCCTCTGGGCTAGAATCTCCACATCCCTGCAAGACGAACACAAGTAAGCAACACCGTCAAGGGGGGCGGGGGGTGCAAGGAATGAGGGAGGAAAGCAGAGGCTTACTCTTTGTTCTTTTCCTCCTCCTTCTCTGTTGCTTTCCTCTTCCGCTCCGGGCTGAGAGGCCCGAGCTCTCTCTCCTGGCTGAGAGGCCCGAAGTCAAACAAGTCACCCCCAATCCCTGCACCGATGTTTGCCGGCGAGGGGGGAGGCAATGGCGTCCGGGCGCGCTTGGACGATGAAGAAGCAGGCGTTCTTTTCTTCGATGCCACGACTTTTGCCGTTTTCTTCGCCACCACCACCCTCGTCTGGCGCACGGGTGCCTCCTGGGCTTGCCGCAGCTGCACAGCCCGGTCGAGGCAGACCGGCTCGCCGGAGGTGGCCCGCCGCAGGACCCGCCTCCTTCTGGTGGCCCAAGGGGCGGGCGCAGTGGGACACGTGGAAAGACGGTTCCTGAGCGAGGGCAGTAAATGGGAGGCGGCCCTGCGGTTTCGAAGGACACGCAAGCCGCCTCTTTACTGTCCACCATAAGGTGACGCCAGCATGCTTCCGTCATGCGCGCGCTTGACCCCCACACCACGCATTCTACACGGGTCGTGGAGAAGCGCGAGGACGGAATAGTGGTCGTGGTAAAAATCCGCCCCAACTGCCCGCGCATCGTTCTGGGCCTGGCCCTACAACGTGCTACGCCTATATGTGGCCCAGGCCCGGGGGCTCCTTTCGGTGTACAAAAGTAGGGGCTCTGCTTTTGACCCCATTACTTATGCACAGGATTTCGGAGCCTCCCGCCACGGCCACGCATAACATGGTAGAGAAGGGGAGCTGGAGAGAAGCAAAAGCCACAAGGACAAACGAAGCAACAACAAGGAACAAGGCCACAAAGATCAGATAGGCGTAGCAGGTTCCCCCGGCAAGGACCCTTGCTGGGCCAGCCTCAGCAGCCCCGGCACGACCCTTGCCTGGGCAGCTCGCCCACGCCGGCCGAAGTGGGCCGCCCTTGAGCCCACCAACGCTCGAAAAATGCGTTGGGACATGGCTCGGGAGGCACCTACGTGGTGGCATGCAGATCTTTGTGAAGACATAGAATGCTCAAGATCAAATGAGGATAAGAGGGCAACCATCCTCACCGAATAAACCCACAAGACCCCCAGCAAGGGCCAGCGTGCCATGGCAAGACCCTTGCCGGGCCACCCGGCAAGACCCTTGCCGGGCCACCCGACAAGGCCCTAGCCAAAGCGCACCGGCTGGGCCACTACCAGGCCCGCACCAGATAAGTCTTCACCGCCGTTCGCATGCAGCTGTCAACCCAAACAGCTGGGCAGGCACCTGCGTGGCGGCATGCAATCCTTCGTGGAGGCTCCACCACCGTGCCACCTCAGCTGCCTGCCCGCCTACATGGCACCGTATGCATCGCTGGCCAGGGCGCGTGTCGAAGCGAGGAGGAGCGGCGACGGACGGGACGGGCCTCGCCCCAGTCCCCAATAAAGCGAAGGGACACCTAAGCCTCGCATTAAATGCGTCTTGTCCTGTAATACTAGCGATAGGCTCGCGACACTGTAGCACTTCCCACCTCCTGTGTGCCACTGTGGCAGCCCCTTTCGCCTATAAAAGGAGGCCCATGGCACACAGAGAAAGGATTCGGCTCTTTGGAACCTCGCAGCAACTAGAGCTAGTTCGAGAGCTCAAGAACACTAAATACATCCACCAAAGCAGGATCATAGGGTTTTATGCACCTTTGCGGCCCGAACCTGGGTAAAATCCCTTTGTGTTGTCTGCTGGTCCCGCTCTTATCACGATCCCCCCGCCCCGCAACCTTAGAAGGGATTCCAGTGATCCCATAGGTGTCGTTTCCCACCGACACGGTGAACGACGTCGTCGGGGAAGAGGCTCCGGCTTGGCAGCGGTGAGGTGGCGGACGGAGGAGGGTGGGGTTTTGCGGCTGGAGTGGAAAGGTTATGGCGGCCAGATTTCGAATGGCGAAAAGGAGGCGATGGGAGGGGGAACCATGACTTAGGGACGCGCTTTTCCAAAATGTAGGGTGTGTTACAAAAGTACCCCCACCGATTTGATCTAGCGGCCCTTTCGTCTCAGGGTTAGAAGGATTATTTCGCATGTCGGGATTTGATAGTTGGAGGGAGTTTTCGCGTGCATTGTAATTTCGGGATAGCAAGGCGCGGGTTGTGAAGGCTCCAGTTTTGGGAGCACGATATCTGAATTTTCGGGATATAACAAGGCACGGGTTGTATTTTTGGGACAAGCCTAACATGTAATATTGTACTTGAAAGTACCAAATCAATTCGCACTTCCATCAACAAAAAGAACGAAAAAATACAAACTATTCACACCACACAAAGAGAGAGTCTTGTCCCATTTTACTATACAAATGCTATTCAAAGCTACTCCCTCCTTCCATCTATATAGGGCCTAATGCATTTTTCGAGGCTAAATTTGACCAATCAAATATTAGAGCAATAATATATGACATGCAACTTACACAAAGCACACCATTAAATTCGTGTGTGAAAGGAGCTTTCAATGATATAAATTTCACATTGTGCATGTAATGTACTATTAATCTTGTCAATAGTCAAAGGCGGTCTTAAAAACGCATTAGGCCCTCTATAGATGGAAGGAGGGAGTATGGATCCATGTTATGTCCAATTAAATTTTATCGCTGGTTGTATAATGCATGTGACCTACTCATGCCAACATTTTTGTGCATTCCGAATGTCTATACTGTCACTGCAATTCGAACTGAATTTGAATTCGTTTCTCTATTTCAATAAGAATCTACAATCATGATTGTTGCCAACTGCAACCATCATTCGTGTATTACCTTAACAACACACTACATGATTACTATAGAGATAGATATGAACTATGTGTACTATATGAACTCGAATTCAATCTTTTGAATACACTTGATGTTGATTCCAAATAACAGTACATTTGATGTACTAACTAGATATTCATAATATAAGGTACACCGTGTTTATCACACAAAGTATAGTGCCCCGCCCCCTACATTATGACAAGTATTTAGCCCTGAGATGCAAAAGCTACACATTAGCCCAAATTATAATCAATGTTCTACATTATGATATCTTCTTCAAGTATCCATATCCACTTTCTTATAATGAATTATGATCTATGTTCGTCCTTAACACCTTCATGATCCTCTTCTCTTTGTAGCTAGCTAGCGCTAATTTTCTATCGTGCATGCACATGCCCGCCCCCCTCTCACCCTCCCTCAGTGTCCCTCCATCGCGCACGTTCGTTATTTCTCTTTAGGTCGTTCACCCGCGGTGTGTGTAGGCCCCCCGACTCCTTCTTTCCGGCACACACCGGTCGATATACCTCTCTAGCCAAGTGTGCCTACCACAAACACATACTTCCCCTCTTCTCTTCTCAGCGACCATGCCCCCTATGTCCAATACGGTTCCACGCAGGTGCACACTCCCGCCCATCTTTTCATCGATCTCATAGTCGCACACTCCTCCCCCCTCGACATAGTAAGCCTCTCGCACCACCTCCTAGCCGCACCTCTCTCCCCCTGTCTGTCTCTCCGGACCTTATTTGCTTCTAACACATGCATGCATGTATACGTACTGATCTCCCTACATATAGCTAGGTTGACTATAATTCTTTTCCCCACGCACCGATAGACTTACCTCACTAGTTATGTCTCTCCCTTTCTTAGACACACGACAGTTGATCTTCCTATGTAGTTACATATGCTTACCACAACCATATCCTCTCCCCTCATAATCCTTGCATACCTCCCGACCCGTCTCTCACACGCATGTCATAGACAGACAGACATCCCCGCCCTCTCTTATTGATATTGCACTCGTACCCTCTGTTTTTCTAGCAGGCCTCTCCCACCATTTGTGAGACGCCACTCCACCACCAACCCTCCGACACTCTACCTTTGTCTTCCTCCCAACCTTATTCCTCTGCTACACATATCCATGGATGCCGATCGATCTCCCTCTATACATAGCTAGGT
>LR880970.1:49226426-49259392 GCA_904067115.1 Aegilops sharonensis
CCGACAGTCAAATGTTGTAGGTAGGTATCCATGCCACAGAAAAAAACTGCACCTCTGCCCTCTCGAATTCCAATAAGCCAGCCGCCCTGTATCTTTGACGTGGGTAAACACAAATTCGATGGCACTCTTTATCGATCGCGCAGCCACACACTTCATCCCTATTTTCGATTCTATCAATATCTCATGCCGATGATCCCTCCATTCTCTTCTCGTGGATCGCTCCCTCTATATATGATATATCCATGACTCTGTTTCACACACATTGCATATCATCGACACATTGCCTCGGTTTCGCACAAACCATCTCTCTCACACCCACCCTTGTACGTACCTGCACCTAAAGAAGAGGTGCACGGAGGATGCACGTACTGACGTCTCGTTCCCGGGCACACCCGCGCGGGTACACGGTGGAGTTCGTTTCTGTACGAAAAGGCAGCCCACGTGGTAATTTGACGCATGTAGCGGTTGTTTACTCGAAGGAGGGTCGGGTACCATGCCTAGACGGAACAAAGTTCGACTTGACGCGTTTGTATTAAATAAAGTTATATATTCCTCCTCAATGGCGCATAGTACAGACTATAAAATGATTGCCATGGTGGAAATGGAAAAATCCGCTCCACTATATACAACGCCTACTGGTGTTTGTCTCTCATCACACCATCTCATACAAGGCGGCGGTGGCCTCTCTCTCTCACCGTTGGTTAGTGATCCGGCCGCATCCCGTCCACCGGCGGAAAGGGAGGATGTGCATCGTTTCTCCGTTCGACGACGTTGAGGCAGCACGTCCCGATCTGCGGTACCTGCCTTTCTCTCTGACCAAGCTCCGACGCGGTAGGGCCTTCGCCACTTGCTCGCTGCCCCAGTATGGGCAGATCCCGGCCGCCGGCTCCCTCCTAGTAACATCCCGACGACCCTGAGGTACAGCTTCCTCCGGCCTTGCTCCTCTACCCATCTTCCCACGTTGCTGCATGTGGATCTTCTTTAGTTGTTTGCTTAAAACGTATCTTTCCATCTTGCAATCTCGTCCTCAAACCATTTTTGATAAACCACCATGCTGCTATCTTTCCCTTATTACATGGAATATGCTTCTTTTTTGTCGGCGTATGTGTCTTCGACTCGTGTTATTCGCTAGTATTTGTTTCCTTTCTACCTCTTTTTTGCAAATAGGGCTAGCCATTTCACCTCGTTGCTATGCGACCTTTTGGTGAACTGCACAAATCACTTTTTTTCTTAAGAGTGTTTTGTGCAGTTCCGCCAAAATGTCACACGGGCAACGTTTTTACATTTCTGTGGGACTGCAGAAAGGGAGATTGCTTTTGCTATCCTCCTCATCCAACCCCTTCCTAATCTTCTCCAACAAGTAGTTAGTCCTAAAGAGAGATCGCAGAGGTGATCGGCTTCTATTTTTGTGTGTTATGTTCCATCATCTAGTTCCACTATTATTCTAATCACACTGACTGGATATCTTTGCAAACAAGCATGGTCAGCTCGATTTTATTGGAGCTGCACAAAATGATCGGACTGTGGTGTCCTCCGTACACCCCCTTTTTGGCTACAACGCTGGGTGAAACTAGCTGCCAAGCAATGAACACTGTGCCCAGGAAATGGAACCATGCCTATGAACATCAACGATCAATTATATATTTTTCTTTATTTGTACACCTTCTCACAACTTTGTCTTCAGTTGTGATGTGAATATTGGCGCTGATCTGTGAACCATTGAGATGCATTAGCAGCCATGGTAGTTTCATTTGTATTTGATGGAATGTTGTAACGAGATAATCTTGAGGCAAGACGACACATGAATCCTAAGTTAAAACCTTTTTTTCTGCGGGAACCAAAGTTGAAACCTTCATATCATCACAGTACAATTTCATTAAAATTATGCGTTCATATAAACAAATCCTGAAGGATTGATAGCAATGCCAGAAACAATTCAACTTCGTTTCGCCGACATGTGGGACATCCTTCATCCGGCTCCACCTGCTGTGCAGCAATATTGAGTGCACAACTGCAGGGAAAGATTCACCCTGGTCGTTGCACCGCATTAGTAATGACTAGTGAGTAGTCAAATCATAGAGCCCCACCTTCGCCACAGTAAGTTGCTTAGACGAAGCAACCATCATTTCTCTGTTCCTTGAATCGACTGGTACTCCCATATTCCCAGAGTAATAAGTTGCTCGGGCGAAGCAACCATCACTTCACCTTTCCCACAGTAAGTACCTCCTTGGGCCCACTGAAAAATCACCTTTCTATCTCCATCAAGTGCATTTATTGTCAATCTAACCTTGTCACGGAAACACCTCTTTGGCTACAATTAGTTCAGGGTTAGTCATGAGTTAGTCTAACCTCTTGCTAGGTTAGAGTATCCAAACAGGAGCAGCATAGGACATGCAAGTTGCTCAAAGCATACAGTCAAATTCATACGTGAAAGGATCTTTTTTATTTTTGAAAATGGAACGTGAAAGGATCTTCGAATGATATAATTTTCAAATTATATAAAATCTTATCAATAGTCAAAAGCATCCTCGAAGAATACATTAGGCCCTACTCCCTCCGTCTAGGTGTATAAGTTACCTTACGAAAACCAAATAATCCCAAAATACTTAGGCGCGGTGCATTAACTCCCACCTCGTTTCTTGTTTCTTGACATATCCACCAATAAGAGATGTGGGGCGTGCATGTTTTCAATGACTTAGACTAGGAAACACGACATGTAATGGTTAGTTCATTGCATGCAATGCTATTAATTAGCAAATAAATATTAATTTCTCTCGTTTTCCCCTCTTCCTGGGTCACGGTGCACAATCTAAGGTTGGTCATAGTGGAGAGTAACTTAATTGAGATATAGACTCATTTTACCTCGGGGTGTGTTATGTTACAGTAACATATTATGTTACCACAAGCATCTCTTTCCTCATTAACTTCATACCACATAAGCATTTTTTCCTTGGGATGTACTATGTTACTATCTAAGTTACTCCCACTATTGGTAGCCTAAGATGACTTATTCACTAGACGGAGGGAGTATATAAAATCTTATCAATAGTCAAAACCAAGTGTTACTACTACAGCAAACAAGTTCAAAACGAGAAACTGGACCCACTCACGGCATGGCACGCCTATCTTGTTTGGTCCGTCGGTCAAAGAGCTTTCTCTTTTTGGCATAACAATAGAGTAAAATAATTTTTTTAGAATGCTCTTGGCATGTCCCTAACATGTGATGAGTTAACCGACCTCAATAGATGGCAAAAACGACAGCCCGCCGCACTTCGAGAGAGACGAGGAGTGAGAAGCGATACGGGCTGGTGGATTACTAGAGCTAGGTGTCGCATGGAGGCCAAGAAATATGGTGATAGCGTGGGTTGGCCATGTATAGTACTATGATGTAACTACACTGGGTTGCCGTGTTTCATACTCTTCCAGTCTACTGTGGAGATGATGGGTTGATTTTATATCACCGAATAATATAAAATATCATGAGTGCAGATGCTCCACCATGAGGTTCCTTGCTCCTTCTCGGTCGTCGGGAATCTATGTTCTTCCACTCTTTTTTTTACGTGAGCTTTGTTCATCCTTTTGCCAACACGCGGGACATCTAGCATCAAGGTGCACGTGTCATGCAAGAAAATGGAGATAAGCAGTGCGTAAGTGAGTCGTGCACTACAATGGCACCTAGTACAATGCAATATTTTTCCTCCTTGATGGCATGTGAATAGTGCATGTACTCAATGACGGAGCACATGATGGTAGCCATGGACATGGTCGGCCCTTTTTGGAGAGAGTACTAAATACTTATTAACTTTGAAGTGTCCCGTCAACTCGCAGAACGACGAGAAGCACACACTGAATGAAGGAGCACGGGATGGTAGCCATGGACATGGTCAACCCTTTTTGGAGATTAATGCACTACTTTTGATGTGTCTGGTCTACTCGCAAACGAGGAGAAGCTTTGCTTTATGATGCCAACGTGGTAGTTAATTATTATGCCAGCGTCAGCTATCACACCCTTTCGATGCCATGTCAGTGTACCCACTAGAAACAAGTTATACTTGTTCGGTTCAACCGCCTCCCTAGGTGTTTGGAGAGGAATTGGCCAGCGCGTGGCGGTTCTATAGGTGAGCAGGCGGCAAAAAACAGGGGAAAATGCGCGAACCAGCTAGACGAGGGAGGGAAGCTTCGACGTTCGCAGGGGACGTGGCATTGGCTATTGGGCGGCACCAAGAAGTCATCCAGGTATGCCATAAATAATACGAAGAGGCATCCTATATCAGCAAGGACCAACTTCCCTACCGATAGCTCATCTAACAGAACTCCCAAGTTAACTGTGCTGAGGCTGGAGTAGTCATGAGATGGGTGACCGGATGGGAAGTGTACTCGATATTAACTAGACTGATGGGTCACTTCAAAGGTTTATAATAAACCTTTGAAGTGACCCATCTGTCTAGTTAATATCGAGGTCTTTGTTTTGTAATTTTTGACATTTGTTGTTTTTTTGAACACATGTTAATCGAAGGTCTATTGTGTTACTTTTTAATAATTTTTATTTTTTGAACACATGCTAATTGACTTGAAAGAAGGTCTATTGTGTTACTTTACGACATGTTTCCAAAAAAGGTCATATGATCTTTGTCACCTTACAAGTCATGTCTGTCAAATTAACATCGAGGTACTTGTTCTCAAATTAACCTCTAGGCCTTGCCGGAGTGCTCCAATGTAGCCGGCTGTTGGCAATAAGGAGATGCCACCTCACTTAGAGTCATCATAAAAAATACTCATATACTCCCTTCATCTAGGTGTGTAAGTCATCTTATGAAAATCAAATAATCCCAAAACACTTAGGCACGGTGCTCGTTTCTTGTTTCTTGACCTATCAACCAATAAGAGATGAGGGTTGTGCATGCTTTTAATGACTTGAGACTAGCAAACATGACATGCAGTGGTTAGTTCATTGCATGCAATGCTAGCAAATAAACATTAAGGTCTCTTGTTTTCCCTTCCTCCTTGGTCATGGTGCACAACCTTAGATGACTTACTCGCCTAGACGGAGGGAGTAATAGGTTGGCTCTTAGAATGGCTATTAGGTTTTCTCTAAACATTTAATATTTGCATGAGCAAGGTAATATAAAATATTATGAGTGCAGACGCTCTACCGCAAGGTTCCATGCTCCTTCTCGGTCGTCGGGAATATATGAGGATGTTTGGTTCATGGTCACACCACGTAGAATCTATGAGGTGAGTGTTTGGTTCAAGCCACACCTTAGTCAAGCCACACCTGGACCCCACATGGCATACACACACAAAATAAGGCAGGATTCCCTTAGGCTTGCCAACTTGTAGCTCTCATTTTCATGAACTAACCTTAGGCAAGCTTGGCAAAAATGTGTGGCAATGCTAAGCCTAGAACCAAACAGCCCCTTTTCCAAAACTAACCTTAGGCAATGTGTGGTTGCCACAAAAAAAGTGTGGCTATGGCCACCAAAAGTGTCAGGACCCCGATTCCAAGTCACATCAACCTAGCCGGTAACACCTCATATCACTTTGCGGCCTCACGCACGGTATTCCCACGAGTGTCGCCTTACCATGGCCCGGGACCGTTTGCGCCTTTTGGCTCACGTATATGATAGTGTCGCTAGTATCCATATGACAGAGAACCCGGGCCGACATGGCTAGTCGTGAAACCAAAGCGGCACTAACCCATGGGGAGAGGCATACATGAATCACATCGAGCATGTCGGTCATCAACGTGTGAATCCGGGCTGTAGCACTGGGCTAACAGGACTCCGGTATCCCGGGCTGTAGCAGGCTAGGCAGGACTCCGGATGTCACCGCGTGACATTTCCCCGAAGGGACAGACACAGGAACGAAGTGAAACACAAGCCGGCCAGTCAAGTGTCCAGAGCAGTAGTGCTGGGCTAGCAGGACTCCGGTGAACCGGGCTGTAGCGGACTACTATCGCTCAGGAAGCACTAGACTACATTTCCCCATATGAGAGGCTGCCAAGGATAAACAACTAGATTGTCGGATCCCACGCATACCAAGCATTTCAAACATACACACAATATGCTCAATATGTGTAAATACAACATGGCATCACAACATAACTCTACGACTCAAATATTCATTCATTAGGCTCCGAGGAGCGAGATATTACAAACATGGGTCTCATGACCCAACATACAGAGCATACAAGCAACAAGCACAAGCGGAAGCTTAACATGTCTGAGTGCAGACATCTACAAATGAAAAAGGCTGAGAAGCCTGACTATCTACCAGATCCTGCCGAGGGCACAAGATCGTAGCTGAGGTAACAAGCTAAACGTCGAAGTCCACGCGGAACTACTAGCAAAAACATAAAATAGGCAAACGTGAGTACAAATGTACTCAGCAAGACTTACATCAGAACTAACTACATATGCATCATTATCAACAAAGGGGGTGGTGGAGTTTGACTACAGCAAGCCAGCTTTGACTCGGTGGCTATCCTGAACTACGACTGCAAGTAACTCTTTGAGGTGGCGCACACGAGTCCACATATTCACCATATCAATACTCCACTATGGATCCGCTCCCGTCTCCCTACGAGAACGCCATCCATAGCACTCACACTTATCTTGCGCATTTTAGAGTATCCACTTTCACTTGTCTATGAACTGTTATAGGCAACCCAGAAGTCCTTTTCCGCGGACACGGCTATTCGAATAGATCATTTATAACCCTGCAGGGGTGTACTTCTTCACACACGCTCTCACCACTTACCGCCGTTTACACGACATGTACTCGGCAACCTTCAAGCGGAAGCCCAACGTGGGTGTCGGCCACGACCTACCTAAACACTCAAGTCCCTAGTCCAGGTTTATCGCCTATTCAGGTTCCATCCGCAGGGAGTCCGGCCGAGGTTTCCACTAACGGCCCCGAACAATGTGTGCAGGGTTCCCGAGATACCAAACGGGCATTCGGTACACCGGGCCACGGTGTATCTACCGCATCATTGCCCACCCCTAGGGTCAGCGCTACGCACGGCCTCCAACACATATCCTACAAACACCAGAAACTAGTTGCAACTCCTGGACAGAGAACAAGGATGGTTAAGAAGCCGAGAGGGTCCATTGGTTTCGGGCCCAATGCGTGGTAGTAACTGTTTCATGGATCACAAACACAGAACTCAGTTCCTGAGGACGGCTGCAATGAGACAACCCACCATGTACTCCTACATGGCCTCTCACCGCTACCTTTACCAAATCGTGTTCACACACTTAGCTCACACACAGTAGGACATGTTCACACAACCATTCCAATTCATTCCCGATGAATCAGACCTGACTCAACTCTAAGCAGTAGCAGGCATGACAAACAAGCATGAATGAGTAGGCACAACAGGGCTCAAACAACTCCTGCTCATGCTAGTGGGTTTCATCTATTTACTGTGGAATGACAGGTCATGCAGAGGATAAAGGGGTTCAGCTACTGCAGCAAGTAACATAGGAATCGTTGTTGTCCTAATGCAGTAAAAGAGAGCAGGAGCGAGAGAGTGGGATTGTATCGGAATGAACAAGGGGGTTTTGCTTGCCTGGCACTTCCGAAGATAATATAGCTCTTCATCAGTGTCATCGATCTCATCGTCGAAACCACGTCTATCGAGAGGGAACAACCACCGAAAAACAAGAAGAAACACAATCAATGCAATGCACAAACAAATGAATGACATGTCATGTTAAGGAACTGAATTGACCTAATGCAGCAGTAAGCCAAGTTAATTGAAGTGGAATTCAAACAAGGTTAAACTCCAACTCCAAATGCTAGTTCATAAATTACCCTAATCATGATTCATCCTATTCAGTTAGGTTAACTTGTTCAATCATGCATGAAAGTGCCATAAACAGATTCTTCATATTTTTCTGATCATTTTTCATATATAATTTGTTTGATTTGGAGTTACGGTTGAATTACTATGAATTTTTGAAGTTAGTATTATTTTCTGAAATTTCCTGGATTAGAATAAATCCAGAAAATAATTAGCTGCATCAGCACTGCGTCACTGTGACGTCAGCGGTCAACGGGCGCGGTCCAGGTCAAACTGACCAGTGGGTCCAGTCAACAGCCACGTCAGCAAAGTCAACCTGACGTGTGTCCCGGTGGTTTAGTCTAAGTTAAACAGGGAATAAATCCTGGGGTTAATTAGCGCGTGGGGCCCATCCGTCAGTGGCACAGTGATTAGCTAATGGCGTGTGACACTCCAAAAATTTTTCTTTGGTTTTCTTCAAAATTTTGTTTGATTTGAAGGAGGTCTCCAAATCCCTTCCAAAAATCTCTCTCAAAGCTTTTCCCATTAGCAAATATTTTATTTTTGCATCTCCTTCAACTCTAGTGTTTGGTTTTAAATTTTCTTCTGATTGCCCTCTTCTCAAAATTTCAAGAAAGATCTTTGGAGTTTATTTTCTTTCAAAAAGAAACTCTAGGAGTTTTTCATCCTCTCCCATATTTGAAACCATTAATGATTCCTCCATGCACCACATGGTAAAACTTTTCCAAAAATCTCTCCTTCCACTTTGGTACAACTCAAACATTCTGTCCAAACTAGAAAAATCCATTATTGGATTTTATTCCAATTATTTCTCCTCCCAAAATAATTCTGTCTTTTCTTTTGAGCCTAGGAGATTTGCAAAGCAAGTACCCTAATGCTTTTGATTTTTGACCTCAACTCCACACCTGTCGGGGAAGCTGATCCACGAACACCTATGGGACCGGCGTACCGAGCCCCTTTCGGTTCGGCGGGGGGCGGAGATCACACGAAGAGCAGATCGAGGCGAAGCACACGAGAAGTTGACCCAGCTTCGGAGCTCTCCGGAGAGATAACACTCCTACTGCTGCATGTCTGAGTGTATTGAGTTCTTGGTTGGGAGCGCTGAGTGCTACAGTACACACCAGCTGCTAACAAGACCTAGCGTCGGTGTTCTCTGGTTTCGAACCTTTCGAACCCCCCTCTACGTTGCGCATGGGCCTCCTTTTATATGCTCAAGGGGTCACCGACAGGTGGCAACGTAGACAAGGGTAAAAATGGAAAAGGGATGCGGTTGGTACAGCTACCTGTACAGTGTATCATACCTAACCCTCACGGCAGGGGACAAAGGCATTAAATGCCCGTCTATGTCGCCCAAACAGTGCAAACAGGGACCGTTAGGGGTGCCACCGCTTGCCACGATGGCAATCTTGTCAGCGTCGCTTGCCACCGCGCTCCGCTGGCCGCACAGCCTCTTGCCACGCGTGCTTGCAAAGGTCCCTGGGCAACACGTTAGTGGATGTGCTGGAGCGCAGGTACAGATTGGTAGCTTGCCGCGGCAAGCGCCTTGCCGCGGTCGTTGTCTCGTCGCGTCCGGAAGCTTGTCGCGTCCAGAAGCTTGTCGCTCGCCGGGCCTTGCCAGGACGCGTGGCGCGTCGCGGCAAGTTCCTTGAGATGCCTTGGTTGGCCTTCCCGGCAAGCTCCTCTCGCCGGGGCCTTGTCTCCTTGGCTTAAAATACTTTGTTCTTGAATGGCTCCAAAGGAACCACGGAGGACCTTGGCGGTCACCCGGCAAGCCTTGCCGCGGGGTGCTGCAACTGCCCGTGCACGAGTTCGGGATACTAGGGTACCCCTACTCTAGTACACCGACAGGAGCCCCCGGGCCTGGGCCACACACGGTGCCGAGCGCTGTTGGGCCAGGCCCAAAACAGGGCACGGGCACGCGCGGCCTGGGTTACACCGTAACTCACTCCGGACCCACCACGCCCTCCACGAACGGCACGCGTCGAATGCGGCGTCGTGGGAGAGATCGTGGGTGGTTTCTTTATTCGGAAAGACGGAATGCCTGCCCCCTCCCTCTTTATAAGCAGGGGAAACAGGGGCAGTTCGCCCATCTCGCTGGTTGCTTGTCCAATCTCGAAAACCTCCGCCGCTCCCCCCTTCTTCCCAAGGCTGAAAAGAGAGCAGCGCTCCGCCCCCCATCGCCACCAGCATCACCAACGCCGTCGGTCTCCCCCACCACCTCCGCCATGGCTCCGAAAGCCGACAAGGGGAAGGCCGTGAAGTCGGCTGAGGCGCAGCGGCTCGCGGCGCTACGAATGGAGCGGGCAATCTTCCCCCCTCAGCTCGCCGCGAAGGATCTGAGGGAGTACTACTACCTCTTCTGGTCGACGGAGACGCGAGAGCATCCGCGCACGAAGGTACTCCCGGCTGCCGCTTCGGAACTGGCTCCGAACGGATATCCCTTCTTCGCGCTGTTCTTCTACTGCGGGCTCTGCCCGCCTTTCTCTGAGTTTTTCTGTGATATTATGAACACCTACGGGTTCCACCTCCTTGACTTCACCCCCAATGCTGTTCTGACCATGGCAGTTTTCGCACATCTCTGCGAAAACTTTGTCGGAGTCTATCCAAACGTAGCTCTTTTCCGCCACTTCTTTATGCCCCGAGTTGAGAGAGGGGAGCCTCTTGCCGGAGGAATCGCTTGGATCTCGAGGATTGGCAAGAAGGAAGCTTATTTGGAGGGGGAGCTCCGCAGCAAGTGGGAGGAATGGAGGGCAGACTGGTGCTGGATTGTCGAGGAGAACCCGCAGCCATTTACCGCCCAGCGCCAAACCCCAATAGTGCGCTGCAACGATTGGAGCAACGTGGCCCCGGAAGATGCTAGGTTGAAGATTGCCGTCACCCGGATCCTGCGCCTCAGGCTTGCCGGGCTCACCGTAGGCACCGTTGGCGCAGACTTTCTTCGCCGCCGCATCGCCCCCCTGCAGGAGAGGAGGAGACCGGCCTAGGAGTTCCAGAATGCGGCGGATATCATGAGGCTGCGCCCGGGCCTCAACTCCAACTTCAGTGTCTTGGAACTAGACGCGATGCTCTTGGAACTATTCAAGCCCGATCCTGATCATTCCGAAATGTTCAGGTTGCCGAGGGGTGTCGTTCCGCTGTGCAACAATTCCTCGCTCGACCGCATCCGTGCAATGATGCCGCTGTGCGACTTGCATGGAATCGTCCCAACTTGGCAAGAGCCTGCAGATGACGTCGTGCGGGAGTTCTTTGAAGGCCTAGTAGAAGTGCTGGTCTGCCCCGATGAACAGAAGAGCCTCACCCGCGACACCACCGATGATGAGATGCAGCGCATCGCCACCAGGCTGGAAGAGGCGGCGGCAGCCGCTGCCGCGGGCGAGTTCGGATTCACCGTGGAGGAGGCAGAGGCAGCAGAGGCGGCGAGCCTTGTCGAGCGAGGGGAGCTCGCCGTTGAGGAAGAGCTTGTCGGGCCCGAAGCTGAGTCGAGTGAGCCCGCCGAGGGCGCCTCCTCCCCACCTTCAGACAGCTTGCCGCGAGCGGAGCCCCCAGCTCCACCAAGAAGGCGTCTCCGCAAGGCTGGAGACGTAGCGGGGCGGCAGACGGGCCAACAGCCGCCGCGCCGCGTGACGCGCTCCACCGCGGCAAGCACTGTTGCCGCGGGAGCACCTCACGCCGCTGCAGCAACTGGAGCGGGGCCCTCCCAGACCACCGCTTCTGCTCCCGCCAAGCGGCCAAGGGAACCCACTCCTCCGCCTCGTCGCACTGGAGGCGAGCCAGAATTTGATCTCTCCGCGCTCAGCCCCGACGAGGAAGAAGAAGAGTAAGATTCTTTGTTGTATTTGTAGTTCTTTAATTTGTTGCTTTGTCTTGTATCTGATTTGCTTCACTCTGAACCCATTCCTTTTCAGGACGCTGGCCTAGAGAGCGTCGAAGAGAGCCAAGGCCCCGGTGATTGTCATCGAGGACGAACCCACCGCGACAGCAGGAGGCGCGTTCGAGACCTCCTTGCCGGACCCGGCAACTCTTCCTCAGAGCAGCCCCCATCATAAGTATATGGTTTACTTCCTGCTGTTAGGCGTGCATGGGTGCTCTTTCTTTGCTGATATCTGACTGTTGGTTTGTGTAGGAGCAGAGCAGCCCCACCAGGAGTGCCCTGAAGCCGCTCCTGACATGCCATCTACTTCGACTACACCGCCAAGGGAGGATTCCCCGGCAAGGGAGCGTTCTCCGGCAAGGGAGAATTCTCCGGCAAGGGACAGTTCTTCGGCAAGGGATGGCACCAGCGACCCTCCGGTGGTTGACACCACGGCTGCAGATCCTAGTACAGGTAATCCTCTTGCTTGAAAACTCCCCTTGTGTTCTTCTTCTTCTGATTTTCTTTTCGGATATGTGCTTGACTTTTCTTTCTTTTCCGGTTGTTAGATCCATCTGCCACGGAGCCGATGGAAACCGAGGTCGCCGGCGAGGAGAACGCGCGCGGCGATACCGACGACGCCGCTGTCACTGAAGAAGGAGCCACCGCTGATGATCCCGTCGGCGGAGAGGCCGCCAAAGCTACCGCCGCAGAAGCTGGCGAGGGGTCCGGCGATCGCACTGACGGCCCCGAGGCCGCAGGAGCGCCAGGCGCTACGCCGACCGCCGATCCCTCTGCCGCTGCTGCAGCTTCAGGCTCCGAAGAGCCCCAGCCCGGCGCCTATTTGAAGGCCGGCGATGGCGTCTTCATCAAGCTCCCCTGGGCGTCGATCTCCAGGGCGCCGGCCGAAGGAGAAACCTTTGATGAAGAGCTGCTCGCCTCCGCTGGGCTGACGCTGGTCGATACGCCGAGCAGCAGCAGCGGCGAGCCTGAGGAGGAGCAGCTGCTGCGGAAGCTACTGTCGCTCTACCGCGCCCGACAAGCCAAGTTGGTATCCCGAGAGGCGCTTGTCGCGAAGGCAGGAGCAGACATCGAGAAGCGCGCGGAGGAGCTCCGGGGCCTCAACCAGGAAGCTCTCCGGTCCCTGGCAAAGGAGCAGGAGCAGATCGCCGAGGAGCGTAAAGCCTTCCTCCTCGAGAAGGCTGAAGCTGAAGAGCAACAACGGCTTGCTGCCGAGAAGCTGTCTGCGCAGGAAGGCGAGTTGGCGCAGCGAAAAGTTAACCTTGACAGCCACGAGGAGGACCTTGCCGCGCGCGAGCAAACATTCGGCGGGGCTCTCAAGGAAGCAAAGGATGTTGCCGCAGCTGCCGAGGCCGCCAAGAAGGAGTTGGAGACGAAGGTGACGCAGCTGGAGGCCAATCTCAAGGTGAGCGGCGAGGATCTTGCTGCACTCAAGCGTGAGCGCGAGAAGGATGCCTACACTCTTGGCAAGCTGCAGGGTCGTCTCGCCGAGAGGAGCAAGGAGCTTAGCTCCACCAAGGACTCCAATGCAGATCTTGAGTTGAAGCTGACCACCTTGACTCAGACGCTGGACGGCGCCAGGGAGCAGGAGGCGGCCTTGAAGGAGAAGATCAAGGCCGACGAGGCGCTGCTGGCGAGTGCTGCAGCCGCCCAGAACGCCTTTAGGGAGAACGTGGAGCACTGGACTGAGGGTCTCGTGGATGTTGCTGCAGCCATCGACAGGGAGCTGGCGCAGTTGGGGATGGAGGATCTCGGGTATTCCTCCGATGAGCACCTCCAACCCAGCGCCAAACTCAGCTTGTTCTTCAAAGGCGTGGCGACGGCCCTCCAGCGACTCCGGGAAGAGATCCCAAAGCAGCTGGCTGACGAGTCGCGCCAGATCTGCGCGGGAGCTCTTCAAAAGGTGCTGATGAAGGTGGCCTGCCGCAACCCAGGCCTAAACCTCACCAACGTCCTCAAGACCTTGCCGCCGGAAGCTGATGTGGAAGCGCTCAAGACCCTTGTCGCACCCATTGTGGACAGGGTGAGCGGGATCAAGAGGGTTGAGGGCGATCGCGTAGATTAGGCCGCCCGTTTTCTCTTTTTCTTGCCGCTGCTGGTCATGTTATGAGAACAATCTGTTAGAGCTGCGACAAGCTATCTTGTAATATAACTCTATTTCGGGTAGTGATTGCTATGTTATTTCCTTTACTTGATTCCCTCCTTTGTATGTTTTTGCCCCACGCTTTTAGGGAACTTGTCGGCGCAGGCACCTTAGCCGCGAGCGCTGAGTGCGGGACGTCAGCAGCCTTCTGGCGATGCCGCTGCCTACAAGAAACCTTGTCGCAACTAGTCGCAGCTCACTTAAGTTGTTGAGCAGACTCGAAACAAAGTAAGGGCGCAACTAGCTACGAGTTGGTTCCTCCGCGCACAGGTTTTCCATACAAAGCTCGGTCGTTCAAGGAAGATAACTTAAAAATTTTAAAACTAATTGCTCAAACTTTAGCAACTTAGCTTTTCTGTCGTTTGCTTCCCGGTAAGGCGAAACTTCCTTGAGCGACGCTTGTAAGGCGAAACTTCCTTGAGCGACGCTTGGTCCACACCATTATCTTCTCCTTTCCCCCCGGCAAACTTGTGGGCGAGGGAACCTTCCTCTCTTTGAGAAAGAGAAAGAAGAGAAAATAAAGATATGGAGCCTTGCGGCTCGTTATTGCTTACCGGGGTAGGTGCTGCACAAAGTGTCAGATAACGCATGCAAAAATAAAGTGGAAAGCATGAAATTGACAAGATGTGCGGAGCACATTAGCTTTACTTATGCACGAGGTCTGCGCCCGGCTTTGTACAAAGGATTACATGCAACGTTGGCAAGACTTGTACAAAAGGTGGTTGCCGGAACAGGTTCTGGCAACCGCGCCCTACGGGTAAAACTTATGAAGATGCTCAACGTTCCAGGAGTTGCTCACCGGAATGCCATCTTCGGTCTCAAGGCGGACAGCGCCAGGCCTAGTGACTCGTTTCACCCGGTAAGGGCCTTCCCACTTCAGCGTCAACTTGTTGGAATTCTTGGCGGACTGAACGCGCCGAAGAATAAGGTCGCCTTCCTCGAGACTTCTGGCATTAACTTTGCGGCTATGGTAGCGGCGCAAAGCTTGCTGGTATCGAGCAGCTCGTACAGAGCCTGAAGACGGTCCTCCTCAAGGAGCAGCGCGTCATCTTGTCGCAACTGCTCTTGCTCAAGCTCATCATAAGCGAGCCCTCGAGGTGACCCGTATACGAGTTCCGTGGGGAGAACTGCCTCTGCTCCATAGACTAGAGCGAAAGGTGTCTGGCCAGTGGCTCGATTTGGCGTCGTCCTGATCGACCAAAGAACCACCGGCAGCTCCTCAATCCAGTTTCTTCCGCACTTGTGCAGCCTGTCGAAAGTCCTGGTCTTGAGCCCGCGCAGCACTTCAGCATTCGCCCTCTCCGCTTGACCGTTACTTCTCGGATGAGCAACAGAAGCGAAGCAGACCTTGGCGCCAAGATCTTGGACATACTGCATGAAGGTGTGGCTCGTGAATTGCGTGCCGTTGTCGGTGATGATCCTGTTAGGGATCCCGAAACGGCAAACAATCGACCTGAAGAACTTGACTGTTGACTGTGCTGTCACCTTCCTCACTGCTTCCACTTTCGGCCACTTTGTGAACTTGTCGATTGCAACGTACAAGTACTCAAAGCCCCCGACAGCTGGGGAAAGGGGCGGAGGATGTCGAGCCCCCAGACCGAAAATGGCCAGGATAAAGGGATCGTCTGGAGAACTTGAGCTGGCTGGTGTATCTGCTTGGAATGGAACTGGCACCCTTCACACTTGGTTACTTGTGCAGTTGCATCCTGGAGGGCTGTCGGCCAAAAGAAACCTTGCTGGAAGGCTTTGCCGGCAAGTGCTCTTGCGCCAATGTGGTTACCACATATGCCTCCATGTATCTCTGCCAACAGCTTTTGTCCGTCTTCCCGGGGAATACACTTCAATTTCACGCCGTTGAGTCTTCTTCTATACAGTGTGTTGTCGACAAACTGGTACATACTTGACTGTCGGGCTACTCTTTCCGCTTCTTCTTGCTCTTCGGGAAGATCTCCTGTCTGAAGGAAATGGACAATCTGTTGTGCCCATGCTGGAGCTTGCGGCTCGACAACAAGGACTAAAGGCACATCTGCTGCTGCGGGAACATCCGCTTCTACGGCGAGAACCTGCGGCTCAGCCGGAGCTTGACGTTCCCCGGCAAGCTTGCCGGAGCAAAACTTGTCGGGAGCGTCTGCTTCAACGGAACAAACCCTAGGGCTCGCCGGAGCAGACTGCTCCTCAGCACTCTTGGTGTTGATTTTGAGGACCTTCTTGGCGGCGGCTTCGGGGACCTCTGCCGGAAAATAGTCACCAGAAATCAACTTCCTCTTCTTGCTCTGCCCAGTTGATGGCATTACAGACAGTTGAGTCAGCTTGAGCACAAAGATCCCTGGTTCCACAGGTAACTTAAGTGCGGCGCACTTCGACAGGCCATCAGCAATGTCGTTCTGAGCTCTTGGAACATATTCCATCTGTAGGCCGTCAAAGTGCTCTTCTAGCTTTCTAACTTCATCAACGTAAGCTTCCATCAACGGACTCTGATAATTCTTGTTCACTTGGCAGACGACAAGCTGTGAGTCACCCCTGACAATGAGCTTCTTGATCCCAAGGTCTACTGCGATCCTGAGACCGGCAAGCAAACCTTCATACTCTGCAGTATTGTTTGTTGCTTGCTCCTTGGGAAAGTGCATCTGGACTACGTACTTGAGGTGCTCTCCGGTGGGTGCAACAAGTAGCACGCCCACACCGGCGCCTTGCAGCGAGAAGGCACCATCAAAGTACATCAGCCACTCTTTGCTTGCTTCCTTGACGGGGATGCTCGTTTCTGGAATTTCTTCATCTTGCGTTGGCGTCCATTCTGCTATGAACTCTGCCAATGCTCTGCTTTGGATAGTTTAGGTGCTCTCAAACTTGAGACCAAAGCTTGACAGTTCCAGTGCCCACTCGACAATCCTGCCTGTTGCTTCTGGATTTTGCAGTATCCTCTTCATCGGAAAACGAGTGACGACTGTGATCTCATGTGCTTGGAAGTAATGGCGCAGCTTTCTCGAGGCCATGAGAAGGCCGAAAAGCAATTTCTGCACACCAGAGTACCTTGACCTAGCCCCCTGCAAAAGGGAACTGACAAAGTAAACTGGGCGCTGCACCACTCTTTTCTGCATCTTCTCATGCGTCTGCGCAGATCCATCTTTGTCGGGACCAGAGCTTGCCGGTGAAGCCCCCTGCTTGTCGCTGGATGCATCTGTCGTGGTTGCTGGCTCATCATCCGCCTCCCTCTCCGCTACTAACGCAGCACTAACCACTTGATTGGCTGCCGCTATATATAGCAGCAACTTCTCTTGTGGCCTAGGTGCGACAAGTGTTGGAGTGGAGGACAGGTATCTCTTTAAGTCCTGCAGCGCAGCCTCCGCTTCCGGAGTCCATTTCATTGGACCTGCCTTTTTCAATATTTTGAAAAATGGCAGGGCGCGCTCAGCAGACCTAGAGATAAACCTGCTGAGAGCAGCTACGCAACCGGCAAGTCTTCGTACATCCTTGACGCGCTTTGGTGCTTCAATCTGCTCAATGGCCTTGATCTTGTCGGGATTGGCTTCAATTCCCCGCTGAGACACGAAGAACCCGAGAAGCTTGCCGGAGGGGACTCCAAACACACACTTCTCGGGGTTAAGCTTGAAGTTGATCTTGCGCAGATTTGCAAAGGTTTCGTCCAAATCTTGAATCAGGGTCGCCTTGTCCTTGCTCTTGACCACTATGTCATCCATGTAGGCTTCCACATTTCTGTGTATTTGTGGCTCAAAAGCGTCATGGACTACCCTTGCAAATGTTGAACCAGCATTCTTTAAACCGAAAGGAATCCGTACAAAACAGTATGTGCCACATGGGGTGATGAACGCGGTCTTCTCCTCATCTTCTTCTGCCATGAAGATCTGATGGTATCCTGAGTATGCATCAAGAAATGAAAGCAAGTCACACCCGGCCGTGGAGTCAACAATCTGGTCAATGCGCGGCAAGGGAAATGGGTCTTTGGGACAAGCTTTATTGACATCGGTAAAGTCGATACAAAGTCTCCATTTCCCGTTTGCCTTGCGCACGACTACAGGATTGGCCAACCACGTAGGATGGAGCACTCCTCTGACAAGACCTGCTGCTTCCAATTTCTTGATTTCTTCTGCAATGAACTCTTGGCGCTCCACTGCCTGCTTCCTGACTTTCTGCTTGACGGGCCGCGCATGAGGACAGACGGCAAGATGGTGCTCGATTACTTTCCTGGGAACACCGGGGATGTCAGACGGTTGCCATGCAAATACGTTGACGTTCGCCCGCAGGAAAGCAACGAGCGCGCTTTCCTATTTAGGGTCGAGAGTGGCACTGATGGTGAAGGTACCACCAGTGCCATCCTCCTTGGCGGACACCTTCTTGGTCTCTGGTGGAGCTGCCATTGTCTTCTTACACATGCCGGTGGAGCTCGATGGTGCGTCCTCGACTGTAGCGCAGCACTCCGAGGAGGTGCGCTTCCCGGAGTGGGCATCAGAACTCTTGCCGGACTTGGTCTTCTTCTTCGCCCCGGGAGCTTCAACGGCAAGTGACTTGCGATCTGTTGCTGCTGCTTCCCGGTAGATCTTGTCGGCGCAGATAAGAGCATCCTTCTTGTCGCCAGGGACAGAAATGACACTTATCGGGCCTGGCATCTTCAGCATGTTGTATGCATAGTGAGAGGCTGCCATGAATTTGGCGAGTGCTGGACGGCCAAGTATCCCATTGTAAGGCAATGGAAAGTCAGCAACGTCAAAAGTGACCCTCTCAGTCCTGAAGTTCAACTCGCTGCCAAATGTCATCGGCAACGTGATCTTTCCCTTTGGCTTGCTCCTTCCCGGATTGATTCCTTGGAATGTGCCAGTCTCTTCGAGCTCGCCATCAGGGATCTGGAGTTTCTGGAGTACCGCGGAGGAGATCAGGTTCAAGCCGGCCCTGCCGTAAACTAGCATCTTAGTGACCTTGAGGTTGCGGATAGTTGGTGAAACCAACATCGGCAAGCACCCGACCGCAGTTATGCGATCAGGGTGGTCCTCAATATCAAAGATGATAGGCGTGCTGGACCATTTCAGAGGCTTGCGTGACTCGACGAACGGTTCTGCCGCATTGACTTCCCGCATCCACCGCTTGAGTTGGCGGTGTGAAGTATGCAGAGAAGCACCGCCGTCAACGCACAAGACCTCTGTGGCTTTCTTGAACTCCTGCTCATCGGTCTAGTCATCATCCATATCTTCATCGTCGTCGTCATCTTCATCCTTGTCGCGGCCGCGGGGAGGTCTGTCTCCTTGCCGCTGCTTGGCCTTGCCGCGGCGTCCTACTCGGCCGGGGCGTTTCTTGCTGGCTCCTCCAGCACCTTCCTGGGCCTTCTCCTTGTCGCGTCGCTCGTATTCAGCCTTTTGCTGCTCGACAAGCTGCTCGACCTTCTTGCAGCTCTGGAGGTCATGGCACTTGGTGCGGTGGATCTTGCTGTACTGCTTGTTGGTGCCGTCCTGCTTGTCGGCGACCGCCACAGCCTGGCAGTTGGTGCCAGCGGCAACCTCCTTGCCGGAGTTACCAACTTTGGCTCTCTTGGCGCCACCTCCGTTGCCGGACTGCTCAACAACTAGCACATCTTTGCCTTTCTTCTTCCTGTTGTTCCGCCGCCGGTTTTTCTTTGCCGGGGCAGCCTCCTCACTATCAGATCCTCCTGCTTCTATATTCTCTCCGGGGAGTTTCCTCCCTTCCTCAGCACGTGCACACTTGTCGGCCAGGGCATATAGCTCACTGACGTCTCTGATCTTGCACATCGCCATCTCCTCCCGCATCCTGCGGTTTCGCACGTTCTGATGGAACGCGCTGATTACCGCGATAGGGTGGACATCTGGGATGTTGTGCTGTACGCGGCTGAATCTCTGAATATACTTGCGCAGGGGCTCTCCTTCCTTCTGGGCGAGCAGATGAAGGTCGCTCTCTTGGCCATGAGGCTTGTGGCCTGTAAAGGCGCCGACAAACTGATGGCATAGGTCTGCCCAGGAGGATATGGAGTTGTCCGGCAAGTGCATGAGCCAGGATCTGACATTGGGCTTGAGTACCAGCGGGAAGTAGTTGGCCAGGATCTTGTCGTCCCGCCCCACGGCAGCTTGCACCGCGATGGTGTAGATGCTGAGGAACTCCGACGGGTGCGTCTTGCCGTCATACTTCTCTGGTACATCTGGCTTGAAAGTCTTCATGCTGGGCCATTGGACTTGCCGCAGCTCACGAGTGAACGCAGGGCAACCTACCGCGTACGGCAAGTCGCCCGGTTCCCCTGGCGCATGCATGTCGACAGTGGGCCCAGCGCGCTGGTCGGAGTGATGCCGCGCTTCTCTTCGGCGCTCGATGCGAGTTCCAGCGTCTTCTTGCTGTCGTTCGTGAAGAACTTGGCGCTGATCGCGACGAGCTCGTGGATCTGATGATGCGGTGGAGTCGCTGTCGAGGTGGATCCGGCGAGTCGGCGATCTTGGCCTTCGGGGTGGAGAGTGCATGGTGGCTGCACCCCCACCGGTTTCGTCGCCATCGGCTCGTGCCTGGCAGTCTTGCCGCGGCAGCGATGCACTCGGCTGCCGCGGAGTGTCGCCGTTGGCAAAGCCGATGAGACTCTGAATGGTGGCCCTCCATTCATCGATCTTGTCCGCCGTTGGAGGGTAATCCAGGAGCAGTTGAGCTCTCGCCAAGGCTTCTACTGGAGTGGTGGGTGGCGGTGGCGAACGACGCGAGGAGCGGGATATGCTCGGACTTCTAACTATGTTAGAAGGAGCAGTATCCCGTCCAGGCGACCGTGCCTCGCTCGTGCCAGCCTGTTGGCGTGCATGCTGGTCTTGAGCATCCCGAGATCCACCAGCTCGATCTTGGCCCAACGAACATATGGCACTGCGAGTACCATGACGCTGTCGGTCCCGCGCCTCCTGAGATGGGCGCAGTGCTTGTACGGACGTCGAGGTCTGCGCCGCCTTGTCCTTGGACCTGGCAGCACCGTGGGCTCCCTCGTCGATGCCCATTCTTCCGCCGGCGTCTACCCCACCACCCGTGTGCTCCGGTGGTGGTGGGATCGACGTGGACGGATCCGCTGCCGCCGAAGCCTTCTTCTTCGGTTGCATGTCGATGAAGAAGATGAAGATCTAGCTCGCGTGAACGCCGGATCAGGTTCACACAATCTCGACGCCCCCTACCTGGCGTGCCAGAGATGTCGGGGAAGCTGATCCACGAACACCTATGGGACCGGCGTACCGAGCCCCTTTCGGTTCGGCGGGGGGCGGAGATCGCACGAAGAGCAGATCGAGGCGAAGCACACGAGCAGTTTACCCAGCTTCGGAGCTCTCCGGAGAGATAACACTCCTACTGCTGCATGTCTGAGTGTATTGAGTTCTTGCTTGGGAGCGCTGAGTGCTACAGTACACACCAGCTGCTAACAAGACCTAGTGTGGGTGTTCTCTGGTTTCGAACCTTTCGAACCCCCCTCTACATTGCGCATGGGCCTCCTTTTATATGCTCAAGGGGTCACCGACAGGTGGCAACATAGACAAGGGTAAAAATGGAAAAGCGATGCGGTTGGTACAGCTACCTGTACAGTGTATCATACCTAACCCTGACGGCAGGGGACAAAGGCATTAAATGCCCGTCTACGTCGCCCAAACAGTGCAAACAGGGACCGTCAGGGGCGCCACCGCTTGCCATGATGGCAATCTTGTCAGCGTCGCTTGCCACCGCGCTCCGCTGGCCGCACAGCCTCTTGCCACACGCGCTTGGAAAGGTCCCAGGGCGACACGTTAGTGGATGTGCTGGAGCGCAGGTATAGATTGGTAGCTTGCCGCGGCAAGCGCCTAGCCGCGGTCGTTGTCTCGTCGCGTCCGGAAGCTTGTCGCGTCCGGAAGCTTGTCGCTCACCGGGCCTTCCCGGGACGCGTGGCGCGTCGCGGCAAGTTCCTTGAGATGCCTTGGTTGGCCTTCCCGGCAAGCTCCTCTCGCCGGGGCCTTGTCTCCTTGGCTTAAAATACTTTGTTCTTGAATGGCTCCAAAGGAACCACGGAGGACCTTGGCGGTCACCCGGCAAGCCTTGCCGCGGGGTGCTGCAACTGCCTGTGCACGAGTTCGGGATACTAGGGTACCCCTACTCTAGTACACCGACAACACCCCTAGATAGTCCTTGGTATCCACAACCCAGAACCATCTTGATCCACTCTTCTTCTTTTCAAATATTTCAAATTTCACTCACTGCAAGTTTGGACCAGATTTGCCAAATTTGGTGAAATTCATATCCACACTTCTCCAAAAATTCCACAAAAATTCAGGCAACCTCTAGTTGCAATGAGAGACCACTCCACCAAAAATCAGCTCAAGGAAAAATCCCTGGATAATAGAATCATTTTGTCGAACACCTAGCATGCACTGTTCTGTTGACTTTCAGAAAATTCAGAAGTTCAGTGTCGATCTTCGTCAGTAACTTCAGTCACGAGTCCACAGTGCGCTTGGCACGCTGCTCGTAGCCTAGCTTGCCTGTCCGAAGCTCCACACGCGCGCTTGGCGCGTTCCTGGCGTCGGTGGCACCCTGGCCCGCCTGCGCCGGCGTGCTTTGCGGCGGCTGCACCACCGTAACGGCGACAGGAGGCAAAACTGCGGCGCAACGCCATTCGGCGCCGCCCAAACATCCTGGTGGCTCCGCGTGGCCACCTCACTGCCAGCACTCTCTGCCAGCACTGGCAACACTGCCACCTTGCATACGGCACCGTCGCCGTGGCTTGGCACGCGCAGAGCGCACTCTCTGCCGCCGACGGGCCGTGCGGCCGTTCCGTTGAGGGAAGACCGTAACCAGCCCTCCCGTGCTGAGTTGGATGCGGGAACGGCTCCAATACTCCTCCTAGGCGATGCTCAAGCTCCTAAGCCGACCATCCAGCCACAGCGCCGCCGTAATCAACTCGCCGGACTTATCCGTTCACGGCAACCGACTCGGGCCGGCTATATATAGCACCCCCGAGCCTGCTCTCACCCCCGCACGACTCCACCACCTCACCAGACCCCGCCTAGCCACTGGAGGGGCCTCGAGGGGCCTTTCTTCCTCGACTCTGGCCACCTCCGTCCGCCTCGGGCTCCGGCATCGTTCTCTCCGGTGAGAACTCCTCCGCCGCCCTAATTTCGCCCGTAGCCACGTACCACCTCTAGTAAGATAACCCCCACCTCAATTTTGGCCCCGCAGCTCTCTCCGGCGAGATCCACGACCGTCCGAACCGCCGTCCGCCGGAGCAAGCGTCGCCGTCGACGTGGTACTCGCCGACGACCACTCCCACCTCCCACAGACGCGGAAGGACGTGCTGATCACGGAGGTACCGTCCGATCACTCTGCCTCGCCGTGGATCGCCGCCGGCGACCACCGCACCTCTCGGGCGCCGTCGCGCCCTGTTTCCCTCTTTTAAATTTTTAAACCCGACAGGTGGAGCCCGCCTGTCAGCCTCTCAGTCATTCTTTTAAACGAAACGTTATCTGGACTTTTCCGTAGAACCCCCTGGAAGTTTTCTGTTTCATTACAGATGAGTCCTTGGGCTAAAACCCTTATAACTTTTTAACAGAAAGGAATTTTTGATTGATTCTTTTTCTGTCCTCTTTAAAATTTTGTCTAGTTGTTTATCAGATTTATTTGAAAAATATTTGGAGTAATTTTTGTGCACCTCACGGTATTTACGTTAGCGCGTGTATTTTGTGCACCGTAGATACCGAAGGAGGTGACGGAACCGCAAACTTCGCCGAGCTAGACCCCGACTACTCCGAACCAGGCTAGCAAAGTTTGAACTTTTGATATGATGAGTGTCTGGGCATGTTTGCATTATTTTTGTATCATGGCACGTTCATGAGCATTTCCGATGATAGTTTATCTCGTGAGCATTGAGGCAAATGAGCTCGGTAAATCCATGAGTTGCTGGAAACTTGTTGCATGGCCATGAGTTGGCATGAGTATGGGTAAGATGGCAGTGTTGTAGCATGCTAGGCTTATGCCATATCGTTGACCCAGTGTCAACATAAATCGGTCGGTTTCCCGCCCGTCTTCCTGTCCGTACTACCACCTGTTTCCCGCAAGGGATAGGGCCTAGTAGGTTGCAAACCACTTCCTGGTACACACCAAATCGAGAGGCCGGGATGAAGGTTCCATGGCCCTGGATTAAAGCCTTTCATCCGGTCAGGGGGCATGGGTGTTTCCGGTTGGGAACGAGAGGGGGGCACCCCTTAGAGCGCGCATATATAAATTTGATCCCATGCTATTCGAGATCGTGATCTCCCCGTCTCAAAGTTTTTCTTAAACGCTGTCTAGGGTGATTCCTGGCAACGTGAGGTATGATGGGTGTGTACTAGCTAGTTGAGTTTCCTCTGAAATACCGTAAACAGAACTAGTCCTTCGGGACTACGGAAATCCGTTGGCTGTGGACAATTTTGGTACAAACTCTGCAGAGTCAAATTCTTGAACTCATCTTATCCATGTTCAAGTACTGCGATCATCTCATCTTGTCAAGTGTCAGTCTCAGTGACAGAAACTCCCGAGAACCATTTGAGTATTAAATGTTTACTTTCCTGTGAACGGACTAACCCGCTTATTATCTTGTGAAGAATATTTTCCGTGAGCTCTATATCTTGTCAGTTATGAATAATGAATTATAAGCCCTTTCTGCGATGTCGCTCAGACGTCCGACTGCGGCATTGTTGTTATTTATTTTCATTATAAGCCCTTTCTGCGATGTCGCTCAGACGTCCGACTGCGGCATTGTTGTTATTTGTTTTCATTATAAGCCCTTTCTGCGATGTCGCTCAGACGTCCGACTGCGGCATTGTTGTTATTTATTTTCATTATAAGCCCTTGCTGCGATGTCGCTCAGACGTCCGACTGCGGCATTGTTGTTATTTAATTTCATTATAAGCCCTTTCTGCGATGTCGCTCAGACGGCCGACTGCGGCATTGTTGTTATTTATTTTCATTATAAGCCCTTGCTGCGATGTCGCTCAGACGTCCGACTGCGGCATTGTTGTTATTTAATTTCATTATAAGCCCTTTCTGCGATGTCGCTCAGACGGCCGACTGCGGCATTGTTGTTATTTATTTTCATTATAAGCCCTTGCTGCGATGTCGCTCAGACGTCCGACTGCGGCATTGTTGTTATTTAATTTCATTATAAGCCCTTTCTGCGATGTCGCTCAGACGGCCGACTGCGGCATTGTTGTTATTTATTTTCATTATAAGCCCTTGCTGCGATGTCGCTCAGACGTCCGACTGCGGCATTGTTGTTATTTGTTTTCATTATAAGCCCTTTCTGCGATGTCGCTCAGACGTCCGACTGCGGCATTGTTGTTATTTATTTTCATTATAAGCCCTTTCTGCGATGTCGCTCAGACGTCCGACTACGGCATTGTTATTATTTATTTTCATTATAAGCCCTTTCTGTGATGTCGCTCCGACGTCCGACTGCGGCACGCATGTATTTTTATTTCAATATAAGCCCTTTATGAGGTGTCGCCCAGACGCCCGACTGTGGCATGTTTTACTTATTTTCACCCTTCGAGGCGTCCCTTCAGACACTCGATCGGTTTTGAGTTTATCTTTCTTTGGGTTTTCAAGCGGACTACCGCCGATTCCCTTCTTATTTTCTTTCTGCTATACTGATTTATTTGAGCATTGTTAAAAAATTAATCATGACTCATTCATGCATTCATTTGTTATATCTTTTGTCCGAATTGTCTTGCGAGTACTTTCAAAGTACTCACCTGGCTTGTTGATTTGCCCAGATGCTGACGAAGGCGATCTCAAGGATGAAGAATTTGATAGCGAGTCCGATGCCTAGAGGAGTCCCAGTCAGTCTCGTGCGACCCCTGGACTAGTCATTGTGATATATCCGCTTCCGCTACCCAAATAAATTCATCGAGCCTCACCTCGACGCTCGATGAGCCGCCAGTGCAGTAGACTTACTAACCACCCCGCTGTGTTATTCCACCAACCACTCATATCTCGAGTCAGTAGTATTTCCACCCCACTCCTTTGAGTCATATCCGCCACTATGTATAATTATCGGCGTGTTTGTAATAATTAGTTGGGCATCTTCAATCCGACCCCTGTAATTTTGTAATGCTACTGGCTTATTGTATCAAAGTTTTGTCTACCGGTATGAAGGATTTTCCTCATATTGGTCTTCATAGGTCGGTCGTTCAATAAATATTTCTATTGAAAAACCGGCTGTGACATGGCGTCATTAGTGTTAACTAAGTGTGCCACGTCGGCTCGCCGGAGTCCCACCGGCGGTGACCAAATCTACGGCGGAAGCTCGCCGGGGCTGCGCTATAGGCGGCAGATGGACGCGCGAAGGCCACCAGAAGGTAGCCCGAGCATGCCCGCATCTAGCTAGCCGCACGGGAGGCCGCGTGGTCGCCGGAATCGACGACGGCGAGCGCACCCGCGGTGCCCGGAGTTCGGACGTGGAAGGGGTCGACGCTACGGTGCACTAGAGGAGAAACCGAAGGGCGCTGCGGGCTCCTGGGAGGGCGGCGAACATGGTGATGCGCTCAGGCGCAAGCTGGGGTGGCCCTGGCCACGGCGGTGAGGAACTACGGCGGCGATGAGCTCTCGGGTCCGGTGGTTAGTGCGGCTACGGCACGCAAACGAGGAAGAGAGGAGAGGGAAAACGACGAGGTGCTCACGGCGAGGCCGTCGGGGTGCTCAGTAGGCTCGGGGGAGGTCCGGTGCAGGCGAACGGCGGTGACGATCTCGACGGACCAGGGTTGAAGAAGACGGTGTGGTCGTCGTTTGAGGGCGTCCGGGCTTGCACTTGTTGAGGGGAAAGCTTCACGGCATCGAGGCGGACAGCGGGGATAGCACGGAGAGGCGTGGGGACGGCTGTGGCCGCGGTGGTCGGCGATGGTGGCGAGGGTGGCGTTCGGCCGTGCGCGTGAGAAACAGAGGAGGGGGGGAAGCACGGGAGAGTGAGAGAGGGTCCAGGGGGCGCGTGGCGATGCCAGAGGCGTCCAGGGCGTCGGGGGAGTACGCAGGCAGGCAGGAGGAGCTGGCGCGGCTCAGCTGTGCTGCTGCCACGCAGCGGCCTCAGGTTGAAGACAACCTGGAGGCGCTGGTGGACTGGGCCGCCAACTACAGTACTGGGCCAAGGTAAGTGACCAGGTACTGTATCTCTCTCTCACTCTTATTCTATTTTGTTTTCTGTTTTCTATTTTGTTCTGGGCTTTATTAAAAATACTTAGGCACACTCAAAAATCTCCAAACTGCTCATGGCCACTGTTTGGAATATATCCAACATGGAACATTTCAGTCTAGGATTATTTGGACATTTTAAATATTTTATAGTATTTAAATGCCCAAATTCAAATACTATATGATTTAATCCAGTGACCAAATATGTCATGAAAAATGTGCAACACCTCTGGTTATGGTTTATAGCATTTTTCCAGAAATGATGAACATTTTTTTAAAGCCATTTGGATTCACGGAAAAATATTTTTAGTTAAACCTATTTGAATTGCTTTAGTGCTAGGGCTTGGTCATCCCCACTTCAAAATTTCCTTTGAAACAAACATGATGCATGGATGCGGATGCCACTAAATACAAACAATTCTGGGCTGTGAAAACTCACCCCCACTAAACAAGAATCTCGTCCCGAGATTCAAGACGTGAGGTAAGAGGACAGAGGGGCAGAAGCTAACACGGTCTTCACGATCCAGTTGCACCTCATAAGATTATTGATTTGTCGCATACGTTGATCTGGACATCCTCGTTTTTGAGATCTTCATCCACGTGATGACGATGGAAAGAAACTCTTCTAGTATTGATCTTCTCAAAGATCGAACTACACAATATCAACTCACGGAATGAGATGTTGAAACATCTCGAGTTAAGACGCAAAACACATCGTGAGTGATGGACGAACAAGCGATGGGGTTTGATTTGGTGGGCATAAATTCCACGCTTAGGGAGATGGTGGATGGTGTCAAGGTGGCGAGGAAATAATTGCCATGATTCCGTAACGGGGCACTTTGGAAAAGGTGACTCGAAGAACTATTCCCTTAAGTGGCAAAAAGAATTACTTTTGATTCAGAGATCATTGAAACTCCTCATACCAGCCTAAGGCAATCACAATCGATCATTTGAAGGAGTTCGAAAAAATGACATACTCGGACTAGAATGGATGATGTGGACTACCTTGTTGAAGACAACGCAATGGATGATTTGCTTATTATCGGAAATGGATGGGACCCATGGTAGGACCACTTTTGAGGATGATCCTGAACAAGAGTTACTAAGAAGGCAGCCCATAGTGAAATGGCACCAAGACGGTGCAAGCTAGGAACAAAATGCAAATGTTGGAATGTTCCAACCATCATATCTGCCTGAGATTCAGATCTGGTTAGTAACAGGATACTTCAGACAACATGTACGAAAAGGAAAGGTTGCAACACAAGTCGACGAGACGATGTTGCGAGATTCTCGGGATAGGAACTATGATAGCAAGCTCCAAAACATGAGCTGGTTCTGCTACATACATGTGAGCATGTTGTCTAAGACAAGAACGGCCACATAGTAGTCTTATAATAAAACACTATCGAGTTCTGGTCGGGAACCATCATCAAGGATTTCGAAGTCTTTACGCAAGTCCATGGATTAGATCCCAAGCATAGACTTCTTTTCCTTGATCAAGTTAATCAGTGGATTGGTGTGCTAGGAACACATATGGAGTGGAGGTAATTAATCTACCAAACCATAGAATACTTCGCACGTATGCATGACGGACTTGGGATGATTCCAAGGGAAACAAAACAAACCTTTCTTAAACTCAGAGCGGCAACTTACACCTAATGCACGTGAACTTCGAGAAAGTCACTTCTTTCATCCAAGCATAAGCTTCATGAATGGAACACGAAGGCATTGCTTATAAAGTTCCCAACACTAGGTTGATGTTCAACATGACTCATGGGGGAGACAAAATGCTGCTGATGGGCTCAACAACAACTCATCGGAATTTCCATATCACTGGACTTCCACCATCATGTGAACACGGTGATAGCATTGGTCAGACCAAAAGATGTAATGGTATATGCTCGAGGGATCAACCACGAGTAAGATAACATTACGAGCATCGTTGGTGCTGATTGATTTCACGATAGCCCACACTCAAATCAAAGGATTGATAAGACAATAGGTCCAGCAACTGATCATAGGGACCAATCGATGAAGATATCATCTTTCTTCAACACACACTACACAAGAATATCCCTTTGGAACGAACTAAGTTAGGCAAGCTTTTATCTTCCAACTCTCCAAGTTGTTGTCTAGCTTAACCAACTAGCTCAGGGATATCCAACACATATTCTTGGAGAAAGGGTGGTTCACAAGAAACCAACTTGATCACGAGCTCAACATAACAGTCAGGAAACAACCCGATAACACTTCCAAGAAGATATCTGGAAAGTCACGAACCACCGGTATGTTACTAAGCTCGAGAACAATCTTGCTTTTGAGGGAAAGACGATATGATCAAATGAGTGAGGACTTGGCAAGATCCTAACTCATCAATCGAAGTGTGCACCAGCAATAAGGACTATGTAGCACGATCAATCTTAGGATGATGATTTAATAACCAACACGCTAAGAATGAGAATATTGTCCATTAGCTACCAAGCAACGAGTTGCTCAGAGTATTGATTTCACACATCACGATTCACTTGTCGGCATTCCGGTTGCGACAACACGACACTGAGGAATGAACAATGATGGCGAGAAGTATCACTACGACAAGAACTCATAAGAGAAGGTGCAATTCTCATGATGTTCCTGACATAAAGATGGTAACACTCCAAGGTAGAGCAGAATCAAAGATGGATTGGCATTTTGATCTTCGGAATACAACTACTTTGACCCAATCCAAGAAATGGATGAGGTACTGGAGTTTGTTTCTCCTAGTCATTCCGAAATAGAATGGCTTGAAGGACCACAAGGATAATAGGCATCGATAAACACGATCGCACACATACTCGTGACTATCAATTGATAGACGAGAGTCAGAATACAACTAAAGAGGGACAACTCAAGGAACATATAACTTTTCGAGTTGTGGAGGCATGGATTAGTATGTCGAGCAAAGTTCAACATTTCTTCCGGATAACCCATGCGGAGAAGGTAGAACTGGCAGAGTCACAATATAGAATGGGGAACTCATCGAAAGCACTCTTGTTGTGACCTTTTGGTTCAAAGGAACTCCTACCAAGGATGGTTCATGGTATGTGCAAGAATGAGATACCACGGACCTCGAGGACTGTCACAAAATTACTAATATCCCAAAGGAACTAGCAAACACTATCAACAGGAGGTAAGTAGGGTGAATCTCGGGTTCAAGAACCCAGGAATAGAATACCTACTACTAAATGGCATCACGGGATGCTTTCGAAAATGATGGCCAGAATCATCACACGGGGAACACAAAACATTGCTAGATTACTAGGTGACTCCCTAAAACACCTAGGGTCATAATAATAGTTCCAACATATATGTCAAGGCAATAAATTACCTCAACGCACGGGTTAGTGTGCTTATTTTGACCAAAGGAACATCAAAATGAGAGGAAGGAATTTTGCAAATGCTTCAGATTGTTTTAGAAACCTGGGATGACTCGGACAGCATAACGGCTGTAATTGCTCAAAAAGATTTGAGACATCATGCAAAATGGTGGCATAGCCACTCAACAACATCATATCAAGGTTTCAAGATCAACAGTTAACATATGGAAGTAGTAGAAACTGAACTGGGGCTTAAATCAAACAATCTTGCAAGTCTACAAATTAGTAACACGTGATCCTGATAGAAAGATGAGAAGCCTAGTTCTTAATCCCTGTAGAAGAGAAGAGAATGACTCAGATAAGAAGGCCATGAGATATAAGGAGTAAAAAGAACCTTACGTTCCCTTCCACAATCAATTCCCTTACATAACTAAAGCATTTCTAGACACAACTTCGACGAGTTTGGCTTGGTAATCCTACAGGCAGTCAGGCTCTGATACCAACGCTGTCAGGACCCCGATTCCAAGTCACATCGACCTAGCCAGTAACACTTCATATCACTTTGCGTCCTCACGCACGGTATTCCCACGGGTGTCGCCTTACCATGGCCCGGGACCGTTTGCGCCTTTTGGCTCACGTATATGATAGTGTCGCTAGCATCCATATGACAGAGAACCCGGGCCGACATGGCTAGTCGTGAACCCAAAGCGGCACTAACCCATGGGGAGAGGCATACATGAATCACATCGAGCATGTCGGTCATCAACGTGTGAATCCGGGCTGTAGCACTGGGCTAACAGGACTCCGGTATCCCGGGCTGTAGCAGGCTAGGCAAGACTCCTGATTTCACCGCATGACATTTCCCCGAAGGGACATACACAGGAACGAAGTGAAACACATGCCGGCCAGTCAAGTGTCCAGAGCAGTAGTGCTGGGCTAGCAGGACTCCGGTGAACCGGGATGTAGCGGACTACTATCGCTCAGGAAGCACTAGACTACATTTCCCCATATGAGAGGCTGCCAAGGATAAACAACTAGATTGTCGGATCCCACACATACCAAGCATTTCAAACATACACACAATATGCTCAATATGTGTAAATACAACATGGCATCACAACATAACTCTACGACTCAAATATTTATTCATTAGGCTCCGAGGAGCGAGATATTACAAACATGGGTCTCATGACCCAACATACAGAGCATACAAGCAACAAGCACAAGCGGAAGCTTAACATGTCTGAGTACAGACATCTACAAATGAAAAAGGCTGAGAAGCCTGACTATCTACCAGATCCTGCCGAGGGCACAAGATCGTAGCTGAGGTAACAAGCTAAACGTCGAAGTCCACGCGGAACTACTAGCGAGACTGACGTCTCTCTGCAAAAACATAAAATAGGCAAACGTGAGTACAAATGTACTCAGCAAGACTTACATCAGAACTAACTACATATGCATCATTATCAACAAAGGGGGTGGTGGAGTTTGACTACAGCAAGCCAGCTTTGACTCGGTGGCTATCCTGAACTATGACTGCAAGTAACTCTTTGAGGTGGCGCACACGAGTCCACATATTCACCATATCAATACTCCACTATGGATCCGCTCCCGTCTCCCTAAGAGAACGCCATCCATAGCACTCACACTTATCTTGCGCATTTTAGAGTATCCACTTTCACTTGTCTATGAACTGTTATAGGCAACCCAGAAGTCCTTTTCCGTGGACACGGCTATTCGAATAGATCATTTATAACCCTGCAGGGGTGTACTTCTTCACACACGCTCTCACCACTTACCGCCGTTTACACGACATGTACTCGGCAACCTTCAAGCGGAAGCCCAACGTGTGTGTCGGCCACGGCCTACCTAAACACTCAAGTCCCTTGTCCAGGTTTATCGCCTATTCGGGTTCCATCCGCAGCGAGTCCGGCCGAGGTTTCCACTAACGGCCCCGAACGATGTGTGCAGGGTTCCCGAGATACCAAACGGGCATTCGGTACACCGGGCCACGGTGTATCTACCGCATCATAGCCCACCCCTAGGGTCAGTGCTACGCACGGCCTCCAACACATATCCTACAAACACCAGAAACTAGTTGCAACTCCTGGACAGAGAACAAGGATGGTTAAGAAGCCGAGAGGGTCCATTGGTTTCGGGCCCAATGCGTAGTAGTAACTGTTTCATGGATCACAAACACAGAACTCAGTTCTTGAGGACGGCTGCAATGAGACAACCCACCATGTACTCCTACATGGCCTCTCACGGCTACCTTTACCAAATCGTGTTTACACACTTAGCTCACACACAGTAGGCCATGTTCACACAACCATTCCAATTCATTCCCGATGAATCAGACCTGACTCAACTCTAAGCAGTAGCAGGCATGACAAACAAGCATGAATGAGTAGGCACAACAGGGCTCAAACAACTCCTACTCATGCTAGTGGGTTTCATCTATTTACTGTGGAATGACAGGTCATGCAGAGGATAAAGGGGTTCAACTACCGCAGCAAGTAACAGATGAATCGTTGTTGTCCTAATGCAGTAAAAGAGAGCAGGAGCGAGAGAGTGGGATTGTATCGGAATGAACAAGGGGGTTTTGCTTGCCTAGCACTTCCGAAGATAATATAG
>LR880970.1:49259683-49269748 GCA_904067115.1 Aegilops sharonensis
GACTCAACTCTAAGCAGTAGCAGGCATGACAAACAAGCATGAATGAGTAGGCACAACAGGGCTCAAACAACTCCTACTCATGCTAGTGGGTTTCATCTATTTACTGTGGAATGACAGGTCATGCAGAGGATAAAGGGGTTCAACTACCGCAGCAAGTAACAGATGAATCGTTGTTGTCCTAATGCAGTAAAAGAGAGCAGGAGCGAGAGAGTGGGATTGTATCGGAATGAACAAGGGGGTTTTGCTTGCCTAGCACTTCCGAAGATAATATAGCTCTTCATCAGTGTCATCGATCTCATCGTCGAAACCACGTCTATCGAGAGGGAACAACCACCGACAAACAAGAAGAAACACAATCAATGCAATGCACAAACAAATGAACGACATGTCATGTTAAGGAACTGAATTGACCTAATGCAGCAGTAAGCCAAGTTAATTGAAGTGGAATTCAAACAAGGTTAAACTCCAACTCCAAATGCTAGTTCATAAATTACCCTAATCATGATTCATCCTATTCAGTGAGGTTAACTTGCTCAATCATCCATGAAAGTGCCATAAACATATTCTTGATATTTTTCTGATCATTTTTCATATATAATTTGTTTGATTTGGAGTTACGGTTGAATTACTATGAATTTTTGAAGTTAGCATTATTTTCTGAAATTTCCTGGATAAGAATAAATCCAGAAAATAATTAACTCCATCAGCACTGCGTCACTGTGACGTCAGCGGTCAACGGGCGCGGTCCAGGTCAAACTGACCAGTGGGTCCAGTCAACAACCACGTCAGCAAAGACAACCTGACGTGTGGCCCGGTGGTTTAGTCTAAGTTAAGCAGGGAATAAATCCTGGGGTTAATTAGCGCGTGGGGCCCATCCGTCAGTGGCACAATGATTAGCTAATGGCGTCATTAGTGTTAACGAAGTTTGCCACGTCGGCTCGCCGGAGTCCCACCGGCGGTGACCAAATCTACGGCGCGAAGGCCACCATAAGGTAGCCCGAGCATGCCCGCATCTAGCTAGCCGCACGGGAGGCCGCGTGGTCGCCGGAATCGACGACGGCGAGCACACCCGCGGTGGCCAGAGTTCGGACGTGGAAGGGGTCGATGCTATGGTACACTAGAGGAGAAACCGAAGGGCGCTGCGGGCTCCTGGGAGGGCGGCGAACATGGTGACGCGCTCAGGCGCAAGCTGGGGTGGCCCTGGCCACGGCGGTGAGGAACTACGGCGGCGATGAGCTCTCGGGTCCGGTGGTTAGTGCGGCTACGGCACGCAAACGAGGAAGAGAGGAGAGGGAAAACGACGAGGTGCTCACGGCGAGGCCGTCGGGGTGCTCAGTAGGCTCGGGGGAGGTCCGGTGCAGGCGGAACGGCGGTGACGATCTCGACGGACCGGGGTTAAAGAAGACGGCATGGTCGTCGTTTGAGGGCGTCTGGGCTTGCGCTTGTTGAGGGGAAAGCTTCACGGCGTCGAGGCGGACATCAGGGATAGCACGGAGAGGCGTGGGGACGGTTGTGGACACGGTGGTAGGTGATGGTGGCGAGGGTGGCGTTCGGCCGTGCGCGTGAGAAACAGAGGAGGGGGGGGGGAAGCACGGGAGAGTGAGAGAGGGTCCAGGGGGCGCGTGGCGATGCCAGAGGCGTCCAGGGCGTCGGGGGAGTACGCAGGCAGGCAGGAGGAGCTGGCGCGGCTCGGCTGTGCTGCTGCCACGCAGCTGCCTCAGGTTGAAGACAACCTGGAGGCGCTGGTGGACTGGGCCGCCAACTACCGTACTGGGCCAAGGTAAGTGACCAGGTACTGTCTCTCTCTCTCTCTATTATTCTATTTTGTTTTCTGTTTTCTATTTTGTTATTTTGTTCTGGGCTTTATTAAAAATACTTAGGCACACTCAAAAATCTCCAAACTGCTCATGGCCACTGTTTGGAATATATCCAACATGGAACATTTCCGTTTAGGATTATTTGGACATTTTAAATATCTTATAGTGTTTAAATGCCCAAATTCAAATACTATATGATTTAATCCAGTGACCAAATATGTCATGAAAAATGTGCAACACCTCTGGTTATGGTTTATAGGATTTTTCCAGAAATGATGAACATTTTTTTAAAGCCATTTGGATTCACGGAAAAATACTTTTAGTTAAACCTATTTGAATTGCTTTAGTGCTAGGGCTTGGTCATCCCCACTTCAAAATTTCCTTTGAAATAAACATGATGCATGGATGCGGATGCCACTAATTACAAACAATTCTGGGCTGTGACAACAAGTGTGGTAAGATTTGGCAAAAAAATTGAGCCTATGACATGTGGATAATATAACTAGAGAAGTGTGGCAATGAACCAAACACATGTCTAAGATGTTGTGGCATGACTAAGGTTAGACGTGGCAACCTTAGGCTAGGAATCAAACAGGCCCTATGTTCTTCCACTCTTTTTTTACGTGAACTTTGTTGATCCTTTTGCCAACACACGGGCCATCTAGCATCAAGGTGCACGTGTCATGCAAGAAAATGGAGATAAGTAGTGCGTAAGTGAGTCGTGCACTTCGATGACACCTAGTACTACGCAATATTTTTTCTCCTCCATGGCACGTGAATAGTGCATGTATACTCAATGACGGAGCACGGGATGGTAGCCATGGACATGGTCGGCGCTTTTTGGAGAGAGTACTAAATAACTTTGATGTGTCCCATCAACTCACAGAACGACGATCTCCCTCGCCAACACGTGCGTGGTGGCTCGCAGCACGAGGAGAACCTTTACAAGCGGTGGACGTGCAATAGTTCGTTTGGTGTCAGATTGCGAGAAGTACTACTGTAGTACCATCATTATTGTTTGACTTCCGGAAGAGGAGAAGAGCCAAGCGCAAGGTCACCTACTAACCCAGTACTACTAGTATAGCCAAAGTTGGTCCACCTTTTTAGAGCATGGTTAATTAATATTGGTGGCTCTTGCAGCGGCACATCATTAACACAGTGCTCTTGCAGCAGCAAGTACTCTCTTCGTAAAGAAAAATAAAGGATTGAAGTGGCATGTCCACTTGAATCCCATAGCATTAACACAGTGTTCCCATAAAAAACAGAGTGTTTGACATAGGAAAAACAAAGGAAGTGAAAAAAAAGTTGGGTGGATGCTAGATTGCCAATTAACACATGATTACATGGGAAAATAACCTTATAGCATTCTATCCTATGAATCAAACGACCAATGGAGGTAGCACGGTGCTGCCTCTGATCGACCTCCTCTTCAGGAGTTTTCTTCTAGTAGTGGCGGAGCTTAGGCCAAGGACATAATTGATTTTCAAGTAGGGCTCTATTAACTCAACTATGTCTCCTAGCTAGTAGCGCCCACCTGCAAATGAGCGCCACCGTGAGCTGCGCGACAATGATAGAGGTTCTAGGAGGACCAGAGGTAGGCGGGCGATGAGCCGACGAGGTAGCCCGACGACCCCTTGAGCATGAAAGGCACCCGCATGATCTCCTCTCCTCGTAGGGAAGGTCGTGGTCCATTGGGTAGATCTCCGACGACATTCGCGGCTTCCGACGGTGTCGTTGCCATTTCATTAGTGTAAATAATTAGTCAATTCCTAGTGAAAAATCAAAACCGCCTCTAAGCCCGCCTCCAAGCGTGTAGCAACTGCCTCTATACACTGTGTGTTGCTGCCTCCAAGCCAAAAACACTAGCATCGACGCTAGCGTAAAGAGGCTGCCTCCAAGCTCAAAAGCAATGGTCTGGACCCACTGGTCAGCTAGTGTTGTATGCACTGCTCATCAGCCAAACAGGGAAAAACTATTGTTTTTAATTGAAAGGTGGGCTCAATGTTAGAGGCAACAGGCTTGTAAACACACCACAGCTTTAGACGCTAAGATTAGAGGCTCATATGTGGGACCCAGCTTAGAGGCTGGGCTACCTCTATACACTGCTGATGCCCTAACATGTGATGAGTTAACCGACATCAATAGATGGAAAAAACGCCAGCCCACCGCACTTTGAGACAGACGAGGACTGAGAAGCGAACGGGCTGCTGGATTACTAGAGCTAGGTGTCGCACGGAGGCCAAGAAATATGGTGATAGCGTGGGTTAGCCATGTAGTATGATGATGTAACTACACTGGGCTGCCGTGTTTCGTACTCTTCCAGTCTACTGTGGAGATGATTGGTTGATTTTATATCGCTGAATAATATAAAATATTATGAGTGCAGACGCTCCACCACGAGGTTCCTTGCTCCTTCTCGGTCGTCGGGAATCTATGTTCTTCCACTCTTTCTTTGACATGAGCTTTGTTCATCCTTTTGCCAACACGTGGGACATCTAGCATCAAGGTGCACGTGTCATGCAAGAAAATGGAGATATGCAGTGCGTAAGTGAGTCGTGCACTACTATGGCACCTAGTCTCTACTCCTATAAAATACTCAGTTGGTGATGATGGTGTGTCTGCCATCCGTCATTTCTGACCATTAGACCTACATCTAATGGCCGTGAGGTAAGTTGTGGCATTTTTGCAACAATAGCCCACTTCTCTTCTCCAATTTGAAGAAAACGCCTTATTATCTTGAAAGCAACCACATCCCTCCCTTGCCTCATCAAAACAACCAGAGAAATAAATTTTGAGTGAAACATAATATATTTTTAGTGGTATATATGTATATCAAAATAGGAGTGTTTTCTTTCAAGTTTGTGAACAAGTACTATTCTACTTTGGATCCGTTGCAACGAACGGGCACATTGCTAGTACTACGTAATATTTTTCCTCCTCGATAGCATGTGAATACTGCACGTACTCAATGATGGAGCACGGAATGGTATCCATGGACTGATGGACATGGTCGGCCCTTTCTAGAGAGAGTACTGAATACGTATTAAATTTGATGTGTCCCGTCAACTCGCAGAACGACGAGAAGCACACATTGAATGACGGAGCAGGGGATGGTAGCCCATGGACATGGTCAACCCTATTTGGAGACTAATGCACTACTTTTGAAGTGTCCGGTCTACTCGCAAACGAGGAGAAGCTTTGCTTACTAGTAGTACACTATCGACTGTAGTACCATCATCATTGTTCGACTTTCAGAAGAGACGAGAGAACTTAATGTTTATTTGCTAATTAATAGCATTGCATGCATTGAACTAACCATTGCATGTCGTGTTTGCTAGTCTCGAGTCATTAAAAGCATGCACACCCACATCTCTTTGGTTGATATGTCAAGAAACAAGAAACGAGGTAGAAGTTAATGCACACCCACTACCTATAATACTCCCATTACAACCAGCCTGGTAGAATTAAAATACCTAATCTAAATGGTCGCCGCCCGATCTCTTTGTCCTCCTCCAGCATCCAGCAGAAGAAGAATCGAGGAAGACACCGGCTGTATTCGTCGGCGTCGCCTCGGCGGTGGCCTTCATGGGATACAATCAGCGGCGGCCTCCCGTGTTCTACTTTCCTCGATGCTCGCGACGGGCAGGGACGTGCTTGATAACCCACAAGTATAGGGGATCAGTTGTAGCCTCTTTCGATAAGTAAGAGTGTCGAATTCAACGAGGAGCTAAAGGTAGAACAAATATTCCCTCAAGTTCTATCGACCACCGATACAAATCTACGCACGCTTGACGTTCGCTTTACCGGAAACAAGTATGAAACTAGAAGTACTTTGTAGGTGTGTGACAGATAAGTTTGCAAGAATATAAAGAGCGCATAAATAAAAAATAGGGGCTGTTTAGATAAAGACACAACTAAAGTAAATATGGCGAGTGTGGAGAAGTGGTGGTAGGAGTTCTGGAATTGTCCCTAAGCAATTGACTATGTTACTAGACCGGTAATCACTATTGCAATTCTATTTGAGGGAGAGGCATAAGCTAACATACTTTCTCTACTTGGATCATATGCACTTATCATTGGAACTCTAGCAAGCATCCGCAACTACTAAAGATTCATCAAGGTAAAACCCAACCATATCATTAAAGTATCAAGTCCCCTTTATCACATACGCAAACAACCTACTTACTCGGGTCTGTGCTTCTGTCACTCACGCCACCCACCATAAGCAAATCATAAACATGTTGCAAACCCTACAGCGATAATCCCTCCCGCTTGCGCGACATGGAGGGCACGATAGGACATCACGAATAATAAAACATGCAATTCAAAGCAATCATAGCAATTCATCAATCACTGATAGGACAACGAAAATCTACTCAGACATCACAGGATGGCAACACATTATCGGAAAATAATATGAAGCAGAAAGCACCATGTTCAAGTAGAGGGTACAGCGGGTTGCGGGAGAGTGGACCGCTGAATATAGAAGGGGGAAGGTGATGGAGATGTTGGTGAAGATGACGGCGGTGTTGGTGAAGATCGCGGTGATGATGATGGCCCCTGGTAGTGCTCCGGCGCCACCGGAAGCAAGGGGGGGAGAGGCCCCCTTCTTCTTCTTCTTCCTTGACCTCCTCCCTAGATTTGAGAAGGGTTTCCCCTCTGGTGCTTGGCTCCCATGGCTTGGGAGGGGCGAGAGACCCTCCGAGATTGGATCTATCTCTCTGTTTCTGCGTTCTGTTCTGGCTGTGTTTCACCGTTTCGTGTATATATGGAGATCCGTAACCCCGACTGGCCTGAAACCTTCGCTATGATTTTTTTCTAAATATTAGCTTTCTTGCGGCAAAAGAAGAGCATCAACCGCCTTACGCTGGGCTCACGAGGGTAGGGGGCGCGCCCCCTGTCTCGTGACCACCTCGGGCACTGGTTCGCATTGATTTTCCTTCCAAATTTTCCATATTTTCCAAAAATAAGCTCCGTCTGTTTTTATCCCGTTTGGACTCCATTCGATATGGGTATTCTGCGAAACCAAAAACATGCAACAGACAGGGACTGGCACTGGGCACTGGATCAATATGTTAGTCCCAAAATAATATAAAAAATTGCCAAAAAGTATATGAAAGTTGAATAATATTGGCATGGAACAATAAAAAATTATAGATACGACGGAGACGTATCAGCATCCCCAAGCTTAATTCCTCCTCGTCCCCGAGTAGGTAAATGATAAAAAAAAGATAATTTTTGATGTGGAATGCTACCTAGCATAATCTTGATCATATGTCTAATCATGGCATGAATATTAAGACACGAGTGATTCAAAGCAATAGTCTATCGTTTGACATAAAAATAATAATACTTCAAGCATACCAACCAAGCAATTATGTCTTATTGAAATAACATAGCCAAAGAAAGCTCATCCCTGCAAAATCATATAGTCTGGCTATGCTCCATCTTCACCACACAATATATTCACATCATGCACAACCCCGATGACAAGCCAAGCAATTGTTTCATACTTTTGACGTTTCTCAAACCTTTTCAACTTTCACGCAATATGTCGGGGGTTGGGTGCGACATATGCCAAAGGATGGCTTATCATGGAGGGGGCGAGTAGAACGTCGCCGGTGCCTGGAAACGGGATGAGGCGAAGGCATGCACGCCAGCGAATCTTACCCAGCTTCAGGGCTCTCCGAGGAGATAAAACCCCTACTGCTGCTCTGCGGGGTCTCCGCATGATCACTATGGCAAAGATTGTACAAGGTTGCTCCTTGAGCTGTTCGGGGTGAGGAAGGAGAAGGGCACGGCTAGCTCTTCTCTTCCTCCTATGTGTGTGTGTCAAACTACTAGGGTCCAACCCCTTGCATGGGTGCCCCGGGGGGTTTATATAGGCCTACCCCCCGGGGGTAGAAGGGTAATCTGGCTGGGCGCAGGTCCCAGCCGTCAGTTTCTTGAGTCGCCGTCTTCTCCGCCGACTTCTGGGGCCTGCCGACTGGTGGGCCTCGCCGACAGTCCAGCATGGGGCCGACAACCCTTGTCCGCCGCGGGCGGGTCTTGCCGGCTCCGGATTACTGTTGTTGTGCTTCTAATGACGCGAGCTTGATCATGGGGTCGTTGCAACAGTGCCGCCGCCTGACGGGCGATCACTCGGGCGATCACTGTTGCCACTCCCTGTCTTGTCTGGTTAATGGCGCACGGAGCCCGTGAGAGGGGTCGGCCGACTCTCGAAGGCCGACTCCCAGCGGGTCCATCTTTGGGTGCTCTCGCCGTCTTCGGCACTCCCGCCGACAAGCGGGTCCCGCCGTCTTCGGGTCGTACAGACAGGCCATCGTGGGTACACGGATCTACCCACGGGGCTGACGTTAGGGCCGGCGTGGCTACAGTGTCGCGCCGGACGGAGATCTCCGTCAGTACGGCGCTCTGTGGCCATGCTTGCCCTTTATGAACGGGGCAGGGAGGGGCTGCGAGGCGGCCCCATCCCGTCCCGTCCGTAGTCGCATTAATAGGAGGTGGTTGGAGTCGCGGGCCGACTCCCCAAAGCCGGCTTCTCCGGAAGTCACTGCCTGGGAGTCGGCTTATCTCGATGCCGTCTCTGGGACTCGGCTAGGAGGAGCAGTCGGCGGCTCTGCCGCCGACTCTTGGAAGGCGGCTCTTCGTCTTGGGGTCTTGAGGGGCGCAGTCTGCCCCGATGTTTTGAAAGGCCCAGGGGCTCGGGTTTGCTACCCGTGGCCCATTACTCCGATAGTAGTCCCGGAAGCTAGTGAGGCGCCGAGGTCGACATGTCGAGGAGCCTCAATAGTTTCCTCCTTCTAATGGAAGAATCTGGGCTGGGCTTGCCGTCTCTCTCTTGAGCCGACTAGATGGAGTCGGTCTTCGCAGGAGGCCGTCTTGCTCCTCGGAGGTTTTGAAGGTCGTGGCGGGATCCAGGCAGCGTGCCTGATAAGCTTCCAGGCAGCTGCCCGTTGCGGGCCCGCCACATGACGCTACGCGGCAGGGCCAGTCTGCCAGCCCACGCGCGTGACTAGACAGGCCCGTCAGGCGGGGCCCGCCACTACCGCGCCCCGGCGCGCGGGCGGATCCGCTGCGGCCGTGCGTGCGGTTGGGCTCCCCACGCCGTTACTGCATGCAGTAACGTCGTGGGTTAAATCGTGGGGGCGTGGGGGCGTGGGCGCAGTTAATCCCACGCCCGCCCCCTCGGCTTCTTAGCCTAGGCGCCTATAAGTAGGCAGGAGGGGGGAGGGGGCGGTGACGCACGCGCGCCCACTCTCCCCGCCTCCTCTCGCTTCCTTCTCCTTCCTCTCTTCGTCTTCCTCTTGCCTCCGCCGCGCCGAACCACGCCGCGCCGCGGAGATGAGCTCCTCCTTCGCCGCCGCGCCTCCCGCCGCGCGCTCCGGCGTGTGGGATGGCTCCATTGTGGATGACGACATCATCGAGTTTCTCCGCCAAACGCGCCGCATCCCCGGCACCCACCTAGTGCGGACCCGCGCCGCGCCGGCGGGCGAAATAACGCCGGCGCCGGAGGAGGGCGAGCGGGTCATATTCCGCTCGCACCTCATGCGCGCGCTAGTGCTGCCAGCGAGCGGCTTCTTTCGCGCGTTCCTGGAGTTCCACGGGCTCCAGCCACACCACCTCACTCCGAACACGGTGGTGCTGCTGGCCGCCTTTGCATCCTTGTGCGAAGGTTTTCTTGGCGTTCACCCCACCATCGAGCTGTGGGGGGAATTCTTCCAAGCCAAGCTCGGAACCCACGTCGCTCACGTGCCGGCTCTGTGCGGCGCTTTCATCTCCATGAGGAGGCCGTTGCCGGACAACCCCTTCCCTGCCATCGCACTGATCAAGTCGGTGAAGATGTGGCAGCGCACGTACTTCTACGTCAAGAACGGCGCCCCTGAGGGCGACTGGGTCAACTTGCCGCCTTACGTGGCCGGCGAGTTGGCGGGGCGACTCCCCAGCTGGTCCCATCGGGCCAGGACGCTGACTCCCGCAGGCGGCGCCGCCGTCGCGCGGCTCCGCGTGATGACTCAGTCGGAGGGCCTGACTGGGGCCGACTTGCTGGCCGCCTTCATGGCGCGCCGAGTTCTTCCTCTCCAAGGCCGCCCTCATCTGATCTATCAGATGAGCGGCCACCGGGACCCCAGTCGGCTGTGCTCCAAAGATATGCCCCACGCGGAGGTGGTGGACACGGTGAATTTCCTAGCGAACTGCGGCCTCACGGAGGAATGGCAGTTCGGCAAGGAACCGTACTCGCGCGCCA
>LR880970.1:49287642-49300412 GCA_904067115.1 Aegilops sharonensis
AAGCTACGAGTAAAACCAAGCCTCGAGTTTCCCCGTGGTGGCCCCGCAGGCTGCTCGGTTCGGGCCAGCACTCGAAGGAGCACTGGTCCGGGGGGGGGGGGGGGTTAAAATAAAGATGACCCTCGGGCCCGCGAAAACCCGGGGGAAAAAGGCTTAGGTGGCAAATTGTAAAACCAAAGTTGGGCCTTGCCGGAGGAGTCTTATTCAAAGCGAACTGTCAAGGGGGTCCCATAAATCACCCAACCGTGTAAGGAACGCGAAATCAAGGAACATAACACCGGTATGAAGGAAACTAGGGTGGCAATAGTGGAACAAAACACCAGGCATAAGGCTGAGACTTCCACCCTTTACCAAGTATATAGATGCATTAAGTATAGCAGATATATTGTGATATCCCCAACAAGTAAACATGTTCCAACAAGGAACAACATCTCCATGTTCCAACAAGGAACAAACTTCATCTTCACCTGCAACTAGCAACGCTATAAGAGGGGCTGAGCAAAGCGGTAACATAGCCAATCAACGGTTTGCTAGGAAAGGATGGTTAGAGGTTTGACATGACAATATGGGTGGCATGATAAGCAAGTGATAGGAATCGTAGCATAGGCATAGCAAAAGAGCGAGCATCTAGCAAGCAAAGATAGAAGTGATTTCGAGGGTATGGTCATCTTGCCTGCAAGGTTCTCAGAGTTGTCGAAAGCTTGATCCTCGTAAGCGTTCTCAACAGGTTCCTCGTTCATGTACTCGTCTCCCGGCAATACCCAAAGCAAGAACACAAACAATGGAACCATAATAAATCACGGTGCAATGCACAAGCAACATGATGCAATACATGGCATGATATGCGAGATGTGATATGCAATGCGTATGCGTGCTCCGGAAGGAAAATGATGAACCAGGCATCAGCTTGGCAAACCAAGTATGCCGCTAGAAAGGTGAGATGATTTCAGTTGAAATCAATATAAAGATCACCGGAATCGGATGCACGGTTTGCAAATGACAATCAAAACAAGAATGGCACAAATCTGGCATTAACAGCATGATACCACTTAGTAAGCAACAAGAAATTAAGCTACTGCACCCAAACTTACCGACAAAGCATATGGCAGTGATCTACTCAAGATGCTTGACAAAAGATGAACACTGGGCTACGGCTAAATCACAACATAACAGGTCCAAACAAGCATGGCAAAAGTGAAAAATATATCAGCTTCACAGACTTAGTGAAAATACTGAACATGGCAGAATCAGCATCAGGAAGCAATGTTCAGAGCAAGCAAACAACATGCTACAGGAACTTATAATAGCAAAAGAAGGCATGGCACGAATCTACTCAAAGCATAGAACAAAATTCCCTTACTGACCATGAGCCAAAAGGGATCAGAAAATGCAATAACACCCATGTCAATATAGCAAGTTTCGTTAACAGATTCAGCAACAGGGCATGACAAAAACAGATAACAAGTAGGCATGTTTAAGCGCTCGATGCACTCACTACAGAGCATTTCATGATAAAATAAGCATACATCCATCAAGAAGACATGGCATAGAAGCTACACATGGCAAGAACAACATCATATCATACACGGATCAACTACAACAACCTTGGCAAAATTGAATAACATGTAAACAATCTGCCAGGAAACATTTTATAGCAAAAGTAGAGCTCGATTGACTCAAGCTATGGCACTCCATAATTGCAAACAAGGGCATGGATGGATAGAGCATAACCATATGTTAAAAACATCCTTACTGAAGTATCTCAAAATATGCATGGATCTCTCTGTAGCATCATGTTTACATGGCATAAAAATATCAGCAAAACAGGGGCTGAAATCAGCAACATCATGAAGCCTAGTTTGCATGCTTGTGCTAGTCACCACAGACATCACAAAAATACATGGCATACACCCCTGTAAATATGGCATGGCATATTACAAAACACATGTAGGACTCAAGTTCATAGGGTGCACACATCAATCATGGCAAAAATGACAAAAGTGCATTTACTGATAAGAATCTGAAACTAACATCAAATAGCCCTCTTCTAACAGCATTTCGGGCATCAAAATGAGCTCAAATGAAAATGATTCAATGAGATGCAATGATGTACTCATCGAGACAAACAATTCGGTATGCTACATGCCCAAAATGGAGCCACGGGTGCAAAGTTATGGCATGATGAAAATGCAACAAAATTAACACAGAAAAATGACCTAGAGGAAATCGGGGGAGAAGGAGAAGTCAACCGAGAAGGATCCGATCAGATCTGAGATCCGGGGCGCGCGGGTCGAGGTTCGCCGGCAGCGGGAGCTCGGGGCCGGAGAGGGAGAGGGCGCCGGAGGAGGGAGCTCGCCGGAGGAGGGCCGGGGCCGGCGGCCGGAGCGCGGGCGGCGGAGGGCGGCGTGGAGGCCGGGGCGGCGCGGCGCCGGGGACGGGCGGCGCGGGCGGCGGTGGCAGCCGGCGACGGGGCGGCCGGGCCGCGGCGGCGGGCGGCGTACGGGCCGCGGGGGCCCCGCACGGGCCTCGCGGGCCGGCGGCGCGGGGGCGCGGCGGAGGCCACGTGGCGGCGCGCGGTAGGCTGCGGGCGGTGGCGCGGACGCGTCCGGCTCCGTCCGGACGTGTCCGGTGGCGCGGAGAGGAGCGGGACTAGGGTTAGGGGTGGAGTTGATCCGGAATTTCGGGGGAGGAGGTATTTTTATAGCTAGAAGGAGCTAGGAAGCTCCAAATGAGGTGTAGTTTTCGCCCACACGATCGTGATCCGACGACGGAGAGCATGGAAGTGACTTAGATGGTTTATTGGGCTGTTTTGAAGGGGTGTTGGGCTGCAACTTAAAAGAGGCCTTCGCGGATATGCGGATAACCGTTGGAGTACCAAACGAGCTCCAAATGACCCGAAACTTGACAGGTGGTCTACCGGTGGTGTACCAAGGCCACTAGACAAACCTCGGTCCATTCCGAGAAATTTTAGTACCCGCTCACGGAAAAATGTAAAAGGGGACGCCGGGGAACATAGGAGTGCCGGATTGCAAAACGGACAACGGGGAAAATGCTCGGATGCATGAGACGAACACATATGCAAATGCGATGCACATGATGACATGATATGAAATGCATGACATGGACAAAATGCAAAAATGAAGAAAAACCCAACCACGGAGGGAATATCATATCACAATGCCGAAAATGGCAAGAGTTGGAGTTACAAATATGGAAAGTTACATCCGGGGTGTTACACTGCGGCCGGCCCATCGAATGATGCGCCGGCTTCAGCGTGTCGGCGCCCAGGCGATAGCTGCTCCGTGGCCTGACATGCCGATTCTGCGCACTCCCAGCCGGACCGCCGACTGGCTGGAGGTCGCGGCTGGCCGTCTTGTGGCCTGGAAGGGTTCCGCGGCTCGGGCTGGAGCGCGCCGGGCCCTGGAATTTGTCAAGGTGTGGTATCCAGGGCTGGATCAGGACCGGCTGGCCGCGTTCCGGTCAGAGGCCTAGGCAGAGTTGCTGGCTGTAGAGGACGCCCTCGTCGAGCGTGCGGCAGCGATTGCCGACTACACGGACAACAGTGTCTTCGTCCCTGAGCGGGCTGAGGACGGTGGGGAGGCGCCGACGGAGTGGTTCGGGATGAACCCGGACTACGACGAGGACTCGGCTGAGGTGATCGACTCCAGCGCTGAGGAGGAAGACGAGGCGGAAGGCGGAGACGAGATGGAGGCGCCAGAAGACGGAGCGGGCGATCAGCCTCAGCTCGACCGCGCCTCCAGCAACGAGCCGCGCCCGCTGGGCCGGCTGTCGCCGGAGACGGTCAAGTCGAGACCGCCCAGCCGGCCGCCGTCGCCTCCGGCCTTCCGACCCCATCTGCCGCTTCCTAGGCCGCTGTCTCGCCTTTATTTTATCTGTTTTTATAATCTTTGAAAGAACTTGTTAATTCGCACAATTCCACCCGCAGGGTGTATTCTGAACCTCTGTCCGAAGATCCGGCCAAGGGCCTAAGCTGTGTAAATATTATTCTAATTTTATCTTTCCTTGCTTATTGCTCTTATGGCTTTTTCCTTTGCCGCCTTCGCTTAGTTGCCGCCTTGCCCATCGGGCAACCGCTCTGCGGACTGCCGTCTGGGTCAAGTGCTTGGCTACCTTTGAGAAGGCAAGTACATGGCCATTTTTTAGAATCTTAAAGCAAGTCGGGTGGAAAGCAGCAAGCCGACTACTTAAGAGTCGGTTTTTACAAAACGTGGCTGGAAGCCGTCTTAAGCTATGTTTATGCTTTGGGTCCTTAGCCATTTTTACGTGTGGGCGCCCATTCTTCCTTACTCCTGCCCACCAAACAGTCGCTCTACGAGCTGCGGTTTCTGACAGGAGATGGCTTAGGCACCGCACTTTACTTGTCTGACTACGGGAAGCATTTCATAGCATAAAGCGGCGAGTCCCCGGGCCGACTAGTCGAGCCCGGTGCCAAATAGCATAACAAAGAGTAACATACTCAAAGGCATAATTCTTATCATACAGATAACAGAAGAGGGCAGTCCCCGAGCTCGTCTCGGGGGGCCCGAAGTCTTGGTACTTAAAACACAAAAGGTTGCGTGGTACATACTGTATCAACTGTTAAATCTTCGGAGGATATTTGCATTCCATGGCCGTTCCGTGTCTTTGCCAGATTCGTCCCTCTTGCGTGCTCGGGGCTTCTGAGCGTCGATCAGGTAGTAGGAGTCGTTGCCCAACACTTTGCTGACAATGAATGTGCCTTCCCAAGGCGCTGACATCTTGTGCTGGCCGGCTGTTCGCTGGATCAGCCGGAGCACAAGGTCGCCCTCTTGGAATGATCTTGGCTTGACCTTCTTGTTGTAGTAGCAGCGCAGGCTCTGCTGGTAGATGCTGGACCGGCTGAGTGCCAACAGCCGGCTCTCTTCCAGCAGATCGACGCCGTCTTGACGTGCTTCTTCTGCTTCCTCCTCAGTGTACATGGTGACTCGCGGGGAGTCGAACTCTATATCCGTTGGGATGACGGCTTCGGCACCGTAGACGAGGAAGAAGGGTGTGAAACCAGTTGACTTGTTTGGAGTCGTGCGCAGACTCCAGAGGATGGCTAGCAACTCCTCAAGCCAGCAGCCGGCCGAATGCTCCAGTGGCTCGACCAGCCGAGGCTTGATGCCGGACAGGATGAGGCCGTTCGCTCGTTCTACCTGGCCGTTTGACTGCGGATGGGCAACAGACGCTAAGTCCAGTCGGATGCCTTGCGTCGCGCAGAAACGGGCCAGGGCGCCTTTGGCAAAATTTGTGCCATTGTCGGTGATGATGCTGTGTGGTACGCCGTACCGAGTCGTGATGTCGGCGATGAAAGTCACTGCAGTAGGACCATTCAACTTCTTGATGGGTTTTGCTTCTATCCACTTGGTGAACTTGTCCACTACGACAAGTAAGTGAGTTAGGCCGCCTCGCGCCGTTTTGAATGGTCCCACCATGTCCAGGCCCCAAACAGCAAAGGGCCAGGCGATGGGGATAGTCTTGAGTGCTGAAGCCAGCTGAAACGGCTTGGAGCGGAACACCTGGCACCCCTTGCATTTCTGAACTAATTCCTTGGCCTCTTCTTGGGCAGTCGGCCAGAAGAAACCATGTCGGAAGGCTTTGGCAACGAGTGCTCTTGAGGCTGCATGATGGCCGCACTCGCCTTGATGAATGTCTTCGAGAATCGCTTGGCCTTGCTCTGGCTCGACGCAGCGCTGGTAGACACCAGGGACGCTACGCCTGACCAGCTCTCTGTTGACTATTGTGTAGGTTGCCGCTCGGCGTTGCACTTGCCGAGCCAAGGTCTCATCGGTTGGTAGCTCTCCACTTACTAAGAACTTCAGGATGGGCTGGGCCCATGAGGGTGCTGCTATTTCTTCGACTGCCAGTACTGCTACTTGGACGAGGGCGGCTGGGCTGGGAGGCGGCGGGTTGGAGTCCGCAACAACTTGCTGGGTTGAAGAAGTCCCCGGGCCGACTGGCGCAGTCCCCGGGCCGAGTACTGGAGTCCTCGCAATAGTCGCCGCAGTCCCCGGGCCGGGTTCTGAAGTCCCCGGGCCGGCTTCGACTGCAGCGTTCTTGGGGCCGTCTGGTGAAGCTTTGGAGTCGGATCCGACTTCTTTAGGGGGAGTCGGCACAAAAATGGAGTCTGACTCTGGTGACGGCTTGACAGATGGCTTGAGGAGGCGCAGAAGGGCGACGCCGGATGGTATTGCCTGGCGGGTGGAGCCGATTCTTGCCAGGGTATCTGCTTGGTCGTTGTCGTTTCTTGGCATGTGGAGGAACTCGCACCCCTCGAAATATCCACTCAGCTGCTGTACCAGGAAACGATAGCTTGCCATGTTTGCATCTTTGGCGTCCCAGTCGCCGGATGACTGCTGAACCACCAAGTCGGAGTCGCCATAACACAGGATCCGGCGAATGCCAAGTTCTTTGGCAAGCCGGAGCCCGTGAATGAGCACCTCATATTCGGCGACATTGTTGGAGGCGGCGAAATGGATCTGCAGCGTGTACTTGAGCTTGTCGCCTTTGGGGGAAGTGAGGACCACGCCGGCTCCCAAGCCGGTGCGCATCTTGGAGCCGTCGAAGTGCATCCGCCAATGGGTGGAGTCGGCGCTGGCGGCAGGTACTGGGTCTCGGACCAGTCGACGAGGAAGTCGGCCAGTGCTTGCGACTTGATGGCGGTGCGGGGCTGGTAATAGATGGTGTAGGGGGCCAGCTCTATGGCCCATTTGGCCACTCGGCCAGAAGCATCTCGGCTTCCGATGATTTCTGCTAGTGGGGCCGTGCAAACCACGGTGATTGGATTCTCTTGAAAGTAAGGCTTCAACTTCTTGGCGGCAAAAGTGCACACCGTAACACATCTTCTGGTAGTGGGGGTAGTTTTGCTTGGAGGTCGACAGAACTTCGCTCAGGTAATATACCGGTCTCTGGACAGGTAGCGCCTTGCCTTCCTCCTTGCGTTCAACTACAATGACTGTGCTGACTACTCTGCTGGTGGCGGCGATATACAGGAGCATGGGCTCCTTGGGAGTCGGAGCCGCCAGCACCAGGGAAGTAGTCAGCATTTTCTTCAACTGGAGAAAAGCTTCGTCCGCCTTGTCGTTCCATTCGAAGAAGGCGGTCTTCTTCATGAGCTGGTACAGAGGAAGAGCTGTCTCGCCCAGTCGGCTGATGAATCGGCTGATGGACTCTAAACAGCCGGTGAACTTTTGCACATCTTGCAGTCGACGGGGTACTTCCATCCTTTCGATTGCCTTGATCTTCACGGGGTTGCACTCTATGCCGCGTTCAGAGACCAGGAAACCAAGGAGTTGGCCGGCTGGTACTCCGAAGACGCACTTCTCTGGGTTGAGCTTGACCTGGAATCGGCGCAGATTTTCAAAGGTCTCCTTGAGGTCTTCCAGCAACGTTCCTCGCTTATCCTTCTTCAGCACCACGTCGTCCATGTAAACGTGGGCGTTTCTGCCAAGCTGCTTGAGGAGGCACTTCTCCATGCAACGCTGAAAGGTGGCGCCGGCATTCCTTAAGCCGAACGTCATGGTCAGGTAGCAGAAGGCTCCAAACGGCGTGATGAAGGCAGTCTTCAATCTGTCGGCCGGGTTCAGCTTGATATGGTGATATCCTGAGTATGCATCTAAGAAGCTCAACAGCTCGCATCCGGCTGTGGAGTCTATCACCTGATCGATTCTCGGCAAAGCGAACGGGTCCTTGGGGCAGGCTTTGTTGAGGCTTGTGTAGTCAATACACATCCGCCACTGCTTGTTCTTCTTTAGTACCAAGACCGGGTTCGCTAGCCATTCTGGAAAGAACACTTCCATGATGAATCCGGCTGCGAGGAGCCGGGCTATCTCTTCTCCAACAACTCTTCTCTTCTCTTCGGACAGGCGGCCCAAGGGCTGCCTGACGGGCTTCACATCAGATCGGACATGTAACTTGTGCTCGGCGAATTCCGTCGGTACACCTGGCATGTCTTTAGGGGACAATGCGAAAATGTCCCGATTCTCACGGAGGAAATCGACGAGCTCGCCTTCCTATTTACTGTCGAGGTTTGCACCTACGACAGCGTACCTCTCCGGGTGCTCCGGGTCCAAGGGTATCTTCTTTGTCTCTTTGGCCGGCTTGAACGAGCCCTCAGTTTCCGACTCCTTGGGGTTGGGCGACATCTCTGGCTGCTTGCTGGCCATTGCCACAACCCGATCCAGAAGCCGCTTCTCAGCTACGATCACCAAGGACTCGGCCAGCCGACTTCTTTCAGCTGCACAGGCGGACGACTTTCTGTAGTCGCCGGCTACGGTCAGTATCCCCTTGGTACTCTGCATCTTCATCTTGAGGTAAGCATAGTGGGGGACCGCCATGAACTTGGCCAAAGCAGGTCGGCCAAGCAGAGCATGGTATGGGCTCTCAAGGTCCACCACTTCGAACCAGACTGGCTCTCGACGAAAGTGATCTTTGTCCCCAAAGAGGACGTCTATCAGGATCTTGCCAATCGGCGAGCAGGAAAGGCCAGGTACAATTCCGTGAACACAGTCCGGCTGCTCTGAAGCTGTCTTTGCTTGATTCCTAACTTCTCCATTGTGTCCTTGTACAGGATGTTGATGCTGCTGCCTCCATCTATCAGCACTCGCGAGAAGTGAGCGGCCCGCCTATCCGCGGCAAGCGTGGCTCCCAAGACCAGGGCGTAGGAGCCCGGATTCGGCATCACCTCTGGGTGATCAGCTCGACTCCAGCTGATGGGTTTCTCGGGCCAGTGCATGAACTCTGGGGCATCTAATGCTACTGCATTCACTTCTTGCTGCTGCAACCGTCTGCTACGTCGGTCGTCGGCCACACTGGTGAACACTACATAATCTCCATGCTCTTCTGGGTACTCGTCTTGTACTGCGCTGACTGGCCTGACAGCCGGCTGCTGGGGCGGTGGTGGAGGCGGCGGCCCAGCAGGCGGGGGAGGGACGAGGTCGTCCCCCTTGGCGATCCTGGTGAGCCAGTGGCACTTCCGGGTGGTGTGGTTCGACGGCTTCGCGCCGCTATGGAACTTGCAGGGACCATCTAGAGTTTGCTCGTAAGAGAAGGCCGGCAACCAGTTGGACTTGCCGCCTTTCTGCCGCTTGGCCGGAGGCTGCCCCTCTGGCTGTTGATCTTCGACCGTCGCCACCTGCCGGCTGTTGGAAGCCGGCTGCGGGGCCTTGCGCTTGTGCTCATTCTGCTGCTGTCACCGACTAGTGTCGCCAGCCGGAGTTCTGGGAGCCTGAGGAGCCACCTTGCCAGTCGCACTGACCTCGATCTCCGTCTTCATGGAGGAGTCGGCTATGGCGTACTTGTCTGCTATGATCAGCAGCTCGTCGAGGGTCTCCGGCTCGTCGCAAAGGAGCTTGTGCTTGAGGAGGGTGCCTTCTCTGCACCCGGCGGTGAAGTACTCAATGTCCTGCACCTCGTGTACTCCCTCGCAGGAGTTCCGGAGCTCGGCCCAGCGCGTGAGGTAGTCGCGAGTGGACTCGTTGGGCCTTGCACGCACAAGGAAAGATGGCGAGGCTTGGGAGGTCGCTTGTATGTGCTCGTGAAGTTGCAGACGAAGGCCTCGGTGAAGTCGACCCAGCTGTTGATGTTGTGGGTCTTCAAGCTGTTCAACCATGTCCGGGCCGTGCCCTGGAGCATGAGGGGAACATACTTTACGACAACGCGCTTGTTGCCGTTCGCTATGCTGACGGCCGTGGAGTAGTCCACCAGCCAGTCCTTCGGCTTCACGGAGCCGGTGTATTTGGGTGTATCTCGAGGGAGTGTGAACCCTCTGGGGAAGGGCTCGTCTTGGATGCGAGGTCCGAAGCATGGCGGGCCCAACTCATCATCTTCTTCTAGCGCCAGGGGTCGGTGGAGTCGCTCGATCCGGTGGCGGGCGTCGTTTTCTCCGACTCCCTCTCGGCGGCCAAGGTGGTCGCCGAGAGTCGGATGCTCCATGGGCGGCGGGGAGACTCGCCTTTCTCTACGAGGAGGAGGGGGCAGATAGTCATCCCGCCGCTCCGCCGCCCTTGGGCGGCCATCTTCGTCGCGCTCGATGGAGATGTGAGTCCGACTATGGCTGACAGCCGGATCCTTGTTTTTTCTTCCATGGACGCCGCCAGTCGGCGTCCGAGACGTCACGCCTTGATCTCGGCGAGGAGGCAAGTCGCCGTGTTGTCGTCGCGGCGCCTCCGTGCGGCAGCCGGCTTCGTCTTGCGCGGCAGCCGCGTCGAGGAGATGCTGGACTCACTCCGTCATCAGGCGGCGCTCCTCGACCTCGAAGTTATCCAGCTCGTCCGCTGCCGCCTGAGCGGCACGGATGTTCTCCGCGGGCATGGCGTACACAGGGCGGTTTGCCCCGAACAGGCTGGCGATGGCTACGCCGCGCTGCTGGACCGCCCCTAGGCGGCTAGGCCCAGTCGGAGCCGGCGAGCCGCCCACAGCGCGATCCATCTCGCGCTGGTAGGCTTCTGACAAGCATCTCTTGCTTGCCAGCTTCTTCGCGCCTACGAGGAGCTGGAGGCGGCATGCCTCGAGTACCCCGGCGTCAGCGTCTTCTGGAATGGGCGCAGTCAGGTCTTGCAGAACCGCGTCGAGAGGGTCATGAGTTCCTTCGGCGGAAGGCTCGCTATGACCGATGACGAGCACTTCCGTGACGGCTCTTCGTAGACCACCACGTTGGTGGGGAACGCGTCGAGCAACGCGGTGTCGGAGTCGACCAGCATCGGGTCGGTGGAGCCTACGGACTCCAGATCGGCGGCAGGCTCGCCGGCGACGTGGAGCTGCTCGAGGAGGCCCGCGAGGAGGCTCTCGGGGCCGTCCGTGCCTGCGTCGGATGCAGGCTCGTCAGAGAGGCGAACTTCGCCGACAAGTTCGGCGAGGCAGCCTCAGCACCATGCAGCGTGTCGGCGCGGACTCCGTCTGGCGTGCCAGGCTGGCTGCGCTCGCCAGGGAGGAAAAAGGTTCCCGTCCAGAGCAGGTCTCCGGACGACGGTGCACCTAGCCCCACGGTGGGCGCCAAATGTAGGGGGTTGGGTGCGACATATGCCAAAGGATGGCTTATCATGGAGGGGGCGAGTAGAACGTCGCCGGTGCCTGGAAACGGGATGAGGCGAAGGCATGCACACCGGCGAATCTTACCCAGCTTCAGGGCTCTCCGAGGAGATAACACCCCTACTGCTGTTCTGCGGGGTCTCCGCATGATCACTATGGCAAAGTGTGCACAAGGTCGCTCCTTGAGCTGTTCGGGGTGAGGAAGGAGAAGGGCACGGCTAGCTCTTCTCTTCCTCCTATGTGTGTGTGTCAAACTACTAGGGTCCAACCCCTTGCATGGGTGCCCCGGGGGGTTTATATAGGCCTACCCCCCGGGGGTACAAGGGTAATCTGGCTGGGCGCAGGTCCCAGCCGTCAGTCTCTTGAGTCGCCGTCTTCTCCGCCGACTTCTGGGGCCCGCCGACGGTCCAGCATGGGGCCGACAGGCCTTGTCCGCCGCGGGCGGGTCTTGCCGGTTGCGGATTACTGTTGCCGTGCTTCTAATGACGCGAGCTTGATCATGGTGTCGTGGCAACAGTGTCACCGCCTGACGGGCGATCACTGTTGCCACTCCTTGTCTTGTCTGGTTAATGGCGCACGGAGCCCGTGATAGGGGCCGGCGGACTCTCGAAGGCCCACTAACAGCGAGTCCGTCTTTGGGTGCTCTCGCCGTCTTCGGCACTCCCGCCGACAGGCGGGTCCCGCCGTCTTCGGGTCGTATAGACAGGCCATCGTGGGTACAGGGATCTGCCCACGGGTCTGACGTCAGGACCGGCGTGGCTACAGTGCCGCGCCGGACGGAGATCTCCGTCAGTACGACGCTCTGTGGCCAGATTGCCCTTTATGAACGGGGCAGGGAGGGGCTGTGAGGCGGTCCCATCCCGTCCCGTCCGTAGTCGCATTAATAGGAGGTGGTTGGAGTCGCGGGCCGACTCCCCAAAGCCGGCTTCTCCGGAAGTCGCTGGTTGGGAGTCGTCTTATCTCGATGCCGTCTCTGGGACTCGGCTGGGAGGGGCAGTCGGCGGCTCTGCCGCCGACTCTTGGAAGGCGGCTCTTCGTCTTGGGGTCTTGAGGGGCGCAGTCTGCCCCGATGTTTTGAAAGGCCCAGGGGCTCGGGTTTGCCTACCCGTGGCCCATTGCTCCGACACAATACATGAGCGTGAGCCATGGACATAGCACTATAGGTGGAATAGAATATGATGGTGGGGGTTATGTGGAGAAGACAAAAAAGGAGAAAGTCTCACATCAACTAGGCGTATCAACGCGCTATGAAGATGCCCATTAATAGATATCAATGCGAGGAGTAGGGATTGCCATGCAACGGATGCACTAGAGCTATAAGTATATGAAAGCTCAACAAAAGAAACTAAGTGGGTGTGCATCCAACTTGCTTGCTCATGAAGACCTAGGGAATTTGAGTAAGCCCATCGTTGGAATATACAAGCCAAGTTCTATAATGAAAATTCCCACTAGTATATGAAAGTGACAACATAGGAGACAATCTATATGAAGAATACGGTGCTACTTTGAAGCACAACATATGAGACTCACTACATGAAGAACATGGTGCTACTTTGAAGCACAAGTGTGGAAAAAGAGATAGTAACATTGCCCCTTTTATTTATTTATTTATTTCTTTTCCTTTTCTTTTTTTTCTTTGGCCTTTCTTTTTTTTCTTTTTGGCCTTTTTTTGGGGACAATGCTCTAATAATGATGATCATCACACTTTTATTTACTTACAA
>LR880970.1:49376556-49401528 GCA_904067115.1 Aegilops sharonensis
GCCATTTTAGTTTTGAAAAATACAAAAGAAAATCATAAAAAAATCAAAAAATAAAATTCTTCGAGATGTAGTTATATTACTACATCTACTAGTTAGGAAAATTAAAAAACTTAAATTTGGACATGTTTTGCAAAAAGTGTAGGGAAAATGTAAAACGGCTATAACTTTTGCATACGATGTCGGAAAAAAACGTATAATATATCAAAAAATTCAGAAGGAAAATCCGCATCTGATTTGGATAGCCTATGGCCTGTTTGCAATTTTTTAGAATCCTCAAATTCCAAAAGGAGAAAAAGATATGCTCAAATTTAAGGTTTTTTTAATTTTGGTTAAATCTGGTCAAACTATGGTCAAACTACTTATTCAAGAAGTATTAATGTTACTACATACTTATTCAAGAATATTAGTGTTACTAAATAATTATTTCAATTTTTGAATTTTGGTCAAATCTGGTCAAACTGTGGTAAAACTATGGTCAAACTTATTTAAGAAATATTAGTGTTACTAAATAATTACTGTTTTTAGAATAATAGTTTCAAACTCAAACGGTGAAATGTGTGACCTAATGCTCAAGCTAAACTGCTGAGGGTTAATAGGATTTGCAGCTTACATTTGTCAGGAAAACAACAAGTGCAAACTTGGAAAGTAGGGGGAATAGAACTCCGAAGTTAAGCGTGCTCAGGCTGGGGGAGTGAGAGGATGGGTGACCGATCGGGAAGTTAGACGATTTGGAATGAGTGATCCACACTTGAGTAGTTAAGAGGGGCGATTAGAGACTAAATCATCAAATAATTTAGAAAATTGAAAATCGAAAACAAATCAATTTTTTTTCAAAATTTTCAAAAACAAAATTCAAAAAAATACCTTTAGTACCGGTTGGTCACACCAACCGGTATTAAAGGTCCCCCATACCACGGCGCGAGCTCACGCCACGTGGTGGGCCTTTAGTGGCGGTTCATGCCGAACCGGTACTAAAGAGGGGGGGCCTTTAGTCTCCACTCTTTAGTGCCGGTTGCATAACAGGTATTAAAGGCCCTTATGAACCGATATTAAAGCTCCGTTTTCTACTATATAAATAATTTAACTAACAAGCATGCCACAGTCGGGCGTCTGCGCGACACCACATAAAGGGCTTTTAAGAGAATAATCACAGTGAATATCCAGGAGGTAGAACGGTCCCAGGGATACTCAATAATTCAAATAATGTAAATGGTTAGTCCATAATAATAGTAATCATAATCATCATGAGTCACAAGTCATGATACATGTTCTGGCTTAGAAATGTTTCCTCTGAAGACCGACACTAAGACCGACACTTGACCCATCCCAGACTATAGTCCTTAACCATGGACACGGCTATTCGAATAGATATAATCTCTGTAGAGGGTGTACTCTTTGCCCACGAATAACGGATTCCTTTAGTCCATCGGGACTAATTCCGTCTACGGTCTTTTAATTGAAAACACACCTGACCGCACACACCAGCCTAACTTACCGGTGTCTGGAATCACCCATGACACCCGTTAAGCGGAACTCTAAGTGGGGAGGATACAACCTCGACTAGCATGGGATCACAAAATTTATAATGCGCACAAACTAGGGGAGCTACCCCCCTCGGCTCCAACCGGAAACACCCATGCCCCCGGACCAGGTGGCATGTCTACCGGATGCAGCCGGTATCTTCCACCATGGCCTCTCTGTACGGTGTGTGCTAGGAAGGGGTTGACAACTTACTAAACCATACCCTACCTATGGCAGGGACAAGTGGTAGTACGAAACAAGTATGGGGGTTACTAGAACAAGACTCGATCTACGATCGACTCAGGAAGTTAAAGCATTTCCTGCATGATAAGCATAAGAAATATATTTCACACCAATCAGACAGAATCACCACTCATCATACCTCACCATGCCTTACCGGACATAACCGTCTCGATTAAGAACTAGAGACAAGCTCGTGTCTACCCAAGACAGAGACTTTCCCGGATTCCTTCCGATAGGCATGAAAGGCATACGAGGGTGATTACTATCAGAAGCATATCAAATTCCAACAGCAAGGAATCATTATTATGCACTCATGAATATGATCATAGCACCACATAAAATACCGAATACTTCGCGTCAAGGTGGTGTCGTATTTGCATCAAACGACACGCAACAAATATTGTGCCGGGGTTCAGAATGCTTGCCTTCAAGAGTATGTAAGTGGGGTGCTCTTTTTGAAAGTTGCCTTCCTCTTCAAAATCCTATTTTACGAAAATTTGAATTAACACATAGTTCCAAAACAGTACAAAAAGGTTGTTTGGAAAATTCTTAAATAAATATGAAAATAAACTAGACAAAATTTGAGAAAAAACAGAAAATGAATCAAATCAATTGGACTTATATTTAAAAAGTTATAGCCAGTCAAAGTTTAGTCAAATTTTGTTTTTAATAAAATCAGAAAAGAAAACGGTTCGGCGAGTAATACGTTTTCGAACAGGAGGAAACATACTCTGGGTTTTACGCTTCCACTAAAGCCAGCGCGGGTCGTCGCTGGGTCACTGACAGTGGGTCCTTTGGGCCCACTGGTCAGGTTTGACCAGTCGCTCTTGCCTTCTTTCTCCTATGGCCGACCAGAGGCGGAGCTCCGGCGATTGCCGCCGACGAACGACAGCTCCCCACGGGATTCCGAGGGCAGGGATGGATCCTCCAGTCTAGGGCGGTACTCCCAGTGGTCGAGAGGGTCGTGGGGACAAAGGGGGTCACCGGCGGCGAGCTCCGCGGCGGTAGGTGGCTTCTGGTGGATCGGGGTCTCGAGCTACAGTGGCTCCCGATCGGGTTTGAGAGGTGGGCTGGCTCCGCAAGGTCAAAGAGAAAAGTATGGGAGCATGGGAGAGGCTAGGGGCCTCGGCCTTGGCCGGATTTTAACGGAGCGCGGTGGCGGCCGAACTCGCCGGAGATGGGAGAGATGATGGCCTCTGGCCAAACTGGGAAGAAGGTGGCTTCCTACCACTTGAATAAGGCTGTTGACGAGCTTAGGCGTGATCGGAAGGGCTATTTATAGCTCGGAGAGGTCGGTTCCCGCGGCCGTGGATAAGAACGCTGGTGCTGGCAGGGTGACGTGGCGGCGACGGGCGCTAGCGGACGGGCTCGTGGATGAGCTCGAGCTGTTCCAGAGGGCAGCTGGCGCGCTGGAGTGGCTAGGGCGGCGCCGTCCATGGCAGGGGCTGGCGGGACGGCAGTGGCGTCTTGCGGTTGTGGCGCTGTGGGGTGCCAGGAGGGGCCAGGGCGACTCTGCGACGAGGGAGGGGTCGGGCGCGTTGGCGGCGAGGGGTAAATGATCAGAACGGGCGCGGGGAGGGCGGCGGCGAGACGCGGCGTCTCGGGCGCACACACGTGCAAAATGTGTGCTTTGGCCGCGCCCAGAGCACGCACGCCATGTGCTCGGCAAAATGCTAAATCATGCTAGGGGGCCTGGATGAGGCTGGGAATTAACAAGGCCAGGTTAGAGGTAGCTAGGAGCTTAATGGACATGGTTGTTGGGTCAGGGGATCAAGTTCATAATGCAAACTAAAAACTATATCATATCTGGCCATGCACACAAGGTGCTCGACAGAATGCCATGGGCATCAGGGCATCCTTTCTGGTGGCCAAAATCTCCAGATCAGAGTCTCTTTAGGTGCAAGTGATGATGGCAAGGCTATTTGGGCAAAACCAGAAACTTGTTAGTGCAAGCTTTGCAAATTTTCAGTTCTGGACAGAAAATGAAGGGCATTATTGCATGGACCAAAATACTCCAATGTGTCCAATCTCCTGGACTTAAGGGTTTGGTAGAGTGGTCTATAAGCAGGAGAAAAATCATGGGTAATAGGGCAAGATAAAATATGGTTGCAGTAGAAAATACCAAACTGGACCAGAGAGCAAAAGAGGATGATTTGCTCAAATTTTTCAAAGGACACCAATGGGTTTTTGCATAAAGTTGAATTATACACTACTACTAACATCCCCTAATTTTGGTGGGAATTTTAAAGAAATACTTAAATAGGTTGTAGTGCAAATCACAAACTGGACCAGATTTGAAAACTTGGGGTAGGGCTCAAAATCTCAAAATGACTAAAAGAGATTTTTGCATAAAAGTAATGTGGGGAAATCACATGACATCCCCAAATTTTGGTGGGAATTTTAATGAAGTATTTGAAACGGTTGTAGTGCAAATGGAACTCTAAAACTTATAAAAAAGCATTTTTAAAGAAATAAAGCTCAGGAAAAATAATTTGTAGAAACAATCCCACTGATAATAAAATAAATGGTCTTGGGAAGATATACAAGTCCAACAATATTTCTTAAAGGCTTCCAGCTAGAAGGAAAAACTCAAATATTCAGAGGGACAGAGTGATCTGAAATTAAAAGATAAAACCAGAAAATAAAATTTTAATTTTCTGGCAAAATTTTAATTAATAAATCAAGGTCAAAATTTTGGGGTGTTACAACACTACCCCCTTAAGAAAAATCTCGTCCTCGAGATTTGCTAAGGGCTGCTTTGAAAAGAATTACTCCTACTATCTCAAAGTAAAAAAAAAATAACCATCCTACTCATGCAATAAAATGTGGCTACAGTGAGTGGGTAATTAACTGGCATAAAACTACAGTGTGGAATACTGGCGCTGCGTGGAAAAATCATGGTTGGGGGAAAAACGAGAAATTTCAACTTTTGGTTACAGTAAATTTAGAGTAAAATTCTAAATTTCTAAAAATACGTTGGTCGTACCCGAGAGCACAGTGCTTTCTCTGGCTGACAAGTGGACCCGGGGCACACTGTCAGTCTCTTCTTCTACCTCTGGCTCTCTCTTCTTCCTCTCTCTCGCGTGCTTCTCCGCGCTTTCTCCACCGGGGACATCTAGCGCGTAGGGCATCTAGGCCGTACTGCGGTAGTGCGCGGTGTGCTAGCTGCCGTTGCAGCGTGCACTCACCTTGAGGGCCAGTGTGCTATTGGCACTGCTCACGGATTCTCCTCCGAACACCGGCGATCGAGCGACGAGCGGCGCTGGTGGACTTCGCCCACCGTACACCGATCTCGAGCTATAAAATGTCCGAGGTGCTCCTTTCTTCTTCCTCACACCTGGCCTCACTTCTCCTTCTCCTTCCTTCTCCTCCATTTTTGATTGCAGGAGCTCGAGACGAGGCTCTAATGGCGGAGGTGATGCCGGAATGGTACATGATCCTGATGTGCGGAGGGTTGGCGGCATTGATGGGGTTCTCCGTGCTCTTGTGTGTGATGATCCTCGATGATCGTCGTGATGCTGCCGCTCGAGTGTTAGCTCTCTGCAGTGGTGGTGACCATGAGGATTAAGTGCGGTGTCGGGTGCTTACTATTGTCAGTGTGCTGGAGGCAACTTGCACCCGAATAATTACCCACAAATCTCTCCTTCGGAGACTGTGGTGTGCTAGGGAGGTGATCAGTTAGGTGCAAAGTGTGCACGTGGATTTGCAATTAGTGCATGAGGTCGAGTGGTTGTGGTTGTGCGTCTACTGTAGTGGTGCTGTGTGAATAAAAATCTATGTCGTGAAGAGATATGCGTTGCAACCACTCAGGGAAAAAATCTCATTTCAGAATTTACCGAGAGTGAAATTAGTTAATTGAAATTAACAGCAGTAAGAACTACTCACATTAATTGAAACCAAATATTTAATTCATCGCATAAATTTAGGATACCATGCATAAGTTGCATCACATAAATAAATGCTGGGACAATAAACATAGCAGTGACGTCTACAATGAAAACGGCAAATAGACAGGGTCTTGAGAAAACGTCTCTGGAACTGGGGCACACTCCTCTTCTATCGGGGGAAGCGAGTTGACTTGTCGAAGAATGCGTCTCTCTTGGTCGGGCCTCAGTGGTCTGCCGATGGCGATCTGAAGATTTAAATCGGCGAGGCTCTGGAGATAACCCATTACTCGCTGGGTCAAACGCTCTTGAGCGATGACATACTGGGCAAGGTTGGCCAGTACTGGGTCTCCCTCGATTCATCCACCGGGAAAAGATGCTACTTCTCCGGGTGCTGCACGACTCGTGAAGTAATAATACCCTCGTTCACTGGCATAGGGTACCGCGAATCGAAGGCGAGCAAGCGATTCATACGCAGCCGCTTCTATGGCCATTTGCGGAGTCGGCATAGATTTCCCCACGAAGGAGACTTCCGTTGGGTCTTGGTTTGGGTTTGCGGGAGGGATGTGCACTACTGCCCAATATTTCAAGGTGGATGGGGTCATCCTCGATTTGAGTAACTCGTACTGGGGTGGATGGGTAGAACTCATGGTACTGCAGGTAAAGTCCCACAATATTTTAACCAAACTACCTGGGGTTGCATCTGGAGTTCTCACATAAATACTAGGGCTCGGCATGGCAAGGAATGGTTGTGAGAGTTGTGCTCAAGGTGAGGGGTACTTGGCAAGGTCATGAGGTGGCCTTTTATATAGCATTGGAGCTGGGTTATCGATTACGGTGTGGGGCAACTAGTTTGTCGAATCTGCCCTATGGGGTCGGGGTCGATGCTACAGATACACATATCTCACAAAAGTGATGTATTACTGTGGGTGCCGTCGGGGTGGTTTTTGGTAGCTACGCCCGAAATTAAAATGCAACCGTACGCCAACATACTTATGCATGGTTATTATTTAAAATAGGGGCGCACAAGAAGACCACATTTAATTATGGCGATACAAGATCACACAATTATAGGGCATGGACATACTAAGACTCGGTACTACTCGAGTGACTTAGTCAACCTCGTTAATATCTAAACGGGCGTGCCTTGTGGTCGTCGAGGCTTCTCCACTGGTTTCACCATCGGGGTTAGCTGGATGGAGTTGAGGGGCTGCAGGGTCGGGGAAGCGATGATGACCATCGTGGGGGTTGTTGGCCACAATCCCGTTGGGGCGTGTTCCCAAAAGGCGACGAAGAACTTCTGGGGACACCAAAGAATTTTGATCGATGGCTGGGGCAGACCTCAAGGATTCGATCGGTTGTCCGAACAGCATGACTGGGTTGTCGTTGTCGGGCTCATCTTCTCCTCTTGCCGGTGCTCGGCGAACCAGTTCTCCACGAGCTACGATCATATCAAGGGTGATTTGATCGAACATTTCCTGCATGATAAACATAAGAAATATATTTCACACCAATCAGACAGAATCACCACTCATCATACCTCACCATGCCTTACCGGACATAACCATCTCGACGAAGAACTAGAGACAAGCTCGTGTCTACCCAAGATAGAGACTTTCCCGGGTTCCTTCCGATAGGCATGAAAGGCATACGAGGGTGATTACTATCAGAAGCATATCAAATTCCAATAGCAAGGAATCATTATTATGTACTCATGAATATGATCATAGCACCACATAAAATACCGAATACTTTGCGTCAAGGTGGTGTCGTATTTGCATCAAAGGAAACACAACAAATATTATGCCGGGGTTCAGAATGCTTGCCTTCAATAGTATGTAAGTGGGGTGCTCTTTTTGAAAGTTGCCTTCCTCTTCAAAATCCTATTTTACAAAAATTTGAATTAACACATAGTTCCAAAATAGTACAAAAAGGTTGTTTGGAAAATTCTCAAATAAATATGAAAATAAACTAGACAAAATTTGAGAAACAACAGAAAAAGAATCAAATCAATTGGACTTATATTTAAAAAGTTATAGCCTGTCAAAGTTTAGTCAAAATTTGTTTTTAATAAAAATCAAAAAAAGAAAACGGTTCAGGGAGTAATACGTTTTCGAACAGGAGGAAACGTACTCTGGGTTTTACGCTTCCACTAAAGCTAGCACGGGTCGTTGCTGGGTCACTGACAGTGGGTCCTTTGGGCCCACTGGTCAGGTTTGACCAGTCGCCCGCGCCTTCTTTCTCCTCTGGCCGAGCAGGGGTGGAGCTCCGGCGATTGCCGCCGACGAACGGCGGCTCCCCACGGGATTCCGAGGGCAGGGATGGATCCGCAAGTCCAGGGCGGTCCTCCCAGTTGTCGAGAGGGTCGTGGGGACAAAGGGGGTCGCCGGCGGCGAGCTCCGCGGTAGACGGTGGCTTCTGGTGGATCGGGGTCTCGAGCTACCGTGTCTCCCGATAGGGTTTGAGAGGTGGGGTGGCTCCGCAAGGTCAAGGAGAAAAGGATGGGAGCATGGGAGAGGCTAGGGGCCTCTGGCCAAACTGGGAAGAAGGGGGCTTCCTACCACTTGAATAAGGCTGCTGACGAGCTTAGGCGTGATCGGGGGGGCTATTTATAGCTCCGAGAGGTCGGTTCCCGCGGCCGTGGATAAGAACGCCGGCGAACTGCCGTTTTGTTGCTGGCAGGGGGACGTGGCGGCGACGGGCACTAGCGGACGGGCTCGTGGATGAGCTCGAGCTGTTCCAGAGGGCAGCTGGCGTGCTGGAGTGGCTCGGGCGGCGCCGTCCATGGCAGGGGCTGGAGGGACGGCAGTGGCGGCTTGCGGTGGTGGCGCTGTGGGGTGCCAGGAGGGGCCAGGGCGACTCTGCGACGAGGGAGGGGTCGGGCGCATTGGCGGTGAGGGGTAAATGATCAGAACGGGCGCGGGGAGGGCGGTGGTGAGACGCGGCGTCTCGGGCGCACACACGTGCAAAACGCACTCTCTTGCCACACCCAGAGCACGCACGCCATGTGCTCGGCAAAATGCTAAAGCATGCTAGGGGGCCTGGATGAGGCTGGGAATTAACAGGGCCAGGTTAGAGGTAGCTAGAAGCTTAATGGACATGGTTGTTGGGTCAGGGGATCAAGTTCATAATGCAAACTAAAAACTATATCAAATCTGGCCATGCACACAAGGTGCTCGACAGAATGCCATGGGCATTTGGGCATCCTTTCTGGTGGTCAAAATCTCCAGATCAGAGTCTCTTTAGGTGCAAGTGATGATGGCAAGGCTATTTGGGCAAAACCAGAAACTTGTTAGTGCAAGGTTTGCAAATTTTGAGTTCTGGACAGAAAATGAAGGGCATTATTGCATGGACCAAAAATACTCCAATGTGTCCAATCTCCTGGACTTAAGGGTTGGGTAGAGTGGTCTATAAGCAGGAGAAAAACCATGGGTAATAGGGCAAGATAAAATATGGTTGCAGTAGAAAATACCAAACTGGACCAGAGAGCAAAAGAGGATGATTTACTCAAATTTTTCAAAGGACACCAATGGGTTTTGCATAAAGTTGAATTATACACTACTACTAACATCCCCTAATTTTGGTGGGAATTTTAAATAAATACTTAAATAGGTTGTAGTGCAAATCACAAACTGGACCAGATTTGAAAACTTGCGGTAGGGCTCAAAATCTCGAAATGACTAAAAGAGATTTTTGCATAAAAGTGATATGGGGACATCACATGACATCCGCAAATTTTGGTGGGAATTTTAATGAAGTATTTGAAAGGGTTGTAGTGCAAATGGAACTCTAAAACTTATGAAAAAAACATTTTTAAAGAAATAAAGCTCAGGAAAAATAATTTGTAGAAATAATCCCACTGATGAAAAAAAGAAATGGTCTTGGGAAGATATACAAGTCCAACAATATTTCTAAAAGGCTTCCAGCTTGAAGAAAAACTCAAAAATTCAGAGGGACAGAGTGATCTGAAATTAAAAGATAAAACCAGAAAATAAAATTTTAATTTTCTGGAAAAAAATTAATTAATAAATCAAGGTCAAAATTTTGGGGTGTTACAATATATCGTCATTATTGCCTTTCGCTTGCTCGACCAAACGATGTGGATAATAGTAATAGTGCACGTGCATTGGACTAAGCTAGAATCTGCAGGCATTCAATACAAAGGAGAAGACAAGATATTATGGGCTCTTTATTAAATCAACAATAGTGCATATAAGAGCCACTACAACATTTTCATTATGGTCTTCTCCCCTCGACCCCCAAAGAAAAGAAAAGAAATAAAACTATTTACACGAGAAAGCTCCCAACAAGCAAAAGAAGAATGAGAAATCTTTTTTGGTTTTATTTTAGTTATTACTAACTAATCGTCAACCCGTGCGCCTGCACGGTCTAGGAACTACTTTGTTTCAAATTATTTTTGGAACTCAAAACATTAGATCCTCAAGGTTTAAGTATGTAAATGAAACTGATTAGAAGGAGGGGCGTACATGCTTCTTTCTTAAATCAGAATAAAAGCATACTTTCAAGGAATTCAAAAATATTGGAAATATTCTTGTCCCTACATCCTAAATATGATGTTGGAGATTAAAGAATTTTCTTTACTGTAGCAAGCTTTTAAAATAAATTATGCCACGATTAGTGAAATTGCAATTGTGGAGAGATTCGCCCAACACATTTTTTTGCGAAAAACCACAGTAACTAAAGAAACAAAAAAACTTCAACAACACTCAAATTTCATCATTGAAGAAATCATTCGGATGCCCTTTTGCTATGACATATTTCAAAACCATCAATAAATTTAAAGGAAAGAAGGCATGATTTTTTTCAGAACCAAGACGTGGCTCTTTTTTATTTGCACCTAACTTAGACGTGGGCATTAAGGACTTCTTTCGTATGTGTGGGCTGTTAAGTCCTAGAATCTAGAACATAGATAGCTAACGGAAGAGATTTTAGCATTAGAGAGAGAGAGGGCGCTAAATGTAAAAACATTTATTTTGACTCCTTTTTTTTTGGACTTGTGGCTTCAGGTCTCTTTCTACGTACGTGTGTGGATTTTGCTTTTTCCAAACTGAGATTTGGACTCCTTTTTTATGTGGAGCTTCAAGGACTTCTTATCTGTGTTCTTTTTAAACACCTATCTATGTGTTTTTTTTCTTGAAGGAAAGAAGGGATGCTATTTTTATATTTTTCTCAGAACGTAGAGGTGGGCGTCTCGGACTCTTTTCTATACATGTGGATCTTGACCACCAAATTTAAAGGAAATAGGCATGCATGTTTTTTTCTTTATACAAAGCCTAGACGTGTTTTTTTCTCTTTGCAACTAACTTAGATGTGGGCGTTGAGAACTTTTTTGTACGTGTGGACTTAGTCCTATTCATGTACGTACATGCTTTTTCTTTGGTTATTGAGGCAGCGTCCTCTATTAGATCTTGATCATTAAATTTATAATCTATTGGCTAAATTAATTTTGACGATGTGGATTAACGTGGAGCCTATTATGGTGCCTCCAATTAGTAAATATAAGATACAAACATGGAAAGTAAACTAGCTAAAAGCTACAACTATTTGTTTTTGTTTTTCTTAAGGTTTTTCAAACACACAAGAAGAAAGCGAGAATAAGGAAAATAAACTAGCATGGATATTACAATGAAAAAGTGTGAGCACCGACATCTAGAATGACTGTGTGAACATGAATGTAATGTCGGTGAGAGATACGTACTCCCCCAAGCTTAGGCTTTTGGTCTGAGTTGGTTTATGGCCATGGCTGGCCTGGCGGATATCCAAAGTTGTAGTTGGTGTCGTACTGTGATGCAGCAGCTATTGCCTCATGAGCTGCCGCTTGGAGGCGAGCTGCCTCCGTCCTCCTCTTATACTCGTTCGCCTCCTCCCTAGTTATAATATATCTCCGTTTTGTCTGAAAGTCAAAGAAAGTAGGAGCAGGGAGAGCAACATGGAAAATGCAGCGCCTGTAAAACATTAGTCGATACTGGAGAGGTTGTTCATTCCTCTCAATAAACTGATGGCGAACCATAGCCTCATAACCTAGATAAGTGGGAGGCAATTCCATATCATTTTCATGTATGGGCATCTCAAGAAAATTAGCCACACGGGTTGCATAAATTACACCAAACAAGTCTCCACTTAAACCATTATTATGCAACCTTCGTGCAACAATGGCCCCCAAGTTCTATTGTTTATCTCCTAAAATAGCACTCTTGAGAACACTAAGGTCAGGAACACACATGTGGCATGCCTCATCCTTACCATTTATGCATCTACCTATAAAGAGAGCAAAATAATGTATAGCAGGAAAATTAATGCTCCCTATGGTAGCTTGTGTTATCTCTCTAGATTCCCCCACAGTAATACTAGCAAGAAAATCTTTAAACTTAGGTTTGCGAGGTTCACTAGCACTACCCCATTGTGGAAGTTTGCAAGCAGTATTAAAATCCTCTAGGTCCACAGTATAAGATTTACCATAGATATCAAATAGGACAGTGTGAGAATTATGCGAAGATGAAGATTTGAACCTTCTCACAAAGGAATCAGTTAGGTGATAATACTGAGGGCACTTATCTAGCATGAAGCCCTCGAGTTCATCATTATGCACATATGTGTCAAATTCCTCCTTAATTCCTGCTCGAACCATGAAATCTTCTGACGGCCATTCAGAAGGCCGCACTTGAGCTTCTCTTGGCGGTTCATGGTCTGGCTCATGTATTACAGGCCTGGGTCCTTGCTTCCTTGAAGAACCACCTTGGTACATTTTCCTAAACATATTTCTTCCTCTGAAAAATTTCTGAAAATTTTAGTAACTTAAAATAAAAGTGAACCAAACTCAACAAAATTGATAGAAACTACTCCCACAAGTGCCTAGAGGCTATATCATGCACTAGAACTACTTGGGACCATATGAATTTGACATGCAAGCTCAAGAACAAGGTCACCTAGGCAGCAAAAAATTGCAATGAATAAATCACTAGAACAAAAACTAATTGGACCATTGGAGGAGTCACATACCGAAGAACAATCCCCCAAAGTAATTTTGTGAGTGGAGCTTTGAGCAAGGAGATCGAAAATGGAAGCAAGATGAGCTAGAACTCGTGCTTGACTGGTTGGTGATTTTTTCGGGAGGAAGAAGGAGTGTGTGGTGGCTGGAATAAGTGGAGGAGGGCCACCGAGGGCCCACGAGGCAGGGGGGCGTGCCCCGGGGGTGGGCGCGCGCTAGTACCTCATGGCCAGGTGCTTGCTCCCTGTCGGTATCAAAACCGCCGGATCTCGGGTAGGGGGTCCCGAACTGTGCGTCTAGGCGGATGGTAACAGGAGACAAGGGACACGATGTTTCTACCCATGTTCGGGCCCTCTCGATGGAGGTAATACCCTACTCCTGCTTGATTAATATAGATGATATGGGTAGTACAAGAGTGGATCTACCACGAGATCGTAGAGGCTAAACCCTAAAAGCTAGCCTATGGTATGATTGTTGTTTGTCCTACGGACTAAAACCCTCCGGTTTGTATAGACACCGGATAGGTTAGGGTTACACAGAGTCGGTTACAATGGTAGGAGATCTACATATCCGTATCGCCAAGCTTGCCTTCCATGCCAAGGAAAGTCCCATCCGGACACGGGACGAAGTCTTCAATCTTGTATCTTCATAATCTTGGAGTCCGGCCATGATGATAGTTCGGCTATCCGGACACCCCCTATTCCAGGACTCCCTCAGTAGCCCCTGAACCAGGCTCAATGACGACGAGTCCGACGCGTTGATTGTCTTCGACATTGCGAGGCGGGTTCCTCCTCCGAATACTTCATAGAAGGTTTTGAACACAAGGATAGTGTCCGGCTCTGCAAAGCAAGTTCCACATACCACCGTAGAGAGAATAACTTTTTGCACAGATATGCTGACGTATTCCGCGGCGTGACATCACACCACGGCCAGGCCTTATATGAATCGATTTTTACTGTTCCACCTCAGCGCGTTTAGCGAGGCGGTTTCCCTTGCACATCTTATCAAAGCATAGATCGTGCCCCCTTATTCCGGGATTCCCATCAATACGGACGTGGGTAGCCCATCCGCGCCATTGATCATGGCGCTTGGGAGATAAGCGGGTTTTACCAGGCTGGTGGGGGACGCATAGCTTCGTCCGTCCATATAAGGGGATAAGGATCCACCTTTTTCACCTACGCCTTCTTCCTCCTTTGCTCATCCATTTCTGCGCACTCGATCTCCAGCGCCCAAGTCCGCACACCCCACCTCAACCTTCTCCAACTATGTCCGGAGCAGGAGGTAGGTGGATGGCCTCCTCCGTCACGGTGGGGCACATCACAAGACTGCGGGAGGCCGGGTACTTGTCCGGCGACATCGCGCACCGGCTGCCCGACGCGGGGCAGCTCATTCCAACCCCCAGGCCCCATGAGAGGGTGGTGTTTCTCCCCCACTTCCTCCACGGACTAGGTTTTCCACTTCACCCATTTGTCCGGGGGCTCATGTTCTACTACGGCCTGGACTTCCATGATCTGGCCTCGAATTTCATCCTCAACATCTCTGCGTTCATCGTCGTGTGCGAGGCCTTCCTCTGCATCCAGCCTCTAGATCTTCAATGTCTGGCCGAAGGTAGTGGGCGGCCGTCAAGCGGAGTGCGGAGGCGCCATGGTTGGCAAGATGGCCAAAGTCCTATGGCTCAAGGGATCCTTTGTGGAGATGATAAAGGGGTGGCAGTCGGGGTGGTTCTATATCACCGAGACGCGCGACCCCAAATGGGCGGCGGCCCCCGAATTTAGATCCGGCTTCCCCACACGGCTCTCATCATGGAAAGAGACGGGCCTGACGTGGGGGAATTCAAACGAGACATCCGGACTCCAAACATGCGTCCGAAACCCGGTGGACAAGAATCTCAGGCTTGTCAACGTAATCCAGGTGATGCTCATCCGCCGGATTCTCCCATGCCAACAACGGGCCTTCAAATTGTGGGAGTTCGATCCGGCACAGTACTCGACTCTAAAAAGGCTCTTCGACACTACGTACGAAGATGCCTGGAAGGTGCTGTTCAAGGGCGCCGAGGCTCCCTCATCCGCGACTGAAGATCGCGGATACAGCTCGCAACGTCAAGCCGGCGAGGTAAGTTATTTTACCCTTTACGGGACTCTTTTTTCATAGATTGACTCTATGTGGGATCTAAAACTCCCTAATCTTTGACAGGACTGGCTGAAGACGTCCGGACAGATTAACTGTCCGGCTCCTTTGCCGGAAGACCCAGCGGACGCCCGATTGACGGGGCTGCTGGCTCCGGTACCCCATGTGGTGCCGGAGAAGAAGGCCAAGAAAGAGACCACAGGAACTCGAAGGAGCTCCCAGCGCCAGGTGCTATCAGATTCTGAAGCAGAATCTTCTCCTGAGGACGAGGAGGAGGAAAAAGAAGCCTCTCCCCCAGCGGGGGAGGAGAGGAAAGGGAAGGCCGCCCCAACTGGGGAGGCCGGAGGGTCCAAGAAGGGAAGAACCCTTCCTTCGGACTTCTCCACCAACGTCGACCACGACGAGGAGGATTGGCCAACAAGGGCCAAGCCCCTGGCGAGATCGTAAGTGTCCGGATACCCATGGCTTTTTATTATTGCATAGTGTTCTCTAATGTCGAACAATCATGCAGCCCGCCCAAGGGCGAGTTCGCTGCTTCATCGAGCGGGTCCCTGGGTTCGTTGGAAATGGAGAGTACTTTGCTTCCGGCCGCCTCCTCGCCTCACGCTACGGACGATGCCGAGGTGGTGCCCCAAGGGGGGCCTGGTCAAGAGGAGGTGGCGCAGGAGGCGCCGCAAGGCAACCTCCCGGACTCCAGGCGCGTGGGGGCCAAGACCCCCAGGGGCTCTAAGCCCGACCCTTGTCCGGACTCCATGCTGGAACCTTCAGCGGTTCCGGAGTCCGGCAAGCGGTCCCTTCGTAAGAAGGGTAAGACGCCGGTGTCCTCCGTCCAACCGGAGGCACCGGATAGCTTACTGGAGGCGCTTAACAGCGCCTCCATCGAGGAGGAGCACTGCACTGTTATGAGTGCAGTGATCCGGACAGTTCAGTCCGCCAAGAGCGGGTTGACCGAAGCCTGTACCAGCCTTCTAACAGGCTTTGAGGTAAGTTTAGAATATGTAAAAATATTACCGCATAGACAGTAGCCCCTGATGCTTAGTTCAGTGTTCGGAAAGAAAAGCCGGACTAAGGATCTAAAAAGATATACGCAGGAGTCTAACATAAGTATGTCAATATGGGAATGCAGGCTGCGCTGCTGACCTCTGCCGCACTGACTGTGGTGGTCAATGCATTGAAGCAGAGCCTCGAGCGGTCCGAGAACGAGCTCGGCCAAGCCAAGAAGCAGCTCGAGGACAAGGAAGGTAAGTAATACCTTATTAAAGAAATACCTTATAGAAAGGTTTCGGTTGCAAAAAATAACAGGAATAACATGGGTACTGCAAGGGCCACGAACGAGGTGGCGACCCTGAAGGAAGCGGTGTCTGAATCAAAGCGGCTGCGGAACGCACCGAGCGAGAGAAGGGGGAGGCGCAGCTGGTGGAGATGCGGCAAGAGCTCCAGGCTCTCGTGGAAAAACACGAGGGTTTGGAGCGTGACTCGAAGACCCGAGAGTCCGAGCTTGCCTCGGCTCTTGAGAGTGCCAAAGCTGCTAAGGCCGAGGCCCAAAAAGCCCTCCAAGAAATTGAATCATTAAAGAAGATAGCGGCGGGTAAGGAATTCTTTATGCAAAGCAAGCATGTGAAAGTGAATTACCTATTACTTACCCGGATTCGGAGCTCTCCAGGAGCATTCGCAGATTTGCCCCGAAGTGTGTCTAATGCTGCCGCATTCTACCGCGCCAAGGAGGGGAGCTCGACGGAGAAGGTGTTCTGGTCTCAGTATGCTGAGGCCGAATGTCCGGTGCCCCTGAGCGACCAGCTGAAGCAGCTGGTCGAGCTCCACAAGGTCGCCGAACAGGCCATGAAGGGCCTTATAGTTCGGCTGTGGCCATTGGAAGCCATGCCTGGGAGCTACTTCGACTTAGTGCAGCGGCTGGTGGACGCCTGTCCACGGATTGAAGTCATCAAGCGCTCCGTCTGCATTGAAGGTGTCCGTCGGGCCCTTGCCCGTGCTAAAGTGCACTGGGGCAAGCTGGATGCGGAGAAGCTTGTGACGGACGGGCCACTGAAGGGCAAGGAGCATCGCACACCCGAAATGTACTATGAGGGCCTCCTGAAGGGTGCCCGCCGAATAGCGGATGAGTGCTCCAAAGATGTAATTTTTGAATAGACTCGCATTAGCTATCCTTTACGCTGAAAACTTGCTCATATGCGCTAAGCAACGCTTGTTAATTTAAAATATTACCTTCTGTGCGGCCGTTTATCAAATTTGAGAGATGGCAAGTCGTTGGCTTCAGCCCCCATGCCACGAGTGCTGGGGTGTTCGGGATAAACTTGAGCACTCTTGTTCCCATTATTGGGTCCATCTAGGGAGGCGCTCAATGCAACGAACAAGGCAACCGGACTTATAATGCTTGAAGACTCTCACTTAGCCATAGAATTCTATAATTTTAAATTTCGGCGAAGCCCCTAGTATTCGGAAGACCGAGTTCGGGGCGCTATCCATGCCTTGGCCGGACAATTCCGGTTCCTCGCTCTAAGCGGCATAAGTCTTTAGGGACCCGAAAAAACCTCTCGAACAGCGACCGGCTCTTGCCCTATCATGACGGTCAGGTTTAGCTTTCTCCACTGAGGTGCTCAACCCAGCTCAACCGGGGCACAATCGCAGTGGTTCTCCCGGTGCTACCTTAGCCGATATAACGGAACGTAAGGTACCAAAACACGGGAGCCGGGCAAACCCAACTATTGACCCAAGACATGATTCGGAGCCGATTCATATAATGCTATATGTTCGAGGTGCCGCACTTGTGAAAGTGTTCGGACTTATCACACCATAAGTTTGGGGTACTTAAGCCCCTGGTGTATTGGCCGTACCAAAGTGTACGGGTGCAACATGTCATAAAATTAACATATGTATAGAATAAGAAAGGAGTGCAATAATAAGCAAAAGCTATGTATTGTTTATTCAAAAAGGTACTTCAATGAAAGCAGAACGATACAAATAGTGCGATAAGCAAGGGATGGGACTATCTAACATGTCCCCCTCCAGGGGTAAGCTGCGGGATGGTATGTAAAACAGGTATAATGCTCGTAATAGAGACCACCTGAACACTCGACATAGCTTTCTGCTTCCCTGGCTGTTGCATCGTAAGTTCGGCGATTCTAGTGCCAGACAGGACTTCTGGAAAACGGAGTCCTGAAAGTAAAAAAATAAGAAAAAAAGAAAAGGGAAAAAAGAATGACACAATCGGGAGCCCCTGGTGCGGTTGAGCCGCATTCCGGGCGTGTCGTGGTCGTGCCCCTCCCCTTATGCCCATGGTATATCCAGAGCGTAGTTATGTACGCGTAGTACTGGCTTCGCAATTTCGCGAGGGCTGGGGTTGGGGCCGGATTGCTACGCGTGCTTGAGTTGTGCCAGGCGGTCTTGTTGTAGGTTACTCCGGGCGCGCTTGACAGTGCCCAGACGCTTTGTGGCCGGACTCTAGAATTTCCTTGAGAGGCTGCTTTGCACCTCCGCCGCGAGGGCCGCCGTGTGCTCCTCCGTTTGGAGAGAGCATTCAGTGTTTCCATTGACCGTGATTACTCCTTGAGGGCCTGGCATTTTGAGCTTGAGGTATGCGTAGTGCGGCACTGCATTGAACTTTACAAATGCGGTTCGTCCAAGCAGTGCGTGATAGCCGCTGCGGAACGGGACTATGTCGAAGATTAACTCTTTGCTTCGGAAGTTATCCGGGGATCCGAAGACCACTTCGAGTGTAACTGAGCCTGTACAATTGGCCTCAACACCCGGTATGACGCCTTTAATGGTCGTCTTTGTAGGTTTAATCCTTGAAGGGTCTATGCCCATTTTGCACACTGTATCCTGATAAAGCAGGTTCAGGCTGCTACCGCCGTCCATCAGGACTCTGGTGAGGTGAAATCCGTCAATAATTGGGTCAAGAACCAACGCGGCGAAACCGCCGTGACGGATGCTAGTTGGGTGGTCCCTTCGATCGAAGGTGATCGGGCAGGAAGACCATGGGTTGAACTTTGGGGCGACTGGCTCCATCGCATATACGTCCCTTAGTGCACGCTTTCGCTCCCTTTTGGGTATGTGGGTTGCGTATATCATGTTCACCATCCGCACTTGTGTGGGAAATCCCTTCTGTCCTTTATTGTTCGGCGGCCGGGGCTCTTCCTCGTCATCGCTATGCAGCCCCTTGTCATTGAGTACGGCACTTAGCTTGCTTGCTTGCTTGAACACCCAACAATCCCTGTTGGTGTGATTGGCTGGTTTTTCGGGGGTGCCATGTATCTGGCACAAGCGGTCGAGTATTCGGTCAAAGTTGGACGGGCCCTGGGTATTTCTTTTGAATGGCTTCTTCCGCTGACCGGGTTTAGAGCCTCTGAATCCGGCATTGACGGCCGTGTCTTCAGCATTATCGCCGTTGATGCGGCGCTTGTTCTTGTTGCGATGCGACCTGCCATTGTTGTCCTTGGTATCCGAACTATCAATGTGTTTGGCCAAGTTGTTGCTTCAGGCTAGCCAGCTGTCCTCTCCCGCACAAAAGCGGGTCATGAGTGTTGTGAGGGCTGCCATGGATTTCGGCTTTTCCTGTCCTAGGTGCCGGGCAAGCCATTCGTCGCGGATGTTATGTTTGAAGGCTGCAAGGGCCTCTGCATCCGGACAGTCAACAATTTGATTTTTCTTTGTTAGGAACCGTGTCCAGAATTGTCTGGCCTATTCTTCTGGCTACTGAATTATATGGCTAAGGTCATCGGCGTCTGGTGGTCGCACATATGTGCCCTGGAAGTTATCAAGGAATGCGGCTTCCAGGTCCTCCCAACAACCAATTGATTCTGCTGGCAAACTGTTGAGCCAATGCCAAGCTGGTCCTTTAAGCTTTAGTGGGAGGTACTTGATGGCATGTAGATCATCACCGCGGGCCATGTGGATATGGAGGAGATAGTCTTCTATCCAGACCGCGGGATGTGTTGTACCATCGTATGATTCAATGTTTACGGGTTTGAAGCCCTCGGGGATTTGATGTTCCATTACTTCATCTGTGAAGCATAGTGGGTGTGCGGCGCCTCTGTATTGGGCTATATCACGACGCAACTCAAATGAGCTTTGTCTATTGTGTTCGGCCCGGCCGGAGTTTCTGTATCCGGCGTGACGGTTATCATCACGTGTCGTGGGGCGCCCACGCGATCCGTAGATCGATCTTGTATGTTTTTCCTTATCCTCCAATATATCTTGCAAGTCCCACGCGTTTTCCCGCGCGTTGGTACTTTTTGAACGGCGTCGGGGTACGGCTTGAATGAGGCTCTAGAGGCCTCTCTGTCGCGGCCACGGGGTGGCCGGTCTGCCATGTCGTATGCTGGTGACTTGGGTGCTTCCTCCTCTAATCGAGGCAACGGCCTGCGTTTGGGGTAGCTTTTGGAGGGGCTTTCGAGTTCATACTCTTCGGCTGTAAGGACTTCAGTCCATCTGTCAGCTAGCAGGTCTTGGTCAGCTCTAAGTTGTTGCTGCTTTTTCTTGAGGCTATTTGCCGTGGCTATAAGCCTGCGTTTGAAACGCTCCTGTTCGGCGGGATCCTCAGGCATGACAAATTCATCGTGGTCGAGGCTTGCCTCATCTTCGGAGGGGGGCGCATAATTATCGTCCTCGACCTCTCTTTCTGCCGCACTGTCGTGCGGACTTGCTTCTCCCTCCTCATGCGCTGAGTCCTGCTGGAGGGGGTTGTCTTCGGCACTGTCCGGGGTGTTATTATCTCCCATTCCGAAATCACCGTTTTTGGTGTGGCGGGATTTAGAGCGGCGCCGCTGACGTTGGCACTTCGGTTGCTTCTTGGAGGGGTCATCCTCCGTTGTTCCATTGCCGTTCCCATCTTTTGGGATGTCCACCATGTATATGTCGTATGACGAGGTGGCCTTCCAGTGCCCTGTAGGTGCTGGGTCTTGGTCGTCTCCAACATCGTCGTCCATACCGTCGATGTCTTCGGAGTCGAAGTCGAGCATGTCGGTTAAATCATCGACAGTGGCTACAAAGTGGGTGGCGGGTGGGCGTTGAATTTCTTCGTCATCCATATCCCAACCTTCCTGTCCGTAGTCCGGCCAGGGCTCTCCGGATAAAGAGAGAGACTTTAGTGAATTCAGGATATCGCCAAAGGATGAGTGCTGAAAGATGTCCGCGGCAGTGAACTCCATGACCGGCGCCCAATCGGACTCGATTGGCAGGGGCACGGAGGGTTCGGAGTCCGGAGAGGAGTCCGGCACCCTGGAGTCAAGGTCTTCGCAAAGGACAGGGATGGAGTTCGGCTCAATCTCCGTAGAGATCATAGCCCCGGAGGCGGTGTCCAACCACTCGTCCTCGATCAAGGAATCCGGCTCCGGATTGAGGGTCGGAGCGGATGCTGGTGCGGCCTCCAGGGCGCTGTTCGGCGGCAGAGCTAGATCATACCCATCGAGATAGTGCGGCACGCTCGGCTGCGGCTCGAATCCGTCGAAGATCAAGTCTCCGCGGACATCGGCCGTACAGTTCAAACTTCCAAATCTGACCTGATGGCCTGGGGCGTAGCTTTTGATCTGCTCTAGATGGCCAAGCGAATTGGCCCGCAGTGCAAAGCCGCCGAATACGAAGACTGTCCGGGGAGAAAAGTCTCACCCTGGACCGCGTCGTTGTTGATGATCGAAGGAGCCATCGGGCCTATCGGTGACTACACAGAGGAACTCTCAATGAAAGCACCAATGTCGGTGTCAAAACCGGCGGATCTCGGGTAGGGGGTCCCGAACTGTGCGTCTAGGCGGATGGTAACAGGAGACAAGGGACACGATGTTTTTACCCAGGTTCAGGCCCTCTCGATGGAGGTAATACCCTACTCCTGCTTGATTAATATTGATGATATGGGTAGTACAAGAGTGGATCTACCACGAGATCGTAGAGGCTAAACCCTAAAAGCTAGCCTATGGTATGATTGTTGTTCGCCCTACGGACTAAAACCCTCCGGTTTATATAGACACCGGATAGGTTAGGGTTACACAGAGTCGGTTACAACGGTAGGATATCTACATATCCGTATCGCCAAGCTTGCCTTCCACGCCAAGGAAAGTCCCATCCGGACACGGGACGAAGTCTTCAATCTTGTATCTTCATAATCCTGGAGTCCGGCCGTGATGATAGTTCGGCTATCCGGACACCCCCTAGTCTAGGACTCCCTCATTCCCCCTGATGTGTTCTCAGTGCCAAATATTCTCAAATATTCTAGAAAAAAATCATATTTCATTTTCGGGGCATTTGGAGAACTTTTATTTTCAGGGTATTTTTTATTGCACGGATAATTCAGAAAACTCACAAAAAATACTATTTTTGCTTTATTTAATCTAAATAACAGAAAATAAAAGGAGGGTACAGAAGGTTGTGCTTTCTAACTTCATCCATCTCATGCTCATCGAAAGGAATCCACTAACAAGGTTGATCAAGTCTTGTTAACAAACTCATTCCGAATAGCATGAAACCCGAGAATTTTTTAATAGCACTATATTACCACAACGGGGATATGCACATCCCCAACAATAAGAATATCATATTTCTTCTTGACAGTAGGAAGAGGAAATTTAAAACCTCCAATAATAATTGATGGAATTTTTCCAATAGAATTGATACTGTGGACTTGAGGTTGTTTCTTCGGAAAGTGTACCGTGTGCTCATTTCCATTAACATGAAAAGTGACATTGCCTTTCTTCCAATCAATAACAGCCCCTGCAGTATTCAAAAAGGGTCTACCAAGGATAATCGACATACTATCGTCCTTGGGAAAATCAGGAATAACAAAGTCCGCTAAAATAGTAACGTTTGCAACCACAACAGGCACATCCTCACAAATACCGACAAGTATAGCGGTTGATTTATTGGACATTTGCAAAGATATTTCAGTAGATGTCAAATTATTTAAATCAAGCCTACGATATAAAGAGAGAGGCATAACACTAACACCGGCTCCAAGATCACATAAAGCAGTTCTAACATAGTTTCTTTTAATGGAGCATGGTATAGTTGGTACTCCTGGATCTCCAAGTTTCTTTGATATTCCACCCTTAAACGTATAATTAGCAAGCATGGTGGAAATTTCAGCTTCCGGTATCTTTCTCTTATTTGTGAGAATATCTTTCATGTACTTAGCATAAGGATTCATTTTAAGCATATCAGTAAAACGCATATGCAAAAAGATAGGTCTAATCATTTCAGCAAAGCGCTCAAAATCCTCATCATCATTTTTCTTGGATGGTTTGGGAGGAAAGGGCATGGGTTTCTGAACCCATTGTTCTCTTTCTTTATCGTGCTTCCTAGCAACGAAGTCTCCCTTTTCATAACGTTGATTCTTTGATTGTGGGTTATCAAGATCAACAGCAGGTTCAGTTTCTACATCATTGTCATTACTAGGTTGAGAATCAACATGACCATCATCATTAATATTATCACTAGGTTCATGTTCATCACCAGATTGTGTTTCAGCATCAGAAATAGAAATATCATTGGGATTCTCAGGTGTGTCAACAACAGGTTCACTAGAAGCATGCAAAGTCCTATCATTTTTCTTTTTCTTCCTCTTAGAAGGACTAGGTGCATCAACATTAGTTCTGTGAGAATCTTGCTCAATTCTCCTAGGGTGGCCCTCAGGATACAAAGGTTACTGAGTCATTTTGCCCCCTCTAGTCATAACTCTAACAACATTATCATTTTTCTTATTATTTAATTCATTGAGCAAATCATTTTGAGCTTTAAGCACTTGTTCTACTTGAGTGGTAACCATAGAAGAATGTTTACTGATGAGTTTAAGTTCACCTTTAACACTAGAAATATTATCACTCAAGTGTTCAATCATATAAGCATTGTGTTTCAATTGTCTACCAACATAAGCATTGAAGTTTTCTTGTTTGACAATAAAATTATCAAAATCATCTAAGCATTGGCTAGCAGACTTATAACAAGGAATATCACCTTCATCAAATCTATAGAGAGAATTTACCTTTACTACCTGTGTCGGGTTATCAAGCCCATGTATTTCTTCAATAGGTGGCAAATTAATACCATGTATTTCTTCAATAGGAGGTAAATTCTTAACATCTTCAGCTTTAATACCTTTTTCTTTCATAGATTTCTTTGCCTCTTGCAAATCTTCAGGACTGAGAAATATAATACCCCTTTTCTTCAGAGTTGGCATAGCAGTTGGTTCAGGAAGTGTCCAAATTTATTCATTAGTCAACATATTATTCAATAGCAATTCAGCTTGATCAACTGTTTGTTCCCTGAAAACACAACCAGCACAACTATCCAGGTGGTCTCTGGAAGCATCGGTTAGTCCACTATAAAAGATATTAAGTATTTCATTTTTCTTGAGAGGATGATCAGGAAAATCATTAAGTAATTGGAGAAGCCTCCCCCAAGATTTTGGGAAACTCTCTTCTTCAATTTGCACAAAATTATATATTTCCCTTAAAGCAGCTTGTTTCTTATGAGCGGGGAAATATTTAGCAGAGAAGTAATAAATCATATCCTGGGGACTGCGCACACAACCAGGATCAAGAGAATTAAACCATATTTTAGCATCACCATTTAATGAGAACAGATATAATTTAAGGATATAGTAGTAGCGAGTTTTCTCATCATTAGTGAATACAGTGGCTATATCATTTAATTTAGTAAGATGTGCCACAATAGTTTCAGATTCATAGCCATAGAAAGGATCAGACTCAACCAATGTAATCATCTCAGTATCAACAGAGAAATCATAATCCTTATCAGTAACGCAGATAGGTGAAGTAGCAAAAGAGGGGTCATATTTCATTCTAGCATTCAGAGATTTTTCTTTCAGCTTAGCTAATAATTTCTTAAGATCACTCCTATCATTGCAAGCAGGAAATTCTCTAGCAGTTTCTTCATCCATAACATAACCCTCAGGCACAACAGGCAATTCATATCTAGGGGAGAATCTTCATCATCACTTTCATCAATATTATCAGTTTCAATAATTTTATTCTCTCTAGCCCTAGCAAGTTGTTCATCAAGAAGTTCACCTAATGGCACAGTAGTATCAAGCATAGAAGTAGTTTCATCATAAGTATCATGCATAGCAGAAGTGGCATCATCAATAACATGCGACATATCAGAATCAATAGCTGGAGTAGGTGTGGCAAATTTACTCATAATAGAAGGTGAATCAAGTGCAGA
>LR880970.1:49401745-49422385 GCA_904067115.1 Aegilops sharonensis
CTATCATTGCAAGCAGGAAATTCTCTAGCAGTTTCTTCATCCATAACATAACCCTCAGGCACAACAGGCAATTCATATCTAGGGGAGAATCTTCATCATCACTTTCATCAATATTATCAGTTTCAATAATTTTATTCTCTCTAGCCCTAGCAAGTTGTTCATCAAGAAGTTCACCTAATGGCACAGTAGTATCAAGCATAGAAGTAGTTTCATCATAAGTATCATGCATAGCAGAAGTGGCATCATCAATAACATGCGACATATCAGAATCAATAGCAGAAGCGGGTTTAGGTGTCGCAAGCTTACTCAAACAGAAGGTGAATCAAGTGCAGAGCTAGATGGAAGTTCCTTACCTCCCCTCGTAGTTGAGGGAAAAATCTTAGTTCTTTCGCCTTTCAAGTTCCTCATAGTAACCAGCAGATATAAATCCCAAGTGACTCAAAGAATAGAGCTATGCTCCCCGGCAACGGCGCCAGAAAATAGTCTTGATAACCCACAAGTATAGGGGATTGTAACAGTTTTCGAGGGTAGAGTATTCAACCCAAATTTATTGATTCGACACAAGGGGAGCAAAAGAATATTCTCAAGTATTAGCAGTTGAGTTGTCAATTCAACCACACCTGGATAACTTAGTATCTGTAGCAAAGTATTTAGTAGCAAACTAGTATGGAAGTAACGGTAACGGTGGCAAAAGTAACATTAGTAGTTTTGTAGTAATTGTAATAGTGGCAACGGAAAAGTAACTAAGCAAAGAAAAATATGTGAAAAGCTCGTAGGCATTGGATTGGTGATGGAGAATTATGTCGGATGCGATTCCTCATGCAATAGTTATAAAATAGGGTGACACAGAACTAGCTCCAATTCATCAATGTAATGTAGGCATGTATTCCGAATATAGTCATACGTGCTTATGGAAAAGAACTTGCATGTCATCTTTTGTCCTACCCTCCCATGGCAGCGGGGTCCTATTGGAAACTAAGGGATATTAAGGCCTCCTTTTAATAGAGTACCAGACCAAAGCATTAACACTTAGTTAATACATGAACTCCTCAAACTACGGTCATCACCAGTAGTGGTCCCGATTATTGTCACTTCGGGGTTAAGGGATCATAACACATAATAGGTGACTATAGACTTGCAAGATAGGATCAAGAATTCACATATATTCATGAAACATAATAGGTTCAGATCTGAAATCATGGCACTCTGGCCCTACTGACAAGCATTAAGCATAGGAAAGTCATAGCAACATCAATCTCAGAACATAGTGGATACTAGGGATCAAACCCTAACAAAACTAACTCGATTACATGGTAAATCTCATCCAACCCTTCACCGTCCAGCAAGCCTACGATGGAATTACTCACGCACGGCAGTGAGCATCATGAAATTGGTAATGGAGGATGGTTGATGATGACGATGGCGACGGCTTCCCCTCTTCGGAGCCCCGAACAGACTCTAGATCAGCCCTCCCGAGAGAGATTAGGGCTTGGCAGCGGCTCCGTATCGTAAAATGCGATGAATCCTTCTCTCTGATTTTTTTTCTCCCCGAACGTGAATATATAGAGTTGGAGTTGAGGTCGGTGGAGCTCCATGGGGGCCCATGAGGCAGGGGGACGCGCCCCCACCCTCGTGGACAGGATTTGGGCCCCCTGGCCCTGATTCTTTCGCTAGTATTTTTTATTAATTCTAAAAATATTATCCGTGAAATTTCAGGTCATTCCGAGAACTTTTATTTCTACACAAAAATAACATCATGGCAATTCTGCTGAAAGCAGTATCAGTCCGGGTTAGTTCCATTCAAATCATGCAAGTTAGAGTCCAAAACAAGGGCAAAAGTGTTCGGAAAAGTAGATACGATGGAGACGTATCAGTCAACAAAAACTATATCGTTGGATTAGTATTTGAACATAGTTTTCAATGATATAATTTTAGGTGACATGCATCAGCATTTATCGTACTATATATAATGTTAGTTCAATTTTTGGTCGTACTAATCTATATTAAGGTGCCCGTGCGTTGCACGGAACAGTGAAATAAATTGATCGGGGAGTTGTTTAGTTTGACAAAGGATGTGGGGGTCATCTCATGTGTAACGGGTATCGATAGGTTTCTTCGAAGGGTGTGGCTAGGTCTCAGTCCAAGTCTCAGTCAAATGATATAGTATAAGAAGAGAAATAAAAAAACTGAAAATATTTTTTTTGTACTAATCTCCATGCAAAATCAAAGGACTATATCATCGACTGAGACATAGCGAAGTCTCAGTCGACTGAGACATGGCAAAATTGTTCTTCAAATAGTACTGCGTCGTCCGCTGCACGCCCGGCTGAACATGCCTCCTCGCCTCCATCAAACCCCTTTGTTAAACCCGCATAACTAGCTCTAATGGGCTGTGTTGCCACATGACCGCCAGATGGTTTGATTGAGCCCAGTCGAGATGGTTTAGTAGGAGAATGTGGATATTTCTAAAAAAAAAAAACACGTGGAAAAAGTGTAGCAACGTGCAGTTCTTTTTAAATGAACATACAGTTTGATGGCATGAATACTACTTCCCTCTTTTACGATATTGAACTAATATCGGCATTTATACATCACTATAATTTATTTTTCTTTGAATCTATTAGCACATATATTACTTCTTTTCCCTTTTACCAAAATCATTCTGTTATATTAAGACGTGCCTTGCATGTGTATACATACTAGTAAATGTAGGTTTTTGAATGCGGCGAGGAGGCGGGTACAGCTGGGAGTGCAGCGGGCGGCGCCCTGGGCCGGCGCGCCGCTTCAAATGGAGGATGCAGTGAGAGGTCGCGTCCGCCCTGACCCCCTTGACGGTGCACCTCACCTTGTGTCCAGATCTGAGATTCCACGTGTACCAGATGAATGACTCCAAGCTCGACCACCGTGATGCAAGAGGTGCGAGCCGAGGAACGCTGTTGGAGATACCCTCATCATCATCATCTGAGTCCTAGAATATCTCACCCACATTATCATTAGGCATGCAGCCGCCTTCATAGACAACGTGCGCAGAAGGAGTAGAGGCGACCGGGGACGCACCACGTCGTGGACACTCGTACGTGCTCGTGTGCATGCAGCGTGCGTGCTTTTCCATCGGTGCTAGCTCTAAGGCCGAGGCTGCGGTCGTCTTCGTCTCCGGCTAGTCGTTGAGCAACGACGGCAAAGAGGTGCTGCAAGAGATGCGTAGGCGCCGTTGTGTGCAAGCTTCGCCGTAGCACGATGAACCGGACGTCACCGCAGATGGCGCACGCCTCCATGCAGCCGAGTGTGTGCGCATGCATGTGTTATTCACGTGCATTCTGCGGCCGAGTGTGTGTGTGCATGCATGTGTTGTGTACGTGTGTTGTGTGCTCCATGATGTGCGGGTTTGTGCATGAGTTGGATCGGCATGAGTTAGTGTGTTGGCATTTGTACATGTGTGGCTGCATGTGTCCTCTACATGCGTGGCTTCTTGCATGGTTATCAATATAAACTAATAAAATATCTTCAACTTAGCACCTTGATGTATCGTCTCTAGTGGTTAGCAAAGAGTTCATGTTCTTTTATTTGTTTATAGACGGGCAGGCGACAAAAAATAGGGGAAAACGCGCAAGGTTCCTTCCAGACGCCCCACCGCGAGGTTCCTTGCTCCTTCTCCGTCGTCGGGAATCTATGTCCTTCCACTCTTTTTTGTACGTGAGCTTTGTTCATCCTTTTGCCAACACGCGAGACATCTAGCATCAAGGTGCACGTGTCATGCAAGAAAATGGAGATAATCAGATAAGCAGTGCGTAAGTGAGTCGTGCACTTCGATGCCACCTACTCCTATACGCAATATTTTTTCTCCTCAATGGCACGTGAATAGTGCAGGTACTCAACGGCGGAGCACGGGATGGTAGCCATGACATGGTCAGCCCTCTTTTGGAGAGAGTACGTACTAAATAACTTTGATGTGTCCCGTCAACTCGCAGAACGACGAGAAGCTTATTTACTACACCTTCTCCCTCGCCAACGCGTGCGCGCTGGCTCTCAGCACGAGGAGAAACTTTTGCTTACAAGCGGTGGATGTGCAACAGTTCATTTGGTATCAGATTGCCAGAAGTACTACTGTAGTACCACCATTGTTGTTCGACTTCCGGAAGAGGCGAAGAGCCAAGTGCAAGGCTAGCCATAGTGGGAGTAACATAAGTAGGAGTACCTCCTGTTTTATTACAGAAACAACCACACGCGAATATTGGAGAGTAGCAGCACAACAATTGAATCAAATATCGAAAACTTCCCGCCCGGCACCAACTAAGCCCGCCGCTCCACATTGATGGCAAGTCAGGGCGACGCGACCTCTCACTGCTTCCGTTGTTGAAGCGGCATTTCAGACTACACATACTTTGTGAGACAAAAGTAGGGCCATTATTAATAATATAGTATTGTACTAAAGGGACTAACTATTGTAAGCAGGCTACGTATTAGGTTGGTTCTACTAGATGATGTGTCAACTTCATATAGCCGGATGTCGGCTATACTATTAACCATGCTCTAAGTGTGGTGTGAGTCAGAAAATTTATTAAGTCATTAATTAATAATTAACAGACACCTTAATTAATCAACCATTTCTGATTCTTTTGGATAGTGGGGCTATTATTGACTTGGACGTGGGGGTTGGGCCAAAGGCCTACTATTATACTAGGTCTCACTCGCACGACCGACATGAAAGGCTCTACCCTAGCTGCCGCTGTATCATATGGTTTCGCACCATTCAAGATCTTAGCACCGCCACGCAATTCTTCTCCATCCCTCCTTCCGGCGTGCACCGCGAGAAGGGACAGCAGTCCTCCGAACCCCGCCTTTCATGATCTTGTACGGGAGAGGGGCGATCAGGTTTTTGGGGAGCGCACTCTTGTGACTGCTGCCAGCGACGACTTCCTCAATGACATCCTTCTTCCCCGACCTCGGTAACCTCTTCATCAATGACACGACTTACAACATCAACCACAGCGGTTCTGCTCCCGCTGTCGGTGTCAAAACCGGCGGATCTCGGGTAGGGGGTCCTGAACTGTGTGTCTAAGGCGGATGGTAACAGGAGGCAAGGGACCCAACGTTTACCCAGGTTCGGGCCCTCTCTATGGAGGTAATACCCTACTTCCTGCTTGATTGATCTTGATGAATATGAGTATTACAAGAGTTGGTCTACCACGAGATCGTAGAGGCTAAACCCTAGAAGCTAGCCTATGGTATGCTTGTTCTTGTCCTACGGACTAAACCCTCCGGTTTATATAGACACCGGAGGGGGCTAGGGTTACACAGAGTCGGTTACAACAGAAGGAGATCTACATATCTGTATCGCCAAACTTGCCTTCCACGCCAAGAGAGTCCCATCCGGACACGAGACGAAGTCTTCAATCTTTTATCTTCATAGTCCAACAGTCCGGCCAAAGGATATAGTCTGGCAGTCCGGATACCCCCTAATCCAGGACTCCCTCAGTAGCCCCTGAACCAGGCTTCAATGACGATGAGTCATGCGCGTAGATTGTTTTCGGCATTGCAAGGCGGGTTCCTCCTCCCAATACTCCATAGATGAACACAAGGATAGTGTCCGGCTCTGCAAAACAAGTTCCACATACCATCGTAGAGAGAATAATATTTCCACAAATCTAATCTACTGACGTATTATAGCATGACATCACGCCATGGCCCGGTCATTATTCGAACCGTTTTCCGCAACCAGCAGCCACACATATCGCGAGGCAGTTTCCTAGGCATGTCTTGTCGAAGCAGAGATCGTGTCCCCTTATCACGGGATTCTCATCAATACGGACGTGGGTAACCCAACCGCGCCATCAATTATGGTGCTTGGGGATCAAGCGAGTTTTACTAGGCAAGTGGGGGTGTATAGTTTCATCCGCCTTTATAAAGGGATAAGGACCTCACCTCTTTCACCCAACGCCTTCTTCTCTCTCGCATATCCATTCTTGCGCACTCGAGCTCCAACACCCAAGCTAGCACCTTTTCTCCTCAAACCGCGTCAATCATGTCCGGAGCGGGAGGCAAGTGGATGAAATCCTCCGACACAGAGGAGGACATCGAGAAGCTGCGGGGAGCCGGATACTTGGCTGCGGATATCGCGCACCGGCTGCCCGACGCGGGGAAGATCGTTCCTACCCCAGAACCTTATGAGAGGGTAGTCTTCCTCACCCACTTCGTCCACGGACTGGGATTTCCTCTCCACCCATTCGTCCGTGGCCTCATGTTCTACTACGGGATGGACTTCCATGGCCTGGCCCCGAAGTTCATCCTCAACATCTCGGTGTTTATCGTCGTGTGCAAGGCCTTCCTCCGCATCCAGCCCCACTTCGGCTTGTGGCTGAAGACCTTCAATGTCAATCCAAAGGTTGTAGGTGGCCAACAAGAGGAATGCGGCGGCGCCATGGTGGGCAAAATTCCCAATGTCACATGGCTCAAGGGCTCCTATGCGGAGACCATAAAGGGGTTGCAATCAGGGTGGTTCTACATCACCGAGCTGCGCGACACCAACTGGGTGGCGGCCCCCGAGTTCTGATCTGGAATCCCCACGCGGCTCACCTCCTGGAAAGAGAAGGGCCTATCCTGGGGTAACCCAGTAGAGCTGACCGGACTCCAGACCTGCATTAGGAACATGATGAGCAAGGAAATCAAGCTTGTCAATGTGGTCCAGGTCATGCTCTTCCGCCGGATCCTCCTGTGTCAACAACGGGTATTCAATATGCGGGAGTTCGACCCGGCAGAGCACCAGACGCTGCAGGAGCTTTTCGGCATGATGCATAAGGACGTTTGGAAGGTGCTATTTAAAGGCGCCGAGGTACCTCCTCCCCTTACCGAGGACTATGGACTCAGCGCAAAGCGCCACGCCAATCCGGTAGGTTTTTACACATCATAAGATGTTTAGTTTCCTCAGTTTGATCATATGGAGGGTCTAAGCCCTCATGCCTTTGACAGGGACTGGGTGGATACGGCCGAGCGGATTGACTGCCCCGCCCCCCTGCCCGTAGATCCAGCAGACGCTCTCCTAACGGAGATGCTGACTCCGGCACCTTACGAGGTGCCTGTCGGTGTCAAAACCGTCGGATCTCGGGTAGGGGGTCCCGAACTGTGCGTCTAGGCGGATGGTAACAGGAGACAAGGGACACGATGTTTTTACCCAGGTTCGGACCCTCTCGATGGAGGTAATACCCTACTCCTGCTTGATTAATATTGATGATATGGGTAGTACAAGAGTAGATCTACCACGAGATCGTAGAGGCTAAACCCTAAAAGCTAGCCTATGGTATGATTGTTGCTCGTCCTACGGACTAAAACGCTCTGGTTTATATAGACACCGGATAGGTTAGGGTTACACAGAGTCGGGTACAATGGTAGGAGATCTACATATCTGTATCGCCAAGCTTGCCTTCCACGCCAAGGAAAGTCCCATCCGGACACGGGACAAAGTCTTCAATCTTGTATCTTCATAGTCCAGGAGTCCGGCCAACGATGATAGTTCGGCTATCCGGACAACCCTTAATCCGGGACTCCCTCAGTGCCCATGAAGACGGCCAAGAAGAAGGCCATGGGGACCAGATAGGGTCTCCGGCACAAGGTTGTGTTGGACTCATCATGCGAGCACTCCGAGGCGCACTCCTCCCACGGCGACGAGGAAGAAGAGGAAAGTTCTCCCCTAGCCGGGGGAGACAAGAAAAGGAAGGCCGCCCCAACCGGGGAGGCCGAAGGGTCCAAGAAAGGAAGGACCCTCCTTCCAGACTACTCCACGACCGCCGCCCACAGCGACGACGATTGGTTGCCCTGGGACAAGCCCCTGGCGAAGTCATAAGTATCCGGATACCATAATAATTCTTGATATATTTTATTGCACTGCTTCTCGTCACGCCGAACATGATTATGCAATCCGTCTCGAGCCCATATCAACGTATCTTCGTCGAATGGTTCTTTGGACCCGTCGGATATGAATAGTGATTCACTTCCGACCGCCTCCACCCCTCGCCCTACGGACAACGCCGAGGTGTTTTCTCCAAAGGCACCGAGCCGGGGGCAGGTAGTGCTGGAGGCGCCTCAAGGAGACACTCCGGACCCTGGGTGCAAAGGGAGCAAGACTCCCATGGGCTCCGAGTTCGGCCTCCAGTCGAACACCGCGCCGGAACCTCCAGTGGTTACGGATTCTGTCAGGCGACCCTCTGTGAAGAGGGGCAAGCCGCCCGTGCCAGTGACCTCTGTCCATCCAGAGGAACCGAACAACTTGTTGGAAGCGCTCCAAGGCTCTTCCATCGACGAAGAGCATCGCACTATCATGAGTGCGGTGATGGAGAAGGTTCTGTCCGCCAAACGAGGACTAACTGAAGCTTGCGCCAGCCTCCTAACAGGCTTTGAGGTAAGTAATTAAATTATAGGGAAATATCACCGCACAGACAGTAGCCCCTGATGCTCTGTTTGGCGTTCGCAAATAAAAGCCGAATAGAGGATCGAATAATAGTCGCATGAGTCTAATTATAGTATGTCTATGTGAATCTGCAGGCTTCCCTGCTGGCCGCTGCCGCACATACTGCGGAGGTCGCCGTACTACAGCAGGACCTAGAGCGATCCAAGGAAGAGCTCGGCATTGCCAAGAGGCAGCTCGAGGAGAACAAAGGTAAGCAATACCTTGTCAATATGAAAAAAAGAAAGATTTGGTTGCAGGATAATAGGATCATCATGAATTTTGCCAGGGGCCACGACCGAAGTGGCGACCCTCAAGAAGGCGTTGTCCGAGGCCGAATACAAAGCGGCCAAGGAGCACACTGAGCGAGAAAGACACGAAGCCCAGGTAGGTGAGGTGCAGCAAGAGTTCCAGGTGCTCATCAAGAAGCATGAGTCCCTGGAGCTTGACTCGAGGACGCGAGAGTCCGAGCTTGCCCAGGCCCTCGAAAGTGCAAAAAATGCCAGGGCCGAAGCCCATAAGACCCTCCAGGAAGTTGAGGCGGTGAAGAAGATAGCGGCGGGTAACCGCATTCATTATGCAAAGTAGGTATGCGAAAGAAAATTTCCTTTTACTTACCCGAGTTCGGAGCTCTCCAGGAGCGTTCGCAGATCTGCCCCGTAGTGTGTCTGACGCTGCGGAGTTCTACCGGGCCGAGGAGGGAAGCTCGACGGAGAAGTTGTTCTGGTCTCAGTATACTGGGACCGAACACCCGATGCCCGTGAGCGACCAGCTGAAGCAACTGGTCGAGCTCCACAAGGCGGCCGAACAAGCCATGACACTAGTGCAGAACCGGGCAATAACACCGGTTCGTAATGCCCTTTAGTGCCGGGTCCGCAACCGGCACTAAAGTGTGGTCACTAAAGGCCCCCCCCCCTTTAGTACCGGTTCAGCACGAACAGGTCCTAAAGGCCAACCACGTGGCACGATGCCACTCCGGGGGGCAGGGAGCCCTTTAGTACCGGTTGGTTATACCAACCGGTACTATAAGGTTTGGGGGTTTTTTAGTTTTATGATTTCTTTTTCATTTAATTTTGTGTTTCCATTTTAATTCTTTTTCGTTTGCTGGTATTTTACGATACTACACATTGTACACGTTATGCATATATATATATATATATATATATATATATATATATATATAGAATTTCTAGTAGAACCAATCATGCATATATATATCATCAATGTCTCACAAACCACCATATTAATTAATTCACACAAACACACATGTATAGCTATATACAATTTCTCCTACATATACATGTTGCCTTCGGAGCCAGTGGCATTAGCCTAATTGGTGCCTTCGGAGCACGATGACAATTGGAAGTGGTTTTCATGGGGGCGGTAGCGGGTAATTGTATTCTCCCTTCGGATTTATGATCTGGTCGAGCAAAAATCCCGCTATTTCCTCTTGAAGTGCTTCTACACGCTCCGTTTCTATGAGCTTGTCCCGCACCTCTGTGAACTGTTAAGAAAGAGATCAATATGCATGTGTATTAGTTGTGTGACTAGATATCGATAATGGTGTAAAAATTGTGAATAGTGTTCTGACATGCGTACCCATTCCTGTCTTTGAGATCTGCTCCTTTCGGACGCCATCATGCGAATGTTCTCGCAAACGCAGAATGCACACAGATCAGTCCCCTGCGCCTGCTTCAGGGCCTTTACGAGAATGGAATTTGATCAGATAATAATTAATCAAGCATGATAATTAAAGAGATGGCAGCTAGCTAGCTAGCTAGTACTAGTTAATTACTTACCTTGGGTCGAAACCATTTAAGCTTTTTTTTCCATTCTCCTAGGGTCACGCTGATGAACCTTGCCCAAGCCCTGCCCGCCAACAAAGAAAATGAATAAAGGGGTTATTAAATAGTTCATATCATGAAATGACGAACTAAATAGGCCGAGATATATAGTTAATAATGATTGAAATTACCTGTTGGCTATCCCAAACAAGTTGTTATAGTCAGTATTTGCTTTGAGTAGTGAGTCCAGTATTTCAACTGTTCCGGCGTCAACTTTAATGATACACAAGATCCAGTGAAATATGCATGCACACACGTTTGCATGTCTTAATTAAGCGGGCATATGTAAGCAAAAACATGTAGCTAGCTAGTAGGAAAAAACAGAGAATTTGTAGTACAAGACAGTGTGATTCACTGGAAGTTGTAAGGAAGTAGTATATCTTCATTGTATTTGAGGCGCTTCAAGAACTCTAGCATGTTGTCCTCTACGGCCTTTTGATGATGTACATTTATTTTCCATGTGTATTCATTAACGGTGTTTGGGTCAATGAACCCAATGCCAAAGCGTCCACCTTTTCTCATTTCATATATCTTCATCCTGCATAATACCACAGAAAAGAATATAGTGAGGATAATTACAGGTAATGATTGATCAAAAGGATCACTACAGCTAGCTTGAGACTTAAATTACAGAAAGAAATCACTTACAAACAATAGCAACTGACGATAGATTTGTCGAGTGCGTCTTGATTGTATAACTGAAACAGTTCGGAATACTCAACAGACAGAGCTTTCTCATGGAAGTAATGCTCCTCCTTGACATTCACCATGAGGGACAATCGATTGGAAATCTTGGTAATGTTCATGTACCATTGATGCAATTCATACATTCTCGTTGGGAGGTTCTTGACCTTGTCTGGCTTGACCAAAGGTTGGCCCCGAACATATTTCTGTTTTATTTCATCCTCTGTAAGCACAGGCATGGGCTTGATCTCGAGGAGTTGTCCAACAGTGATGTTGAGAACTTCAGCCTGCATTATATGGTCCTTGGTTATTACCACATTGCCACCTCGGGAATGTAAAATGTTTGCCCACAATAATATTGGGCGCGCGTACTGTCACGTGTTGCTGGCACAACAAGCGAGGGGATCGATTGCGCCGCCTGTTCTCCCAGCTAGGGAATGGTTTTCCCGCATTTTTCGACAGCTGCTTGTTGTTTGCTCGATCCCGAGCACGCCTCCTTACGTAGACGTGCTCGATTTAACTTCCTGATGTGGCGCTCATAGTCTATGTCAACAGGCTTGGGAGCTGGTGGTTGAGCCATACGAATGAAGTGGTCAATCGTTTCCTTAGGCACTTTCTCCCTTGGCGGCGGTTGCGGTTTCGGTGCAAAATGGGCTTCCACCTGGGCCTTCGATATGGCTGCGTTTTCCTCCTCGGACCTGTCATAAGGCCTCTGCGGAAGAGGCTTGAGGCTTGGACCATATTTATATCGCTTGCCTCCGCCTGTACTTCCTCTACTACCTCGACTCGTACCGCTACGCACCAAAGCTGCGGGGTGTCTCTTCTGCGATTGATGAGGCGGCGGAGACGGCTGACGGGGCTGAGTTGGACGAGGAGGAGTGGCCTGAAGCTGTGCCGGACTTGGAGGAGGAGTGGCCTGAGGTTGTGCCGGACTTGGAGGAGGAGTGGACGTCTGACGCTGTGGAGGACTTGGAGGAGGAGGAGTGGCCTGACACTTTGCCGGACTTGGAGGAGGAGTGGCCTGAGGTTGTGTCGGACTTGGAGGAGGAGTGGACGTCTGACGCTGTGGCGGACTTGGAGGAGGAGTGGCCTGAGGTTGTGTCGTACTTGGCGGAGGAGTCGACGTCTGACGCTGTGGCGGACTAGGAGGAGGAGGAGTGGCCTGAAGCTGTGCCGGACATGGAGGAGGAGTGGCCTGAGGTTGTGTCGTACTTGGCGGAGGAGTCGACGTCTGACGCTGTGGCGGACTAGGAGGAGGAGGAGTGGCCTGAAGCTGTGCCGGACATGGAGGAGGAGTGGCCTGAGGTTGTGTCGTACTTGGCGGAGGAGTCGACGTCTGACGCTGTGGCGGACTAGGAGGAGGAGGAGTGGCCTGAAGCTGTGCCGGACATGGAGGAGGAGTGGCCTGAGGTTGTGTCGTACTTGGCGGAGGAGTCGACGTCTGACGCTGTGGCGGACTAGGAGGAGGAGGAGTGGCCTGGCACTTTGCCGGACTTGGAGGAGGAGTGGCCTGAGGTTGTGTCGGACTTGGAGGAGGAGTGGACGTCTGACGCTGTGGCGGACTTGGAGGAGGAGGAGTGGCCTGACACTTTGCCGGACTTGGAGGAGGAGTGGCCTGACACTTTGCCGGACTTGGTGGACTTGCAGGAGCGGGAGTCTGCTGACTCGGTGGCGGACTTCGACGACGAGTCGGCTGATGCGGTGTCGGTGGCCTTCGAAAGATGATGCAATCCTTTTTCCATAGGATGACATGATGTTTGGCCTCTCCGAGAAAGCGCTCGTCGTCACCTCCAAGAATGTCAAGCTCTAGGTACAAATATGGGTCCACCACCTCATCAACCAAGACACGAGCATAGCCCGCTGGAATCTGGTTGCAATGGAAGGTTGCCTTTGGGGGATTTGTAAAAGCAACGGCGTCCGCCACCTTCATGGATATGTTCTTCATTTTGACGTGTAGCTCGCAGTTAGTGTTATCCGTGATGTCATCCACGGGGTATCTATCCAGCATTGCGTCATCCGGGGCGGAACCTACGCTGCTTCTCGGCATGGATGGGGCGGTGCTATCCAATGCTGGATCAACCGTTAGCTGCAGCAGCTGCTGAGACCCCCTTTGCTCGCTAAGTGAGTCGATCTGCTCCTGCTGCAGCCGGAATTTGACTGCCAATTCCACTTGACTTGCTTCTAGTCCTTGAAGGCATTCATAGTCCCGCTTCCTCTGCTCCTCCTCCATCTTCCTCTTCTTCTCCTACGCAATCTTCTTTCTCACACGGGTTCTGTAGTCGTTGTTCCAGTCTGAAAACCCCTCATACCACGGAATAGCGCCCATGCCTCATGTTCTTCCCGGGTGTTCAGGATTTCCCAGGGCAAGCATAAGCTCGTCCTTCTCTCTGTTGGGCTGGAACACCCCCGATCATGCCTCTTCTATTGCAACAAGTATCGCATCATCGGCTCCCTTCAGACTTGCCCTCGTCGAAACATTGCCTGTCTTCGGGTCCAACTCCCCCCCATGCGCATAGAACCAAGTCCTGCACATGGGGGGCCAGATCTTAGTAACCAGAGTGACACCTGCATCCTCCATCTCTTTCTCAGACTTATCCCACTTAGGCATTGCCACCGCATAGCCACCTGGCCCCAGCTTATGGAACTTATCCTTTTTTTCGGCATTCTTCTTGTTTATTCTCGACTGTTCCTTAGCTAATTCCGAATCCTTGAATTTCACGAAATCGTCCCAATGAGCACCTTGGTTCTCTAGTGTTCCCTCGAATACTGGAGTCTTCCTTCCTCCCTTGTCGTACTTGTTCCATTCACGATTCTTGTGGTTCTTGAATGCAACCGCCATCTTCCTAAGAGCAGCGTCCTTGACTTTCTGCACATCTGCTTCTGTGAAATGATCTGGTAGGGTGAAATGTTCCATGAGAGTATCCCAAAGCAGATCTTTTTGTTTTTTGTCGACAAAAGTAACATCTGGACGTGGAGCAGCGTCCTCTTTGTCTTTTTGTCTTTTGTCTTTTGCTGACTCTCTCCATTCTTGAAGGGAGATCGGGAGTTGGTCCTTCACAAGAACTCCGCACTAACAAACGAACTTGTCCGCAATCTTCTTAGGCGCTAATGGTTCGCCATTAGGTCTGATTGCCTCGATATTGTACTTTACGCCCTCCTTCAACTTTTTGTTCGGACCTCGTTTCGTCCTTTTGTCTGAAGATTTGCTCGATCCGGATGGCTGAAAGAACAAAGATCGATTCGTTAATATATCTTCAAGTCATTTAAAACATGTGATGATCACTAGATGCTTGCTTATATAAATATATATACCTCACCGGTCTTTGATGTTTCAAGATCAACATTTTCTTCGTCATCATAATAATCATAGTTCATGACTTCATCAATTCGGTCGTCGCGATCGAATATCATATCACCCTCTCCGGTGTTGTTTAGAAATTTGGAGCCATCATAATCTTCTTCTTTCTGATCATCATCCCCCCCGTGAGGATGGTGTATCATATCGAACATGGCCTGTTCTCCCTCTCTGCCGGTATTGTCCGCCATAGCTTTTATTTAACTAATCCAAAAGAAATATAAAACAATTTAGTATGCAAATTACATCGTCTCGAATAATAGATATAATCTCGAATACATCGTCTCGAATAATAGATATAATCTCGAAAACATCGTCTCGAATAATAGATATAATCTCGAATACATCGTCTTGAATAATAGATATAATCTAGAATACATCGTCTCGAATAATAGATATAATATCGAATACATCACTAGCTAGGTAGCTAATAAAGATCGAATACTACAGAAGAATCTAGGACACTCGCGGTTCCTGTGGCCGGGCGGTGGACACCCAAAGAAAAGGAACCCTCACAGGATCATAGCTGAAGTGAGATCCCTGAAGAAACTGCCAGGTATTGGAGAACCTGCCGCCCTCTAACGCAACCATGTAGCGATGGACGTGCTTGTCCTCCTCCCTGACACGGCGACGTACCACCTCCGGCTGGGCCGGCTCCTTCCGCGCCGAAACTGGTCCACGCGAACGCCACCAAACGAGATCAGGGTCGACGACGGGACCCGGGGCCGGGTTCCTCATCAAGCGGCGCGCCCCTCCAGGCAGCACCTCCCAGTGCCAGCCCGGCGGAGCCCAGTCCCGGACATGGGTCAGCCGGACGTCGTCGCGGAAGGGTCGACGGCGAGGATGCGGGCCGGGCATCGTCGAGAACAAATACTAGCTATATGCCCGCAAAAAGTAACATTTTTTTAATGATTGGATTTTGATAACTAACATTTCTATAGAACACTAATTATGCTATCATAGCATATGTCAAAATTCTATATGCTATTTCATACTAATTAAGCATCTAACACTAAAAACAGAAAAAACAACTTCTATACATCCATTAAAAAATAGAAAAACAACATTATATAAAAAAATTCCATACTAATTAAACACTAATTATATCCATCTAACATGCATTCATACATATATACTAGTGAAAAAACAATAATCTAAAAAATCTAAACTAATTAAACATACAAAATACGTATATACTAACATATACATGCATTCATACATATATACGTGTGTGTGTGTGTGTTCTCATGCTTGTGTGTGTGTATGGGCTCGGGGAGGGGCGGCGCCCATGGTGGCCGCCGGGGGCGAGGGAGAGGGGTTAGAGGGGGAGAGCTCACAGCGGGGCGACGGCGACGGCGACGCGACGGCCGGGGGCAGCGACGGGCCGGGGCGTGACGCGCGGGGGCGGCGACGCAGGGACGGCGCGACGGGGACGGGCCCGGGGCGGCGACGGAGACGAGGGCGGCGACGGGGACGGGGGCGGCGACGGCGACGGGAGCGGCGATGGGGATGGGGGCGGCGACGGCGACGGGGGCGGCCACGGGGACGGGGGCGGCGACGGCGACGGGGTCGGTGACGGCGTGGATCGATCTGGGCGGGCGGTTCAATGGGGAAACAGAGGAAGAAACAGAGGGAGAATGAAATTTTTCGAAGTGTTGTATATATAGAAGGCACCTTTAGTACCGGTTGGAGCCACCAACCGGTACTAAAGGTCTGTTTTGGCCAGCCCAAGCGGCGGGAAGCGACCCCCTTTAGTACCGGGTGGTGGCACAAACCGGTACTAAAGGCCCCCCCTTTAGTACCGGTTTGTGCCACGACCCGGTACTAAAGGGGGTGCGCTGGCGCAGGTGCGGGGCGGCAAGTTTAGTCCCACCTCGCTAGCCGAGGGGCGACCGCACTGGTTTATAAACCCCCGTGCGGTCACTCTCTCGAGCTCCTCTCCAAAGCAGGCTTACTCGGCCTACGTGTTCTTTGCTGCCCTGTGGGCCCACTTGGCCTTTGCGGGCCTGCATCCTGGCCCAACTACAGGTTGGGTTTCTAGTCGTATGCAGGCCGCTCTGGCCTAGTCGGCGGGCTTTTTTTATTTTTTTGCTTTATTTATTTTTGTGTTTTTTTTGTGTATCTAGAGTTTCTTTGTGAATATATTTGCTTTAGGTACAAAAAATTACAAACTTTCTGTTAGTGCCCGTAGTTTTCAAATTTGAATAGTTTAAATTTTGAATTATTAGAAATTAGTGTGAATCACTAGTTTGTGAATAACTTAACTTTAAAAATCAGTAAAGGCATGAAAGATTTTGTTTGCACATAAAATTTCTTCGCGTTTCAAATGCCAAAACACATCACTACCCTAACTATTACAGAGATTCCCCTTTGGGTGTGAAACACAGAAGAAAGTGATGATAGTGAAGCCGATCACATCCCAGATCTTTGGGTGTGAAACTTTTTCTTCGCGTGTGTCCCTTTGCGCTGTAACCATGGAAAATCTTCATCATTTAACGGGATGCTCGTGTCAATATTCACTGTGAATGGAGCAATTTCATCAAACTTTTCATAATCTTCTGACTTGTCTATCTTGTCATCCACTCCCACGATGTTTCTCTTCCCAGAAAGAACTATGTGCCGCTTTGGCTCATCGTACGATGCATTCGCTTCCTTATCTTTTCTTTTTCTTGGCTTGGTAGACATGTCCTTCACATAGAAAACCTGTGCCACATCATTGGCTAGGACGAATGGTTCGTCTGCATACGCAAGATTGTTGAGATCCACTGTTGTCATTCCGTACTGCGGGTCTTCCGTTACCCCTCCTCTTGTCATATTGACCCATTTGCACCAAAACAAAGGGACCTTTAAACCACGTCGATAGTCAAGTTCCCATATGTCCTGTATATAACCATAATATGTTTCATTTCCCGTCTTGGTTTCTGCATCAAAGCGACACCACTGTTTTGGTTGGTGCTCTTCTTATCTTGGGCGATTGTGTAAAATGTATTACCATTTATCTCGTACCCTTTGAAAGTCATTATATTCAAAGATGGTAATTGGGACAGCAAGTACAGGTCATCTTCAATAGAGGTGTCATGCATGGTACGTGTCTGCAACCAGCTGGCGAAACTCCTGGTTTGTTCACGTGTAATCCAGTCATCAGACCGCTCCGGGTGTTTGGAGCGTAGCAAATTCTTGTGTTCATCCATATACGGAGCCACCAAGGTGGAATTCTGTAGAACTGTGTAGTGTGCTTCAGTGAGAGAATGTCCTTCCATACATATTGTTTGTTCCCCTCCTAGCGTGCCTTTTCCATCCAGTCTGCCCTTATGCCGCGATTCAGGAACACCAATCGGCTTAAGGTCAGGAATAAAGTCAATACAAAACTCAATGACCTCCTCATTTTGATGGCCCTTGGAGATGCTTCCTTCTGGCCTAGCACGGTTATGAACATATTTCTTTAAGACTCCCATGAACCTCTCAAAGGGGAACATATTGTGTAGAAATACAGGACCCAAAATGTTAATCTCTTCGCATAGGTGAACTAGGACGTGCGTCATGATGTTGAAGAAGGATGGTATGAACACCAACTTGAAACTGACAAGACATTGCACCAAATCATTCTGTAACCTTGGTATGATTTCTGGATCGATTACCTTCTGAGAGATTGCATTGAGAAATGCACATAGCTTCACAATGGCTAATCGAACGTTTTCCGGTAGAAGCCCCCTCAATGCAACCGGAAGCAGTTCCGTCATAATCATGTGGCAGTCATGAGACTTCAGGTTCTGGAACTTTTTCTCTGCCATGTTTATTATTTCCTTTATATTCGACGAGAAGCCAGACGGTACCTTAATACTGAGCAGGCATTCAAAGAAGATTTCCTTCTCTTCTTCGGTAAGAGCGTAGCTTGCATGACCCTGATGTATGCCGTCTTCTCCGTGCATACGTTGCTGGTCCTCCCGTTCCTCAGGTGTATCTTTTGTCTTCCCATACACGCCCAAGAAGCCAAGCAGGGTCACGCAAAGATTCTTCGTCACGTGCATCACGTCGATTGCGGAGCGGACCTCTAGGTCTTTCCAATATGGCAGGTCCCAAAATATAGATTTCTTCTTCCACATGGGTGCGCGTCCGTCAGCGTCCTTCGGAACAGGTTGTCCGCCAGGACCCTTTCCAAATATCACCTTCAAATCCTTGACCATATCATGTACAACAGCACCAGTACGGTGGCGAGGCTTCGTCCGGTGATCCGCCTCACCTTTGAAATACTTGCCTTTCTTTCTTACGGGATGCCTGCTCGGAAGAAACCGACGTTGTCCCAGGTACACATTCTTCTTACAACTATTCAAATATATACTGTCGGTATCATCCAAACAGTGCGTGCATCCGCGGTATCCCTTGTTTGTCTGTCCTAAAAGGTTACTGAGAGCAGGCCAATCATTGATGGTCAGGAACAGCAACGCCTTTAGGTCAAATTCTTCCCCCATGTGCTCATCCCACGCACGTACACCTCTTCCATTCCACAGTTGTAAGAGTTCTTCAACTAATGGCCATAGGTACACATTAATGTCGTTGCCGGGTTGCTTAGGGCCATGGATGAGCACTGGCATCATAATGAACTTCCGCTTCATGCACAACCAAGGAGGAAGGTTATACAAACATAGAGTCACAGGCCAGGTGCTATGGTTGCTGCTCTGCTCCCCCAAAGGATTAATGCCATCTGCGCTTAGACCAAACCATACGCTCCTTGCGTCATCTGCAAACTCCTTCCCATACTTTCTTTCGATTTTTCTCCACTGCGACCCGTCAGCGGGTACTCTCAAGTTTTCGTCTTTCTTACAGTCTTCTCTGTGCCATCACATCGCCTTGGCATGCTCTTTGTTTTGGAACAAACGTTTCAACCGTGGTATTATAGGAGAATACCACATCACGTTGGCAGGAATCTTCTTCCTGGGGCGCTCGCCCTCGACATCACCAGGGTCATCGCGGCTGATCTTATAGCGCAATGCACCACATACCGGGCAAGCGTTCAAATCCTCGTACTCACCGCGGTAGAGAATGCAATCATTAGGGCATGCATGTATCTTCTGCACCTCTAACCCTAGAGGGCAGACAGCCTTCTTTGCTTCGTACGTACTCTCGGGCAATTCGTTGTCCTTTGGAAGCATATCCTTTATCATTACCAGCAACTTTCCAAATCCCTTGTCAGATACACCATTCTCTGCCTTCCATTGCAGCAATTCCAGTGTGGTGCCCAGCTTTTTCTTGTCACCTACGCAATTCGGGTACAACAATTTTTTGTGATCCTCTAACATGCGCTGCAACTTCTTCTTCTCCAAATCACTTGTGCAGTTTCTCTTTGCATCGGCAATGGCCCAACCTAGATCATCAACGGGCTCATCTGATGCCTCTTCTTCAGCTTCTTCCCGCATTACCGGCTCAGCTTCTTCCCGCATTACCGGCTCAGCTTCTTCCCCCATTGTTGTATCATCGTATTCAGGGAACCCATGGCCAGGATAGCTGTAGTCGTCCTCTTCTTCTTCATTGTCTTCCATCATAACCCCTCTTTCTCCGTGCTTGGTCCAAACATTATAGTGGGGCATGAAACCGGACTGAAACAAGTGGACGTGAATGGTTCTTGACGTAGAGTAATTGCGACCATTCTTACAGCCAGCGCGTGGACAATGCATAAAACCATCCGCCCGCTTGTTTGCCTCAGCCGCAAGTAGAAAAGTATGCACGCCCTCAACGAACTGGGGAGAGCATCGGTCATCGTACATCCATTGCCAGCTCATCTTCATTACACAACACCGAATAGACCAAATTAATACAAGTTCATACATAAAGTTCATACACAACACTTAAATGCAACAAACAAATAACTATCTAGCTAAAGCATTTAAATGCAACAACAAATGCGATCAAGATCGCAACTAAGGTAACAATTGATCCAACAGCATAATGATACCAAGCCTCACTATCGATGGCATATTTTCTAATCTTTCTAATCTTCAAGCGCATTTTCTCCATCTTGACCTTGTGATCATCGACGACATCGGCAACATGCAACTCCAATTCCATCTTCTCCCCCTCAATTCTTTTCCATTTTTCTTTCAAGTACTCGTTTTCTCTTTCAACTAAATTTAACCTCTCGACAATAGGGTCGGTTGGAATTTCCGGTTCACATACCTCCTAGATAAAAATATCTATGTCAACTTGATGGGCATAATTTGTCATAAACACGAAATGCAACAAATAGTTTTAAAAGAGAATATACCACATCCGAATCATAACAAGGACGAGGGCCGACGGGGACGGATATCAAAACCATGGCACTA
>LR880970.1:49435911-49460184 GCA_904067115.1 Aegilops sharonensis
GCTGGATGCATCTGCCTCGGTTGCCGGCTCCTCATCTGCCTCCCTCTCTGCTACTAACGCAACACTAACCACTTGATTGGTTGCCGCTATGTATAGCAGCAACTTCTCTTGTGGCTTAGGTGCGACAAGTATTGGAGTGGAGGACAGGTACCTCTTTAAGTCCTGCAGCGCAGCCTCCGCTTCGGGAGTCCATTTCATTGGACCTGCCTTTTTCAAAATCTTGAAAAATGGCAGGGCGCGCTCAGCAGACCTAGAGATAAACCTGCTGAGAGCAGCCACGCAACCGGCAAGTCTTCGTACATCCTTGACGCGCTTTGGTGCTTCAATCTGCTCAATGGCCTTGATCTTGTCGGGATTGGCTTCAATTCCCCTCTGAGATACGAAGAACCCGAGAAGCTTGCCGGAAGGGACTCCAAACACGCACTTCTCGGGGTTGAGCTTGAGGTTAATCTTGCGCAGATTTGCAAAGGTCTCATCCAAATCTTGAATCAGAGTTGCTTTGTCCTTGCTCTTGACCACTATGTCATCCATGTAAGCTTCAACATTGCTGTGCATTTGAGGCTCAAAAGCGTCATGGACTACTCTTGCAAACGTTGAACCAGCATTCTTCAAACCGAAAGGCATCCGTATGAAACAGTATGTGCCACATGGTGTAATGAATGCGGTTTTTTCTTCATCCTCTTCTGCCATGAAGATCTGATGATATCCGGAGTATGCATCAAGAAATGAAAGCAAATCACATCCAGCCGTGGAGTCAACAATCTGGTCGATACGTGGCAAAGGAAATGGGTCTTTGGGACAAGCTTTATTAACATCCGTGAAGTCAATACAAAGTCTCCATTTCCCATTTGCCTTGCGTACAACTACCGGATTGGCCAACCACGTGGGATGGAGCACTCCTCTGACAAGGCCTGCTGCTTCCAACTTCTTGATCTCTTCTGCTATGAATTCTTGGCGCTCCACTGCCTGTTTCCTGACTTTTTGCTTGACGGGCCGCGCATGAGGACAGACAGCTAAGTGGTGCTCAATTACTTTCCTGGGAACACCGGGGATGTCAGACGGTTGCCATGCAAACACATCGACATTCACCCACAGGAAAACAACGAGCGCGCCTTCCTATTTAGGGTCAAGCGTGGCACTGATGGTGAAGGTACCACCAGTGCCGTCCTCCTTGGCGGGCACCTTCTTGGTCTTCGGTGGAGCTGCCATCATTTTCTTGCACTTGCCGGTGGAGCTCGATGGTGCGTCCTCGACGGTAACGCAGCACTCCGAAAAGGTGCGCTTGCCGGAGTGGGCATCAGAGCTCTTGCCGGACAAAGTGGTCTTTTTCTTCCCCCCGAGGGCTTCAGCGGCAAGTGATTTGCTATCTGTCGTAGCTGCTGCATCCCGGTAAATCTTGTCGGCGCATATAAGCGCATCTTTCTTGTCGCCATGGACAGAAATGACGCTTATCGGGCCGGGCATCTTGAGTAAGTTGTATGCATAATGAGAGGCTGCCATGAACATGGCGAGTGCTGGACGGCCAAGTATTCCATTGTAGGGCAATGGGAAATCAGCAACGTCGAATGTGACCCTCTCAGTCCTGAAATTCAGTTCGCTGCCAAATGTTACTGGCAGTGTGATCTTCCCCTTTGGCTTGCTCCTTCCTGGGTTGATTCCTTGGAAAGTGCCAGTCTCTTCGAGCTCGCTGTCAGGGATTTGAAGCTTCTGGAGCACTGCGGAGGAGATCAGGTTTAAGCCGGCCCCGCCGTCAACTAACATCTTGGTGACTTCGAGGTTGCGGATAGTTGGTGAGACCAACATAGGCAAACACCCGACCGCTGTTATGCGATCAGGGTGGTCCTCAATATCAAAGATGATAGGCGTGCTGGACCACTTCAAAGGCCTACGTGACTCTACGGATGGTTCTGCTGCATTAACCTCACGCATCCATTGCTTGAGCTGGCGGTGTGAGGTATGCAGAGAAGCACCACCGTCAATGCAGAGGACCTCCATGGCTTTCTGAAACTCCTGCTCATCAGCTTCATCGTCTTCCATGTCTTCGTCGTCGTCGTCGTCTTCATCCTTGTCGCGGCCGCGGGGAGGCCTGTCTCCTTGCCGCTGCTTGGCCTTGCCGCGGCGTCCTCCCCGGCCGGGTCGCTTCTTACTAGCTGCCCCAGCACCTTCTTGGGCCTTCTCCTTGTCTCGCCGCTCGTACTCAGCCTTCTGCTGTTCTACAAGCTGCTCGACCTTCTTGCAGCTCTGGAGGTCGTGGCCCTTGGTGCGGTGAATCTTGCAGTACTGCTTGTATGAGCTGTCTTGCTTGTCGGCAGTCGCCACAGCTTGGCGGTCGGTGTCAGCGGCAACCTCCTTGCCGGAGCCACCAACCTTGGCCTTCTTGGCGCCACCTCCGTTGCCGGACTGCTCGACAATTAGTACCTCTTTGCTTTTCTTCTTTTTGTTGTTCCGCCGCCGGCTCTTCTTCGCTGGGGCGGTCTCCTCACTGTCAGATCCTGCTTCAACATTCTCTCCTGGGAGTCTTCTTCCCTCCTCAGCACGTGCACACTTGTCGGCCAAGGCATACAGCTCACTGACGTCCTTGACTTTGCACATCGCCATCTCCTCCCTCATCATGCGGTTCCCGCATGTTCTGATAAAACGCGCTGATCACCGCGGCAGGGTGGACATCTGGGATGTTGTAGTGCACACGACTGAATCTCTGGATGAACTTGCGCAGGGACTCTCCCTCCTTCTGGGCGAGCAGGTGAAGGTCACTTTCTTGGCCATGAGGCTTGTGGCCGCCCGTGAAGGCGCCGACAAACTGATGGCACAGGTCTGCCCAAGAAGATATGGAGCTGTCCGGCAAGTGCATGAGCCAAGATCTGACATTTGGCTTGAGTACCAGCGGGAAGTAGTTGGCGAGGATCTTGTCGTCTCGCCCCCCCGCAGCCTGCACCGCGATGGTGTAGATGCTGAGGAACTCCGATGGGTGTGTCCTACCGTCATACTTCTCTGGCACATCTGGCTTGAAATTTTTCTTGTCGGGCCACTGGACTTGCCGCAGCTCACGAGTGAACGCAGGGCAACCTACCGCGTACGGCAAGTCACCTGGTTCCCCTGGCGCTTGCATATCGACAGCGGGCCCAGCGCGCTTCTCTTCGGCGCTCAATGCGGGTTCGAGCGTCTTCTTGTTGCCGTTCTTGAAGAACTTGGCGCTGATCACGGCGAGCTCGTGGATCCGACGACGCGGTGGAGTCGCTGTCGAGGTGGATCCGACGAGTCGGCGATCTTGGACTTCGGGAAGGGGAGTGCATGGTGGTTGCACCCCCGCAGGTTTCGTCGCCACCGGCTCGTGCCTTGTCGTCTCGCCGCGGCAAGGACGCAGTTGGTTGCCACGGAGTATCGCCATTGGCAAAGCCGATGGCACTCTGAATGGTGGCCCTCCATTCGTCGACCTTGTCGGCCGTTGGAGGGTAGTCCAGGAGTAGTTGAGCCCACGCCAAAGCTTCCGCTTGAGTGGTGGGCGGCAATGGCGAACGGTGCGAGGAGCGGGATGTGCTCGGACTTCTAAATACCTTAGAAGGAGCAGTATCCCGTCCAGGCGACCGTGCCCCGCTCGCACCAGCCTGTTGGCGCGCGAGCTGCTCTTGAGCGTCTCTGGATCCACCAGCTCGATCTTGGCCCAACGAACGTATGGTGCTGCGAGCACCATGACGCTGTCGGTCTCGCGCCTCCTGAGATGGACGCGGTACGTATCCGGACGCCGAGGTCTGTGCCGCCTTGTCCTTGGAGCTGGCGGCGTCGTGGGCTCCCTCGACGACGCCCGTTCCTCCGCCAGCGTCTTCCCCACCACTCGTCAGCTCCGGTGGTGGTGGGTTTGATGCGGACGGCTCTGCTGCCGCCGAAGCCTTCTTCTTCGGTGGCATGTTGATGAAGGTGATGAAGATGTTGCTCGCGTGAACGCCGGATCAGGTTCACACAGCCTCGACGCCCCCTACCTGGCGCGCCAAAGATGTCGGGGAAGCTGATCGTGACCACGAACACCTATGGGACCTGGCGGACCGAGTCCCTTGTGGTTCGATGGGGGCAGAGATTGCACAAAGAGCAGATCGAGGCGATGCACACGAGCAGTTTACCCCGCTTCGGAGCTCTCCGGAGAGATAATACTCCTACTGCTGCTTGGTTGATTATATTGTGTTCTTGCTAGGGAGCAATGAGAGCTACAAAACCTAGCCTGAGTGAGTGTGGTCTCGAATGAGTCGAATGAACCGAACCTCTTCTACTTTGCACATGGGCCTCCTTTTATAGGCTCAAGGGGTCACCACAGGTGGCAACGTAAACAAGGGTAAAATAGGAAAAACAGTAGTTGGTACACTGACTTGTACAGTGTACAGTGCATTATACCTAACTCTGACGGCAAGGGACAAGATCAATAAATGCCCGTCCCTGTCGCCTCAACAGCGCAACAGGGACCGTCAAGTGCACCACCGTTTGCCACGATGGTAAGCTTGTCAGCGCCGCTTATCGCTGCTCCCCGCTGGCTGCACAGCCTCTTGACACGCACGCCTGGAATAGCCCCACGGCGACACGTTGGCGGATGAGCTGGAGCGGAGATGAAGAGAGGTCGCCTGCCGCGGCAAGCACCTTGCCGCGGCTGAATCCTTGTCGCGCTCGGGAGCTTGTCGCTCACCGAGCCTTCCCGGCAAGCTCCTCTTGCCGGGGCCTTGTTTCCTTCGTGCCTTGAGTGGCCTTCCCGGCAAGCTCCTCTTGCTGGGGCCTTGAATACTTTGTTCTTGAATGGCTCCAAAGGAGCCGCGGAGGACCTTGGCGGTCACTAGGCAAACCCTGCCGCGGGGTGCTGCAACTGTCCGTGCACGAGTTCGGGATACTAGGGTACCCCTACTCTAGTACACCGACACACGATATCGAAGATTAACTCCTCACTTCGGAAGTTATCCGGAGATCCGAAGACCACTTCCAGTGTGATTGAGCCCGTACAATGGGCCTCTACACCTGGAATAACCTCTTTGAAGGTCATTTTGGTGGGTTTGATCCTCGAGGGGTCTATACCCATTTTGCGCACTGTATCCTGGTAAAGCAGGTTCAGGCTGCTGCCGATAAGGACTCGAGTGAGGTGATATCCGTCAATGATTGGGTCTAGGACCAATGCGGCAGATCCGTGATGTCTACTACACAACCTTCTTCTTGTAGACGTTGTTGGGCCTGCAAGTGCACATGTTTGTAGGACAGTAGCAAATTTCCCTCAAGTAGATGACCTAAGGTTTATCAAACCGTAGGAGGCGTAGGATGAAGATGGTCTCTCTCAAACAACCCTGCAACCAAATAACAAAGAGTCTCTTGTGTCCCCAACACACCCAATACAATGGTAAATTGTATAGGTGCACCAGTTCGGCAAAGAGATGGTGATACAAGTGCAATATGGATGGTAGATAGAGGTAATTGTAATCTGAAATAATAAAAACAGCAAGGTAACTAATGATAAAAGTGAGCGTAAACGGTATTGCAATGATAGGAAACAAGGCCTAGGGTTCATACTTTCACTAGTGCGAGTTCTCTCAACAATAATAACATAGATAGATCATATAACAAGCCCTCAACATGCAACAAAGAGTCACTCCAAAGCCACTAATAGCAGAGAACAAACGTAGAGATTATGGTAGGGTACGAAACCACCTCAAAGTTATTCTTTTGGATCGATCTATTAAAGAGTTCGTACTAGAATAACACGTTAAGACACAAATCAATCAAAACCCTAATGTCGCCTAGATACTCCATTGTCACCTCAAGTATCCGTAGGCATGATTATACGATATGCATCACACAATCTCAAATTCATCCAACCAACACAAAGTACTTCAAAGAGTGCCCCAAAGTTTCTACCGGAGAGTCAAGAACGTGTGCCAACCCCTATGCATAGGTTCATGGACGGAACCCGCAAGTTGGTCACCAAAACATACATCAAGTGGCACATGATATCCCATTGTCACCACAGAAAAACACGGCAAGACATACATCAAGTATTCTCATAAAAGACTCAATCCGATAAGAGAACTTCAAAGGGGAAACTCAATTTATAACAAGAGAGTAGAGGGGGAGAAACATCATAAGATCCAACTACATTAGAAAAGCTCGGGATACATCAAGCTTGTTCCATAGAGGGAACACGAGAGAGAACATGAGAGAGAGAGAGAGAGATAAAACACATAGCTAGTGGTACATACCCTCAGCCCCGAGGGTGAACTACTTCCTCCTCGTCATGGAGAGCGCCGGGATGATGAAGATGGCCACCGGTAATGGATTCCCCCTCCGGCAGGGTGCCGGAACGGGCTCCCGAGAGGTTTTTGGTGGCTACAGGGGCTTGCGGCGGCGGAACTCCCGATCTATCTTGAATTTCGATGTTTTTAGGGTACGAGGGAATATATAGGCGAAAGAAGTCGGTCGGGAGGTGCTCGAGGGGCCCACGAGACAGGGGGGCGCGCCCAGTACGGGGGGCGCGCCCCCTATCTCCTGGCCTCCTCGAGGATTCTCTGACTTGATCTCCAAGCCTCCAGGATGATATTCTTCCAAAAAATCACGATGCCGAAGGTTTCATTCCGTTTGGACTCCGTTTGATATTCCTTTCCTTCAAAATACTAAAACATGCAATAAAACAGCAATATGGGTTGGGCCTCCAGTTAATAGGTTAGTCCCAAAAGTAATATAAAAGTGTATAATAAAGCCCAATATTGCCCAAAACAGTAGATAATATAGCATGGAGCAATCAAAAATTATAGATATGTTGGAGACGTATCAATCCGCCATGACGGATACTCGTGGGGTGGTCCCTACGATCAAATGTGATCGGACAAGAGGACCATGGGTTGAACTTTGGGGCGACGGGCTCCATCGCGTATACGTCCCTTAGTGCACGCTTCCGTTCCCTTTTGGGGATGTGGGTTGCGTATATCATGTTTACTGTCATCACTTGTGGGGGGAACCTCTTCTGTCCTCCCATGTTCGGCGGTCGGGGCTCCTCCTCGTCATTGCTATGCAGCCCCTTGTCCTTGTCTTCGGCATTTATCTTGTCGGCCTGCTTGAACACCCAGCATTCTCTGTTGGTGTGATTGGCTGGCTTACGGGGGTGCCGTGTATTTGACACGAGCGATCGAGTATGAGGTCCAAACTGGACGGGCCCGGAGTACTTCTTTTGAATGTCTTTTTCCGCTGACCGGATTTAGAGCCACTGAATCCGTCATTTACTGCCGTGCCCTCGGCGTTATCACCGTTGCTGTGGCGCTTGTGTTTGCTACGACGTGACCTGTCGTTACTGTCCTTGGTATCCGAATTGCCAAGGTTCCTTGATATGTTATTGCTACGAGCCAGCCAGCTATCCTCTCCCGCGCAAAAGCGGGTCATGAGTGTCGTGAGGGCTGCCATTGATTTCGGCTTTTCCTGACCGAGGTGCCGGGTGAGCCACTCGTCATTGATGTTGTGCTTGAATGCCGCTAGGGCTTCTGCATCCGGACAGTCAACAATTTGGTTTTTCTTTGTTAGGAACCGTGTCCAGAATTTCCTGGCCGGTTCCCCTGGCTACTGAATTATGTGGCTTAGGTCATCAGTGTCTGGTGGTCGCATATAAGTGCCCTGGAAATTGTCGAGAAATGTGTCTTCCAGATCCTCCCAACAGTCGACGGAGTCTGCTGGCAGGCTATTCAGCCAATGTCGAGCTGGTCCTTTGAGTTTTAATGGGAGGTACTTGATGGCATGTAGATCATCACCGCGGGCCATGTGGATGTGGAGGAGGAAGTCCTCAATCCATACCGCGGGATCTGTTGTACCATCATATGATTCGATGTTTACAGGTTTGAAACCTTCTGGGAATTCATGCTCCATTACTTCATTGGTGAAGCATAGGGGGTGTGCCACGCCTCTGTGCTGGGCTATGTCGCGACGCAGCTCGTATGAGTCCTGCCTGCTGTATTTGGCCCGTCCGGAATTGCTTTTACTGTATCCGGCGAGGCGGTCACCGTCCCTTGTAGGGGCATGGCCCCATGATCCATAGATCGATCTACCATGTCTTGCCCTGTCTTCCAATACGTCTCGCAGGTCTTGTGTGTTTCCCGTTGCCTTGGTATGTTTGTTTGAATGGTGGCGGGGTGCAGGCTGATTTTCAGGCCGTACTGCCTCTCTATCTCGGCCACGGGGTGGCCGATCAGCTGCATCGAACGCGGGGTGACCTCTGGAAGGGCGTTCAACTTCGTACTCCTCAGCTGCGAGGACTTCAGTCCATCTATCTGCTAGCAGATCCTGATCAGCTCGAAGCTGTTCCTACTTTTTCTTCAGGCTGTTTGTTGTGGCAATAAGCCGGCGCTTGAAGTGCTCCTGCTCGACGGGATCCTCAGGCACGATGAATTATTCGTTGTCGAGGCTCACTTCGTCTTTGGAGGGAGGCATATAATTGTCGTCCTCTGTTTCTCCCTCTGCCGCTCTCTTAGGAGGGCTGCCTTGTTCCTCCTCCGGCTCTTGATCGTTCTGGAGGGGATTGTCATCATCTTCGGCACTGTCCGGAGTGTTGTTATCTCCTGTGCCCGTATCACCGTTTTTGCTGTGGCAAGACTTAGAGCGGCGCCGCTGACGTCGACGCTGGGGTTGCTTCTTGGAGGGGTCATCCTCTGTTGTCTTGTCGCTATTGCCTTCTTTGGGTGTGTCCACCATGTATATATCATATGATGAGGTGGCGGTCCAGTGCCCTGTGGCCAGTGGCTCCTGTTTGCCTCCGGTATCGGTGTCCATACCATCGATGTCTTCGGAGTCGAAGTCGAGCATGTCGGTTAAATCGTCGACAGTGGCTACTAAGTGGGTGGTGGGTGGGGATTGAATTTCTTCGTCGTCCGCATCCCACTCTAGCCGGACATAGTTCGGCCAAGGTTCTTCGGACAGGGAGAGAGATTTCAATGAGTTCAGTATGTCGCCGAAGGGCGAGTGCTGAAAGATATCTGCGGAGGTGAACTCCATGATCGGCGCCCAATCGGGTTCGATAGGTATGGGCACGGGTGGTACGGAGTCCGTGGCCGAGGACAAGTCCAGCAGTTCGGCGGCACCGCTCTCGTGAGGGGTAAGGTCAGTATTCGGCTCTATCGCCACTGAGGGCGCGGCCTCCGTGCTGCAGTCTATCCTCCCGTCCTCGGATGGCGCGATCTGCTCCGGACTAGAGGCCGGAGTAGTTGCTCGCGTGATCTCCCGAACACCGTCTGACGGCAGAGCTATATCGTGCCCGTCGTGATCGTGCAGCACACCTGGCATGGGCCCGATCCTGTCGAAGATCAAGTCTCCGTGGACATCGGCGGTGTAATTCAAGTTTCCAAACCTGACCTGATGGCCAGGGGGTAGCTTTCGATCCGCTCTAGATGGCCAAACGAGTTGGCCCGCAGTGCGAAGCCGCCGAACACGAAGTGTTGGAAATATGCCCTAGAGGCAATAATAAAATGGTTATTATTATATTTCCTTGTTCATGATAATTGTCTATTGTTCATGCTATAATTGTATTGATCGGAAACTGTAATACATGTGTGAATACATAGACCACACCATGTCCCTAGTGAGCCTCTAGTTGACTAGCTCATTGATCAACAGATGGTCATGTTTCCTGACTATGGACATTGGATGTCATTGATAACGGGATCACATCATTAGGAGAATGATGTGATGGACAAGAACCAATCCTAAGCATAGCACAAGATCATGTAGTTCGTTTGCTAGAGCTTTTCTAATGTCAAGTATCATTTCCTTAGACCATGAGATTGTGTAACTCCCGGATACCGTAGGAGTGTTTTGGGTGTACCAAACGTCACAACGTAACTGGGTGACTATAAAGGTGCTCTACAGGTATCTCCGAAAGTGTATGTTGGGTTGGCACGAATCGAGACTGGGATTTGTCACTTCGTGTGACAGATAGGTATCTCTGGGCCCACTCGGTAATGCATCATCATAATGAGCTCAATGTGACCAAGTGGTTGGTCACGGGATCATGCATTATGAAACGAGTAAAGTGACTTGCCTGTAACGAGATTGAACGAGGTATTGGGATACCGACGATCGAATCTCGGGCAAGTAACGTACCGATTGACAAAGGGAATTTTATACAGGATTGATTGAATCCTCGACATCGTGGTTCATCCGATGAGATTATCATGGATCATGTGGGAGCCAACATGGGTATCCAGATCCTGCTATTGGTTATTGACCGGAGAGTTGTCTCGGTCATGTCTATGTGTCTCCCAAACCCGTAGGGTCTACACACTTAAGGTTCGGTGACGCTAGAGTTGTAGAGATATTAGTATGCGGTTAACCGAAAGTTGTTCGGAGTCCCGGATGATATCTCGGACGTCACGAGGAGTTCCGGAATGGTCCGGAGGTAAAGATTTATACAGAGGAAGTCCAGTTTCGGCCACCGGGAGAGTTTCGGGGGTCACCGGTATTGTACCGGGACTACCGGAAGGGTCCCGGGGGTCCACCGGGTAGGTCCACCTATCCCGGAGGGCCCCATGGGCTGAAGTGGCATGGGAACCAGCCCCTGGTGGGCTGGTGCGCCCCACCCAAGGGCCCAAGGCGCCTAGGGTTGGAAACTCTAGGGGGCCGGTACCCCCGAGGGGGCATGCGCCCCCTGGTTGGAAACCCTAAGGGGGTCGTTGCCCCCCGACGGGCCGCCGCCCCCCTCTAGATGGGATCTCCAAGGGGGCATGCGCCCCCCTAGCCCTTATATATAGTGGAGGGGAGGGAGGGCAGCCGCACCCTAAGCCCTAGCTCCTACCTCTCCCTCCCGTGACACCTCTTCCTCCTCAAGTAGCGTTTGGCGAAGCCCTGATGGAATCCCGCTGCTTCCACCACCACGCCGTCGTGCTGCTGGATCTCCATCAACTTCTCCTTCCCCCTTGCTGGATCAAGAAGGAGGAGACGTCTCTGCTCCATACGTGTGTTGAACACGGAGGTGCCGTCCGTTCGGCGCTAGGATAATCGGTGATTTGGATCACGACGAGTACGACTCCATCAACCCCGTTCTCTTGAACGCTTCCGCTCGTGATCTACAAGGGTATTTAGATGCACTCTTCTCTCTCGTTGCTAGATGACTCCATAGATTGTTCTTGGTGATGCGTAGAAAATTTTAAATTTCTGCTACGATCCCCAACAGTGGCATCATGAGCTAGGTCTATGCGTAGTTTCTATGCACGAGTAGAACACAAGATTGTTGTGGTCGTCGATTTTGTCCATTTACTTGCCACTACTAGTCTTATCTTGTTTTGGCGGCATCGTGGGATGAAGCGGCCCGGACCGACCTTACACGTACGCTTACATGGGACAGGTTCCACCGACTGACATGCACTAGTTGCATAAGGTGGCTAGCGGGTGTCTGTCTCTCCCACTTTAGTCGGATCAGATTTGATGAAAAGGGTCCTTATGAAGGGTAAATAGCAATTGGCATATCACGTTGTGGTTTTGGCGTAGGTAAGAAACGTTCTTGCTAGAAACCTATAGCAGCCACATAAAAACTTGCAGCAACAATTAGAGGACGTCTAACTTGTTTTTGCTGCATGTGCCATGTGATGTGATATGGCCATGAAGGATGTGATGAATGAAATATATGTGATGTATGAGATTGATCATGTTCTTGTAATAGGAATCACGACTTGCATGTCGATGAGTATGACAACCTGCAGGAGCCATAGGAGTTGTCTTTATTTATTGTATGACCTGCTGTCAATGAATAACACCATGTAATTACTTTACTTTATTGATAAACCACTAGCCATAGTAGTAGAAGTAATAGTTGGCGAGATAACTTCATGGAGATACGATGATGGAGATCATGGTGTCATGCCGGTGACGATGATGATCATGGCGCCCCGAAGATGGAGATCAAAAGGAGCAAAATGATATTGGCCATATCATGTCACTATTTGATTGCATGTGATGTTTATCATGTTTTTGCATCTTATTTGCTAAGAATGACGGTAGCATAAATAAGATGATCCCTCATAATAATTTCAAGAAACTGTTCCCCCTAACTGTGCACCGTTGGGAAAGTTCGTTGTTTCGAAGCACCACATGATGATCGGGTGTGATAGATTCTAACGTTCACATACAATGGGTGTAAGCCAGATTTACACATGAAAAAACACTTAGGTTGACTTGACGAGCCTAGCATGCACAGACATGGCCTCGGAACAAAAGAGACCGAAAGGTCGAACATGAGTCATATAGAAGATACGATCAACATGAAGATGTTCACTGATGATGACTAGTCCGTCTCACGTGATGATCGGACACGGCCTAGTTTACTAGGATCGTGTAGCACTTAGATGACTAGAGGGATGCCTATCTGGGTGGGAGTTCATTAGATAATTTGATTAGATGTACTTAATTGTCATGAACTTAGTCTAAAAATCTTGTAGATCAAATGGCCCACGCGAATGTTGTCCTCAACTTCAACGCGTTCCTAGAGAAAACCAAGCTGAAAGACGATGGTAGCAACTATATAGACTAGGTCAGGAACTTGAGGATCATCCTCATAGCTGCCAAGAAAGCATATGTCCTTGAAGCGCCGCTAGGTGAAGCACCTATCCCAGCAAATCAAGACATTATGAACTCTTGGCAGTCGCGTGTTGATGATTACTCCCTGGTTCAGTGCGGCATGCTTTACAGCTTAGAATCGGGGCTCCAAAAGCGTTTCGAGCAGCACAGAGCATATGAGATGTTCCAAGAGCTGAGAATGGTTTTCCAAGCTCATGCCCGGGTCGACAGATATGAAGTCTCCGACAAGTTCTACAGTTGTAAGATGGAGGAGAATAGTTCCGTCAGCGAGCATATACTCAAAATGTCTGGGTTGCACAACCGCTTGTCTCAGCTGGGAGTTAATCTCCCGGATGCCGCGGTCGTTGACAGAATCCTTCAGTCACTTCCACCGAGCTACAAGAGCTTTGTAATGAACTTCAATATGCAGGTGATGGAGAAAACCATTCCTGAAGTATATTCAATGCTGAAATCAGCGGAGGTGGAAATCAAAAAGGAACATCAAGTGTTGATGGTGAATAAAACCACTAAGTTCAAGAAAGGCAATGGCAAAAAGGGTTTCAAGAAAGACGGCAAGGGAGGTGCCGCGCCCGGCAAGCAAGCTGCCGGGATGAAGCCAAAGAATGGACCCAAGCCTGAGACTGAGTGTTTTTATTGCAAGGGAAGTGGTCACTGGAAGCGGAACTGCCCCAAGTACTTAGCGGACAAGAAGGCCGGCAACACCAAAGGTATATGTGATATACATGTTATTGATGTGTCCCTTACCAGTACTCGTAGTAGCTCCTGGGTATTTGATACCGGTGCGGTTGCTCATATTTGTAACTCAAAACAGGAGCTGCGGAATAAGCGGAGACTGGCGAAGGACAAGGTGACAATGCGCGTCGGGAATGGTTCCAAGGTCGGTGTGATCGCCGTCAGCACGCTACCTCTACATTACCTACGGGATTAGTTTTAAACCTCAATAATTTTTATTTAGTGCCAGCTTTGAGCATGAACATTTTATCTGGATCTCGTTTAATACGATATGGCTACTCATTTAAATCCAAGAATAATGGTTGTTCTATTTATATGAGAGATATGTTTTATGGTCATGCCCCGCTGGTCAATGGTTTATTCTTAATGAATCTCGAACATGATGTTACACATATTCATAGTGTGAATACCAAAAGATGTAAGGTTGATAAGGATAGTCCCACATACTTGTGGCACTGCCGCCTTGGTCACATTGATGTCAAACGCATGAAGAAGCTCCATGCAGATGGACTTTTGGAGTCTCTTGATTACGAATCATTTGACACATGCGAACCATGCCTCATGGGCAAAATGACCAAGACTCCGTTCTCTGAAACAATGGAGCGAGCAACCAACTTATTGGAAATCATACATACTGATGTGTGCGGTCCAATGAGCGTTGAGGCTCGCGGTGCCTATCGTTATGTTCTCACCCTCACTGATGACTTAAGTAGATATGGGTATGTCTACTTAATGAAACGCAAGTCTGAGACCTTTGAAAAGTTCAAGGAATTTTAGAGTGAGGTTGAAAATCAACATGACAGAAAAATAAAGTTCTTACGATCAGATCGTGGAGGGGAATATTTAAATCATGAATTTGGCACACACTTAAGGAAATGTGGAATCGTTTCACAACTCACGCCGCCTGGAACACCTCAGCGTAATGGTGTGTCCGAACGTCGTAATCGCACCCTATTGGATATGGTGTGATCTATGATCTATCTTACCGATCTACCGCTCTCTTTTTGGGGCTATGCTTTAGATACTGCCGCATTCACTTTAAATAGGGCTTAGTCGAAATCCGTTCAGACGACACCATATGAATTATGGTTTGGGAAGAAACCTAAGCTCTCATTTCTAAAAGTTTGGGGATGCGATGCTTATGTCAAGAAACTTCAACCTGAAAAGCTCGAACCCAAGTCGGAAAAATGCGTCTTCATAGGATACCCTAAGGAAACCATTGGGTATACCTTCTACCTCAGATCCGAAGGCAAGATCTTTGTTGCCAAGAATAGGTCCTTTCTAGAGAAAAAGTTTCTCTCGAAAGAAGTAAGTGGGAGGAAAGTAGAACTTGATGAAGTACTTCCTCTTGAAGCGGAAGGTAGCACAGCTCGGGAAGATGTTTCTGTGGTGCCTGCACCGGCTAGAGAGGAGGTTAATGATGATGATCAAGGTACTTCGGATCAAGTTGCTACTGAACTTCGTAGGTCCACGAGGACACGTTCCACAAAAGAATGGTATGACAACCCCGTCCTGGAAACCATGTTGTTAGACAACGGTGAACCTTCGAACTATGAAGAAGTGATGGCGGGCCCAGATTACAACAAATGGCTTGAAGCCATGCAATCCGAGATAGGATCCATGTATGAAAACAGAGTTTGGACCTTGACAGACTTGCCCAATGATCGGCGAGCGATAGAAAACAAATGGATCTTTAAGAAGAAGACGGACGCGGATGGTAATGTTACCATCTATAAAGCTCGACTTGTCGCTAAGGGTTATCGACAAGTTAAAGGGGTTGACTACGACGAGACGTTCTCACCCGTAGCGAAGCTTAAGTCCGTCCGAATCATGTTAGCAATTGCCGCATTCTACGATTATGAGATATGGCAAATGAACGTCAAAACGGCATTCCTTAATGGTTTTCTTAAGGAAGAATTGTATATGATGCAGCTGGAAGGTTTTGTCGATCCTAAGAATGCTAACAAGGTATGCAAGCTCCAGCGCTCCATCTATGGGCTGGTGCAAGCATCTCGGAGTTGGAACATTCGCTTTGATGAAATGATCAAAGCGTTTGGGTTTATGCAGACTTATGGAGAATCCTACGTTTACAAGAAAGTGAGTGGGAGCTCTGTACACTACAAAAAAATACACTTCCGTGATGATACATATTTGTCACAGTAGGTCGCGTTTTTTGTCATGCATGTACATCCATGACAAATTTATGACAGAATCAAGATAGTCATACCTGTGCTGTCGTAGAAGTGTTCCATGAATTTACCAAAATTATCATCACGGAAGTGTCCACTTCCATGACGATAAATCCCACATCACAGAAGTGCTTTCGTCAAGGGTGACCAACACGTGGCATCCACCGTAACGGAACGCCGTTAAGCTATCGGGTCAGATTTTGGATCCGATAACCCGTTAACAGCCACGACCAATACTGATTTTCCACGTGTAAAATTCTCATTGGCCTTTAGCTGGGCCGGCCCATTATGGTCTGCAGAATCTTGTGGGCCTTTAGCTGGACCGGCCCAAAATTGGCCCAGAAAGTTTAAATGGGCCAGCCCAACCGAACGCCCATAAGATTTAGCGGACCATAATGGGCCGGCCCAGCTAAAGGCCCGCAAAATTTAGCGGACCATAATGGGCCGGCCCAGCTAAAGGCCCACAAGATTTTGCGGACAACAATCGGCTGGCCCAGCTAAAGGCCCAACATTCTCTGTCAAATCGGCCCGTCAACGGCCTGGTCTAAACTTGTCATCAATACGGCCCATGGTCACTTCTGGCCCGGTAACAGTCCGCTAAGTAATTGGGCCGAATTATGGCCCGGTGTATTTCCGGCCTGTTAAAGGTCCGACTTCATTTGGGCCCATTTACAGGCCATCAAAACTTTCGGCCCATAAACGGCCGTGAAGGATTTGGGTCATATTCGGTCATGTCTGTCATTCGGCCTGTTAGAGGCCCACTAAAGATTTGGGCCACTTTCGGCCTGTTGTCATTTTCGGCCTGTTAACGTCGGACGTAAACCATGGGCCATATGTGGCCCAACGTCATATCGGGCCCATTAACGGCCCATATAAAAATGACGATAATCTAGCCCGACCAAAGTTCCGTCCTGTTAAAGGTCCGTGTATTAGGTCGGCGCATTTACGGCCCGTCCGAATTTCGGCCTGTCAAATATCCGCATCGTAAATGGGCCACCATTTCGGCCTGCTAAGTCCAGTGGGTTATTTGGCACAATCAGGGCCCAATCTCACTTTCGGTCTATTAAAGGCCCATGTTTTTTATGGGCTCGAGATATTTACACCTGTAAACGGCCTATTTTTACTGAGGGCCCAAATTATGTTTAGGCCTGTTAAAGGCCCACTATGGGCACAGGCCTACCAGAAAAATTTGAAAGCTTATGCTAATTTAAGCCCAGATATTTTTAGTGGGCTACATGCCAATTTCGGCCCGTAATCATTTTTAGCCCAATTGGAATGGTCCCGACGAATGTTGGCATGTTGGGCTCCTACGAAGCTTTCGGCCGAATACATTACTAACATAAACCTACAATATACAAAAATAGCATCATAATTACTGCAGCTTGTGGCAGCATCATAAATGCTGTATCACGACAAAATAAATTCAAATCATACAACAAAAGGCCTGTTGGCATAAAGTTTACAGTCCTTCCAGATAAAAGCACCATCAGATGTATAGAAGCACAGATCATTTGACCTGAGTGCTAATGTTTCAGGCTGTAGAATCTGATGGAGCAGCACGATCTCCACCTTTTTTCGCCATTGCTCTTCAACAACGAAGCGAATGTCTGATAGTCTGGTTTCAAAACCATTCATATCTTGACGACATTTCTCTACCACTATTCTTGTTTCTGAAACAACGTCCATTAGGGATTGGTCTTGTGTCTGGAGCACAGATATATCACTCTGTCTAGCAGAAAGATTTTGTTCAGTAGGCCATTTGGACGAGGTTACCTTGACAACCAACCCAGAATTACGCAGGAAGGTGCTTTTTGCACTGTTAGTGGAGAGATACTGACGCACTGCAGCAAGAGGTGACATTGTGCCTGTAGTAGCCTCGTCACCTTCAGGTGGTTGTGGTTGTTAAATCATTTGTACCATAGCTTCCTGAAAGTTTGAACTTGTAGATTAGTGTACCGGATAAGTTACTAATGAGACAAAAACAAACAAAGTAGGTTAAACGTTTATACATAACTTATTTTGGTGAACTACTGTAATACATTAGCATGTATTGTAGTGCCAACTACATAATAAAATCACTTTTAGAACATATGTCCATGTAGCATGCCTACTGTATTGTTTATTTCCTCACATTCGTTGACATATAAGGATAAAGAGACATGATTTAAAGTAGGATGAACATAGTATGACATCATTCATATCATGGGCAAACAGATATAAAACAAACAGGCTATTTTATCATTGTGTGCGCACGTGAACATAACAACTAGATTACAGATCAAGACCAAAAGAATATCATTCGTCTCTTTTAAACCATGTAAGGTGAAATGATACATTAAGACAATTGTGTATAAAAGTGAACAGAGTAACTGACATTGGCTGCAAACCAAGTAGTTAAATGAACACATCACAGTACCAATCAGTTCAAGGCAGGAGGAGTAAGGACTTACAACAACGGCTTGAACTGGTGTGCTCATGCCCTTAATCTTGCTGGTGTGGCAATCCTTGAAGATTTGCACTGCATTCGGTTCAGGTTCTTTTTGGTCCGCACGGGCTTTCCTCTATATTTGGAACAAGTCAATATAAATACGATAATATGGCACAAAAAAAGAAGGAAGTAGCAGCTATTTACAAAAGCCTCGCAGTGTGCAATATAGCTACGAGATCCTGTTGTCTGTTGGAATTTCACTTTAGAATGGTTGGTTTTGTTCTTCAAACAGTTAGCCTAGAATAAGATACACTTGTAAGGCACATACATAAATACAAGTTAAATATGTGGTCTGATCAAATACATATAGCCTACCTGATACTTTGGATCAGACCAGTGTTTAACGAGGGATGTCCAGTCTTCGTCTGTAATATATTCCACTGGAGATGTTTGGGCAATTTGATTGTTAGCCTTGCCTTCAAAGTGAGAATTTCTATGGTGCTACAGATACTGTCGCAGAGCAGACTGAAAAACATGAGTGCACGCTTGTTTAGTTGCATCATCTTCCGGATCCAACTTGAACCTCATCTGTTGAAAAAAGAATGTGAGTCTTATTAGGAGGAAGCTAGAAAGTATGGGACAGAGCAAGACAATATTACTAATTGCGATGAATAACATTACTTACGGATAAATGGTCAAGGAAGGTGTTAAACTCGGTATTGTCTTTCTCATTCCTGTACTGGATCCATGTTGGGAGGATACGCGCATGACACCTAACGGCAACGGCTGCCTCTGATACTAATTTGGCTGACTCTATAGCATCATGTGGCCTTTTTTAACCTGCCTCAAAATGGATCTCCATTCTTCCTCCTTTAGATTTTGTTAATCTGTCAAGCATTATCCCTGATGTCTGTTTTCGCTTGCGTCGTGGTGCTAGTTCAACAATGAATATGGAAAGTGTTAGTGTACATCAAACTGTGAGAGTACATATAAAGGAGCATGCAACTGCAACTTGACTCGGTTAGGTACCGTCTTGGTGTTGATGCGCATGAGGTTCATCTGATCTTGCCAAGTCCTGTTGTGTCAGCAGTGCTTCGGAAGTAGTGTTAGGTGTGAAGGCAGCTTGGGAACTGGCCAGTTCCGGAGCAAACGAAGGAGTAACTGGTTGAGATGCTGGTACAGTTGAAGCGGATGCTGCAGTTGGTGGAGCAGGTGATACTCTGTTTGTAGATTTAGCCGGTGGACTTGGACCCTCTACTGCACTATAAGTACCAGCAGGATCTCGATGGCAGAACCTTTTCCGTTTCACCCGACGAGTAACAGCACTCCCTACTATATTATTTTCCTTGCTCTTTTTTGACTTTGCCATGTCAAGCTGTACCGACAACACAAAAGAATAAAATCACTCTTCAGAACTCATTGATGCATGATACAAACAAGCAATACTTTGATGTAAGACAACCGTATGAGGATGGAATATGTAAGAAAAATAGGACGGCATGACATATTCACAGCTACGATGTGCAAACTAAGTAGAAGGATTTTCAAGAAAATAGAAGTAATGCAAGCTAGACAACAAATGAAAGATGCAACCAATATTACTCTGCCAAGTTAAAAGTGTCTTGTCATAAGTGGCAATTCAAAAAAATAGAAGCAGTACAACGTAGAAATCAATGCAAGATGCAACCACTATCAAACTGCCATGTTAAAAGCGTCCAATCATGAGTTACTGATGCGGGATACACAACAGTAGTACTTTGATGTAAGAACATGGTATGATAGATAGATGCATTGTATTCTAGATACAGAAAGCCATGTCATATGCACATGTATAACGTATAAACTCAGCAGGTGCAATTTAATCAAAATAGAAGAAATACAGGCTAGACAACATATGCAACATGAAACCAATTATCACACAATCAACTTAGAGCAAGCACCTGCGATGGTGGAGTGCGGGAGATGAACTCATCATGTAGACTTGGGACTTCAACTTCATTAGCAGTAGCAGTGGCAAATCTAGAGAGTCTCTGTTTGCGTCGGTGCGGAGTACCACCAACATCCCCTAACTTACTCTTTTCCTTCCTATTTTCTGATATTGCCTTATGAAGTCAAAACCACAAGAAGATGAATAAAATTAGCTCTGCATAACTGGTTGGTGCATGATACAGACGAACACTACTTTGATGTAAGGCAAGCGCAGGATAGGAGGATGTAATATATACAAAAAAAGACAGCATTTCATATTCACACGTACGATAGGAGGATGGAATATGTATGAAAAAACAGTAAGCAGAAGGCATTTCAACAAAATTAGAAGAAATGAAAGCTAGGCACCATATGAACATGCAACAAATATCACTCTATCAGGTAAAAAGTGTCTTGTCGTAAGTGCCATTTCAAGAAATTAGAAGTAGTACAAGCTAGAAGACAATGCAAGATGAAACCTACATCACAGTCCCAAGTTAAATGTGTCTTATGGGTAAGTGATCGTCGCAGGTATAAGTTGTAAGCTACACAGATGCAATTCTACATAATCAGAAGCAATACAAACTAGACATCATACGGAAAATGCAACCACGTATAACAGTTCCAAGTAAGAGCAAGCACCTGTGATGGTGGAGTAGGGGAGATGTGCTCATCATGTACACGTATGTTCTAGAAACAGGAACACGTGTCATATTCACATGCATTATGTGTAAAGTAAGCAGATGCAACTCAAGTTAGAAGCAATACAAGCTAGACATTATACGCAACATGCAACCACATATAATAGTGTCAAGTTAGAGCAAACACCTGTGATGGTGGAGTAGGGGAGATGTGCTCATCATCTACACGGCTACGTTGACTGTCCAGCCTTGTGTTGTCTTGTGAATCTTGTTGGGAGGATGGCGGAGTAGAATCTGTAGAGACCCCCTGTTTGAGTTGCTTCGATGGACCACCATCATCCACTGCCGGACTAATTTCCTTCAGCTGTAATGATTTTTCATTGTGAAGTCAAACCGATAAGAAAAAGGAATAAAATTCGCTCTTCAGAACTCATTCATGCATGATACTGACGAACACTACTCGGATGAAAGGCAAACTCATGATGCGAGGATGGAATATGTATGAAAAACAGGATGGTGTGACATATTCACACCTATGATGTGGTAACTAACCATAAGGCATTTCAACAAATTAGAAGCACTGCAAGCTAGACACCATATGAAAGATGCAACCAATATCACTCTGCCAAGTTCAAACTGTATGGCATTTCAACAAATTAGAAGCAGTATATACTTGAAATCATATGCAAGACACAACCAATATCAAAGTGGCGACTTAAAGGTGCCTTATCATAAGTGGCTGATGCGGGATATGCAAGAATAGTAGTCTGATGTAGAAACATGAACACATGTCATATTCACAGGCATTATGTGTAAAGTAAGCAGATGCAATTCAACAAAGTTAGAAGCGATACAAGCTAGACATAATACGCAACATGCAACCATATATAATAGTGCCAAGTTAGAGCAAGCACCTGTGATGGTGGAGTAGGGGAGATGTGCTCATCATCTACACAGCTACGTTGACTGTCTAGCCTTGCATTGTCTTGCGAATCTTGTTGGGAGGATAGCGGAGTAGAATCTGTAGAGAACCTCCGTTTCAGTTGCTCGGAAGGACCACCATCACCCAATGCCTTGCCAATTTCCTTCAGCTTTATTGATTTTGCATTGTGAGGTCATACCGACAACAAAAAGGAGTATCATTCGCTCTTCAGAACTCATTCATGCATGATACTGACGAACACTACTCTGATGAAAGGCAAAGTCATGATACGAGGATGGAATATGTACGAAAAAATGGACGGCTTGACATATTCACACCTATGATGTGGTAACTAAGCAGAAGGCACTTCAACAAATTAGAAACACTGCAAGACACCATATGGAAGGTGCAATCAATATCACTCTGCCAAGTTAAAATTGTGTCATCATAGGTGGTGTTCATCAAAGTAGAAGCAATACATGCTAGAAATCATATTCAAGACGCAAACCAATATCACACTGCCAACTTAAAGGTGTCCCATCATAAGTGACTGATGCAGGATACACAAGAAGAGTAGTTTCATGTAAGAACATGGTGTGATAGACAGATATAGTATGTACCAAAAACAGGAAAGCGTGTCATATTCACATGTATCATGTGTAAGCTAAGAAGATGCAGTTTACACTAATTAGGAGCAATACGAGCTAGACACCATATGCAACATGCAACCAGATATCACACTGCCAAGTTAGAGCAAGCACCTTGGATGGTGGAGTAGGGGAGCGGAGACTTGGACCATGTAATGCACTATCAGTACAAGGAGAATCGGTACAGATGCTCCATTTACGTTGCTGCAGAGGACCACCATCATCGCCTTCCTTACTCTTTTCCTTCCACTTTCTTGATTTTGCCTTGTCAAGTCAAACCCACAAGAAAAAGGAATAAAATTTGCTCTTCAGAACTTATTGATGTATGATACTGACGAACACTAATTTCATGTAAGGCAGCCGCATGATAGGAGGATGGAATATGTATGAAAAACAGGACGGTGTGACATATTGACATGTATGATGTATAAAGTGTAAACTAAGCACAAGATGCTTGAACTTGTTAGAATCGATGCAAGCTAGAAACCATGTGAAAGATGAAACCAATATCACTCTGCCAAATTAAAAGGGTGCCCTAACAAATGTATTTGACCAAATTAGAAGCAATACATGGAAACAGGCTAGAAATAATATGCAATATGCAATGAATAAAGGTGACTCATCGTAAGTGATTGATGCAGGATACGGAAGAGAGGTAGTTTCATGTAAGAACAAGGTTAACACATAGATGTAGTGTGTACCAAAAATAGGAAGGCATGTCATATTCACAGGTATAGTGTGTAAACTAAGCAGATGCAATTTAGCCTAATTAGAAGCATTACAAGCTAGAGACCGTATGCAACATGCAACCACACATCACACTGCGAAGTTGGAGCAAGCACCTGTGATGGTGGTGTAGGGGAAGTGCTGTCTTCAGGTACAGAGCAACGTTCAATATCTTCATTTAGGCTTGATGTTTCTTGAGAATCATGTGGAGAGGATGAAATTGCATTCTTTATAAGAGTATTGAGTCTCATATTAACCCACGCGTGTGATTGTCTCATCACAAGCGATAGACGCAGGATACACAAGAACAGTAGTTTGGGCAGATGTAGTATGTACCAAAAATAGGAAGGCGTGTCATATTCACATGTATAATGTGTAAGCTAAGGAGATGCAATTTAACAAATTAGGAGCATTGATGAGGGATACACAAGAAAAGTAGTTTGATGTAAGAACATGGTTAATAGAAAGACGTAGTATGTACCAAAAATAGGAAGACATGTCATATTCACAGGTATAATGTGTTAACTAAGCAGATGCAATTTACCCTAATTAGAAGCATTACAAGGTAGACACCATATGCAACATGCAACCACATATCACACTGCCAAGTAAGAGCAAGCACCTGCGATGGTCGTGTGGGGGAATTGCGGTGATCAACTAGAGAGCTACATTGACTATCTTCATTTAGCCTTGCTGTTTCTTGAGAATCAAGTGGGGAGGATGACACTGCACTCTTTAAACGAGTAGGGCGTCTCACAGTAACCCACCCAGGTGATTGTCTCATCATAAGTGATTGACGAGGGATACAAAAGAGCATTAGTTTGATGTACAAACATGGTTAATAGACATATGTAGTATGTATCAATAACAGGAAGGCATGTCATTATCAAAGGTATAATGTGTAAAGTAAGCAGATGCAATTTAACCAAATTGGAAGCAATACAAGCTAGACACCATATGCAACATGCAACCACATTTGACAGCGCGAAGTTAAAGAAAGCACCTGGGATGGTTGTGTGTGGCAATTGAGATCATCAACTGCAGAGCTACGTTTACTCTCTCCAACTGCTGACACTGCACCCATTAGAGATCTGAAACGCTTAGTGCTTATCTTCGAATTACACTAGAGCGCCTTCTGTCTTTTCTTTTCTGCATTCATCAACACTGCGTCAGAGTCTGAAATACCCATGCATAAAAAAACAATAGTGTGAGTATGGGTGAAGTGTGTGCACAATTAGTACAGTGTGAAGGTAGCAGATAGCAGGTCGGTGAGAAATAAATGAAGGGAGACATATGATAGCTCTACAACATACATGACACACTCAATTACTACAGGATTCTATGAAAATAACAGTCGACTGAAAGCAAATAGGTCAGTCCATTTTTTCTGCACCGTCCGATGTACAAAGAACGGGGAGATCGCCTTCGTCTACCTCCAGCCAGTCAGTGTTGA
>LR880970.1:49468185-49484232 GCA_904067115.1 Aegilops sharonensis
CAACCCTGCAACCAAATAACAAAGAGTCTCTTGTGTCCCCAACACACCCAATACAATGGTAAATTGTATAGGTGCACTAGTTCGGCCAAGAGATGGTGATACAAGTGCAATATGGATGGTAGATATAGGTTTTTGTAATCTGAAATAATAAAAACAGCAAGGTAACTAATCGTAAAAGTGAGCGTAAACGGTATTGCAATGATAGGAAACAAGGCCTAGGGTTCATACTTTCACTAGTACAAGTTCTCTCAACAATAATAACATCGATAGATCATATGACAAGCCCTCAACATGCAACAAACAGTCACTCCAAAGACACTAATAGAGGAGAACAAACGTAGAGATTATGGTCGGCTACGAAACCACCACAAAGTTATTCTTTCGGATCAATCTATAAAAGAGTTCGTCTAGAATAACACCTTAAGATACAAATCAACCAAAACCCTAATGTCACCTAGATGCTCCATTGTCACCTCAAGTATCTGTGGGCATGATTATACGATATGCATCACACAATCTCAGATTCATCCAACCAACATAAAAGTACTTCAAAGAGTGCCCCAAAGTTTCTACCGGAGAGTCAAGAACGTGTGCCAACCCCTATGCATAGGTTCCCAATGTCACGAAACCCGCAAGTTGATCACCAAGACATACATCAAGTGTTCTCATAAAAGACTCAATCCGATAAGATAACTTCAAAGGGGAAACTCAATTCATCACAAGAGAGTAGAGGGGGAGAAACATCATAAGATCCAACTACAATAGCAAAGCTCGGGATACATCAAGATCGTGCCACAGATTGGAACACGAGAGAGAACACGAGAGAGAGAGAGAGATCAAACACATAGCTACTGGTACATACCCTCAGCCCCGAGGGTGAACTACTCCCTCCTCGTCATGGATAGCGCCGGGATGATGAAGATGGCCACCGGTGATGGATCCCCCTTCCGGTAGGGTACCGGAAAGGGGTCCCGATTAGTTTTTGGTGGCTCTGGAGGCTTGCGGCAGCGGAACTCCCGATCTAGGTTCTGTTCTGGAAGTTTTGGGGTACGTAGGTATATATGGGTGAAAGGAGTACGTCGGTGGAGCAACGGGGGCCCCACGAGGCAGGGGGCGCGCCCAGGGGGGTGGGCGCGCCCCCCACCCTCGTGAGCACCTCCCGTATCATCTGACGTGGAGTCCAAGTCCAACAGGTGGGTTTCCTTCCAAAACTAACTTCTCCAGTTGATTTCGTTCCGTTTTGACTCCGTCTGATATTCCTTTTCCACGGAACACTGAAATAGGCTTAAAACAGCAAATCTGGACTGGGCCTCCGGTTAATAGGTTAGTCCCAAAAATAGTATAAAAGTGTATAATAAAGCCCAATATTGCCTAAAACAGTAGATAAAGTAGCATGGAGCAATCAAAAATTATAGATATGTTGGAGACGTATCAAGCATCCCCAAGCTTAATTCCTGCTCGTCCTCGAGTAGGTAAATGATAAAAAAGAGTTTTTGATGCGGAGTGATACTTTGGCATAATTTCAATGTAAATCTTCTTAATTGTGGCATGAATATTCAGATCCGAAAGATTCAAGACAAAAGTTCATATTGACACAAAAATAATAATACTTCAAGCATACTAATAAAAGTAATCATGTCTTCTCAAAATAGCATGGCAAAAGAAAGTTCATCCCTACAAAATCATATAGTTAGGCTATGCTTCATTTTCGTCACACAAAGATGTTCCCAACTTCTATACCCCCGGTGACAAGCCAAGCAATTGTTTCATACTTAAATAATCTCAAACGTTTTCAACCTTCACGCAATACATGAGCGTGAGCCATGGATATAGCACTATGGGTGGAATAGAATATGATGATGGGGATTTTGTGGAGAAGACAAAAAAGGAGAAAGTCTCATATTGACGACGATAATCAACGGGCTATGGAGATGCCCATCAATTGATGTCAACATGAGGAGTAGGGATTGCCATGCAACGGATGCACTAGAGCTATGAATGCTCAACAAAAGAAAACTAGTGGGTGTGCATCCAACTTGCTTGCTCATGAAGACCTAGGGCATTTGAGGAAGCCCATCGTAGGAATATACAAGCCAAGTTCTATAATGAAAAATTCCCACTAGTATGAAAAAGACAACTTATGAAACTCACTATATGAAAAACATGGTGCTACTTTGAAGCACAATATATGAGACTCACTACATGAAGAACAAGGTGCTACTTCGAAGCACAATATATGAGACTCACTACATCAAGAACATGGTGCTACTTTGAAGCACAAGTGTGGAAAAAGAGATAGTAGCATTGCCATTTTTATTATTTTTTATTTTTTTGGGCCTTTTTTTGGCCATTCTCTTTTTTTTGGGCCTTTCTTTTTTTTGGCCTTTCTTTTTTTTATTTGGGCAATTCTCTAATAGTGATGATCATCACACTTCTATTGATTACAACATAAGGATTACAACTCGAAACTAGAACAAGGTATGACTCTATATGAATGCCTCCGGTGGTGTACCGGAATGGTGCAATGAATCAAGAGTGACATGTATGAAAAATAATGCATGGTGGCTTTGCCACAAATACGATGTCAACTACATGATCATGCAATGGCAATATGACAAAAGTAATGTATGTCATAATAATGATGGTGGAAGTTGCATGGCAATATATCTCGGAATGGCTATGGAAATGCCATAATAGGTAGGTATGGTGGCTGTTTTGAGGAAGATATAAGGAGGTTTATGTGTGATAGAGCGTATCGTATCAAGGGGTTTGTATGCACCGGCGAAGTTTGCGCCAACTCTCAATGTGAGAAAGGGCAATGCACGGTACCGAAGAGGCTAGCAATGGCGGAAAGGTAAGAGTGTGTATAATCCATGGACTCAACATTAGTCAAAAGAACTCATATACCTATTGCAAAAATTTAGAAGTCATCAAAAATCAAGTACTACACGCATGCTCCTAGGGGGATAGATTGGTAGGACAAGACCATCGCTCGTCCCCGACCGCCACTCATAAGGATGCACAAGCCAGGTACACTTCATGTTTCAAATTTGTTACACAACTCTAACCATACGTGCATGCTACGGGACTTACAAACTTCAACACAAGCATTTCTCAAATTCACAACTAATCAACTAGCATGACTTTGATATTATCACCTCCATATCTCAAAACAATTATCAAGCATCAAACTTATCTTAGTATTCAACTCACTCAAAAGAAAGTTTCACATATCTTGAACACCAAGTATATTAACATTAAGCAAATTACCATGCTATTAACGACTCTCAAAATAATCTAAGTGAAGCATGAGAGATCAAGTTTCTTTAAAACAAATCCACCACCGTGCTCTAAAAGATCTAAGTGAAGCACTAGAGCAAAAATTATCACGCTCAAAAAGATATAAGTGAAGCACTATGAGCAACTATCAAGCTCAAAAGATATAAGTGAAGCACATAGAGTATTCTAACAAATTCCAAATCATGTATGGAACCCTCATTTAATAATTTAAGATCTTGGTATTGTATCCAAACAGCAAGTAAAACAAAATAAAACTACAACGCAAGGATAGCACAACTCATGTGAAGAAGAAAAAACTTAGGCTCAACCGATACTAACCGATAGTTGTTGAAGAAAGGTGGGATGCCTACCGGGGCATCCCCAAGCTTTGATGCTTGAGACTTCTTGAAATATTATCTTGGGGTGCCTTGGTCATCCCCAATCTTGAAATTTTGTGTCTCCTTAATTCCTCTCATATCATGGTTTCTCTTTTTCTCAAAAAGCTTCATTCACAACAAACTCAACAAGAACTCGTGAGATAGGTTAGTATAAACCAATGCAAAACCTTATCATTTTCCACTGTAACAGATCACTAACATTATTATTCAACATTGCATCCTAAATGTCTCTGCATATTTAATACTCCTATCCTTAAATAGGATCATTAAGCAAGCAAACATATGCAAACAATGCAAACATAACAGCAATCTGCCAAAACAGTACAGTCTGTAAAGAATGCAAGAGTATCAATACTTCCCTAACTCCAAAAATTATGAAATACAATTCCCACTGTAATAAATTTATCATAGCTCAATATGCAAAAAGATTCAACATTATACCACTCTCTGACTTTTCTAGAGAATTTTTGCAACAGCGGTAAACTTTCTGTTTTTCAAACAGCAACATGCATACTAGCAAAATAAGCATGGCAAAGGCTATCCTTGACTTTTTTATTGAAACTAAAGATGCAAAACATTATTATAACTAACATAAATCAAATACTAACAAACGAAAATGACGCTCCAAGCAAAACACATATCATGTGGTGAATAAAAATATAGCTCCAAGTAAAGTTACCGATGAACGAAGACGAAAGAGGGGATGCCTTCCGGGGCATCCCCAAGCTTACGCTCTTGGTTGTCCTTGAATATTACCTTGGGGTGCCTTGGCATCCCCAAGCTTAGGATCTAGCCACTCCTTATTCCATAGTCCATCGAATCTTTACCCAAAAATTGAAAACTTCACAACACAAAACTTAACAGAAAACTCGTGAGCTCCGTTAGCGAAAGAAAACAAAACACCACTTCAAGGTACTGTAATGAACTCATTATTTATTTGTATTGGTATTAAACCTACTGTATTCCAACTTCTCTATGGTTTATAAACTATTTTACTAGCCATAGAGTCATCAAAATAAGCAAACAACACACGAAAAACAGAATCTGTCAAAAACAGAACAGTCTGTAGTAATCTGTAACTAACGCAAACTTCTGGAACTCCAAAAATTCTAAAATAAATTGGTGGACCTGAGGAATTTGTCTAGTAATCATCTGAAAAAAGAATCAACTAAATAGCACTCTGTAGTAAAAAGTTCTAGCTAATCTTGTGAGTGCTAAAGTTTCTGTTTTTTTACAGCATGATCATAAAGACTTCACCCAAGTCTTCTCAAAGGTTCTACTTGGCACAAACACTAATTAAAACACAAAACCACATCTAAACAGAGGCTAGATGGATTATTTATTCCTAAACAGAACCAAAAAGCAAGAAACTAAAATAAAATAGGGTTGCCTCCCAACAAGCGCTATCGTTTAACACCCCTAGCTAGGCATTATGATTTCAATGATGCTCACATAAAAGATAAGAATTGAAACATAAAGAGAGCATCATGAAGAATATGACTAGCACATTTAAGTCTAACCCACTTCCTATGCATAGGGATTTTGTGAACAAACAACTTATGGGAACAAGAATCATCTTGCATAGGAAGGTAAAACAAGCATAACTTCAAAACTTTAAGCACATAGAGAGAAACTTGGTATTATTGCAATATGTAGAAGCATATGTTCCTCCCTCATAATAATTTTCAGTAGCATCATGAATGAATTCAACAATATAACCATCACCTAAATCATTCTTTTCATAATCTACTTGCATATAAATTTTATTATTCTCCACATAAGCAAAATTCTTCTCATGAATAGTAGTGGGAGCAAACTCAACAAAATAACTATCATGTGATTGAAAATTAAGATCAAGATGACAAGTTTCATGGTTATCATTATTCTTTATAGCATACGTGTCATCACAATAATCATCATAGATAGGAGGCATGCTTTCATCATAATAAATTTGCTCAACAAAGCTTGGGGGACAAAAAATATCATCTTCATCAAACATAGCTTCCCCAAGCTTGTGGCTTTGCATATCATTAGCATCATGGAGATTCAAGGAATTCATACTAACAACATTGCGATAATGCTCATCATTCAAAGATTTAGTGCCAAGAATTCTATGTGATTCTTCTTCTAGTACTTGAGCACAATTTTCCTTCCCATCATTCTCACGAAAGATATTAAAAAGGTGAAGCGTATGAGACAAACTCAATTCCATTTATTTTTTAATTTTATTTTATAGACTAACTAGTGCTAAAACAAGAAACAAAAAGATTCGATTGCAAGATCTAAAGATATACCTTCACTTACCTAGCCTCGTCGGCAACGGCGCCAGAAAAGAGCTTCATGTCTACTACACAACCTTCTTCTTGTAGACGTTGTTGGGCCTGCAAGTGCACAAGTTTGTAGGACAATAGCAAATTTCCCTCAAGTGGATGACCGAAGGTTTATCAATCCGCGAGAGGCGTAGGAGGAAGATGGTCTCTCTCAAACAACCCTGCAACCAAATAACAAAGAGTCTCTTGTGTCGCCAACACACCCAATACAATGGTAAATTGTATAGGTGCACTAGTTCGGCGAAGAGATGGTGATACAAGTGCAATATGGATGGTAGATATAGGTTTTTGTAATCTGAAATAATAAAAACAGCAAGGTAACTAACGGTAAAAGTGAGCGTAAACGGTATTGCAATGATAGGAAACAAGGCCTAGGGTTCATACTTTCACTAGTGCAAGTTCTCTCAACAATAATAACATAGATAGATCATATGACAAGCCCTCAACATGCAACAAAGAGTCACTCCAAAGACACTAATAGCGAGAACAAACGTAGAGATTATGGTCGGGTACGAAACCACCACAAAGTTATTCTTTTGGATCAATCTATAAAAGAGTTCGTACTAGAATAACACCTTAAGATACAAATCAACCAAAACCCTAATGTCACCTAGATACTCCATTGTCACCTCAAGTATCCTTGGGCATGATTATACGATATGCATCACACAATCTCAGATTCATCCAACCAACATAAAAGTACTTCAAAGAGTGCCCCAAAGTTTCTACCGAAGAGTCAAGAACGTGTGCCAACCCCTATGCATAGGTTCCCAATGTCACGAAACCCGCAAGTTGATCACCAAGACATACATCAAGTGTTCTCATAAAAGACTCAATCCGATAAGATAACTTCAAAGGGGAAACTCAATTCATCACACAGAGTAGAGGGGGAGAAACATCATAAGATCCAACTACAATAGCAAAGCTCGGGATACATCAAGATTGTGCCATAGATTGGAACACGAGAGAGAGAGAGAGAGAGAGAGAGAGAGAGAGAGAGAGAGAGAGAGAGAGATCAAACACATAGCTACTGGTACATACCCTCAGCCCCGAGGGTGAACTACTCCCTCCTCATCATGGATAGCGCCGGGATGATGAAGATGGCCACCGGTGATGGATCCCCCCTCCGGCAGGGTACCGGAAACGGGTCCCGATTGGTTTTTGGTGGCTCTAGAGGCTTGTGGCGGCGGAACTCCCGATCTAGGTTCTGTTCTAGAAGTTATAGGGTATGTAGGTATATATGGGTGAAAGGAGTACATCGGTGGAGCTACGGGGGCCCCACGAGGCAGGGGGCGCGCCCAGGGGGGTGGGCGCGCCCCCCACCCTCGTGAGCACCTCCCGTATCATCTGACGTGGAGTCCAAGTCCATCAGGTGGGTTTCCTTCCAAAAATAACTTCTCCAGTTGATTTCGTTCCGTTTTGACTCCGTCTGATATCCCTTTTCCTCGAAACACTGAAATAGGCATAAAACAGCAAATCTGGGCTGGGCCTCCGGTTAATAGGTTAGTCCCAAAAATAATATAAAAGTGGATAATGAAGTCCAATATTGCCTAAAACAGTAGATAAAGTAGCACGGAGCAATCAAAAATTATAGATACGTTGGAGACGTATCAGGATCGTCTACCACGGGTGAACAAACAAATTGCGACTTGACGCGTTATGTTAAATTAAAAAAAGAGGCAAACCCTGTGGGGCTTACCTTAGAGGCAAGGCTCTATACACTAGAGTTCTTTTGATGTGTCCCGTCAACTCGCAGAACGAGGAGAAACTTGCTTAGTACGCCGTCTCCCCCGCCCACAGGCACGGTGGCTTGCAGGATGAGGTGAAGCTTACTACTACTGTACACCTTTACGCCCGCTCCCTCGCCCACGCGCGCGGTGGCTTGCAGCACGAGGAGAAAATTTTACTACTCCCTCTGTTTACTCCTCGTCCCTACTACGTACTTTGGTTAGTACTCCCTCTATTTACTTATACAAGGCCACTATAAAAAAATACATTTTTCATCTATACAAGGCCACAAATAGTAATAGAGACAAAAGTTACTACTACCTCCTTTCCAGTTTATGGCTCAATTTGAAAATCTCTCCAACCAAGGTAGACGGTGAGTGGTCGAATTAATTTCGTAGTTTGCAGAGTATGCTCGTTTTTCTCAAGAAGTTATGTTTACCGAGGCATTAATTAGAACGAATGCATGAATGACCACTAAATTTCCATGAACTTGCACATGCATTGGTTAGTTTCCTCTTGACACTGCTTGCGTCGGGTGATCTAACGCACCTCGAAATCCAACATGTAATAGTACACCACTAGTATAGTAGAATTGAGACTTGTCAAACGGAAAAATGAATGTTTGTTAGATGAGCCCTATAAACCCTAGTGGGTAACGACTCCGTAAAAACAGATTTTTCCAAAATTAAGTCGCTCCCTTTCATGAATTCTGTAGTATACTCCTCCGTCGACGCTCCCTTTCATGAATTATGTACTTCCTATCGCCGACGTGTGGGACATATAGCAACCGGGTCGACGTTTCAAGCACCGAATAACAGTGCAAAACAGCAGGGGGGACGCACCCCACTCGTACCGGCCCAGTAGTAGTAATGAGCAATGAGACGTCAAATCACAATGCCGCACCTTCCCAGACGGACGAAGCAACCATTATTTCACACTTCGGTTTGACATCATCTCAAACCACGTACTAGTATTGCTTCTGCCTCAAGAGGGACACGCGCATCGCCTTGGTACATCATGACACGTGGGACCGCATGATAGGCCATGCTCCCCCGCCGATCGCTCGGTAAAATCACCTCATTTTTAATATACTTCCTCCGTGTCGGTTTACTACATGGCATGCACGTCGTTCTAGGTTGAGAATTTAACTGGCTATATATATTTAAAAAATGTATACTTTTGTACAGTAGTACTCCACTATCGATGGATTGCGCCATGGAGCAAAAATTGAAATAAAAAAAAAGCTGGTACATATAGAGAGCGCTCGTCGCCAAATTATGCATATAGTACTATTAAAAAAGCTAGTACGTGCTTAATTGGGGTGCTAAATTCTATTAAAGAAATACTAGTACTAGTATGTACATACTGAAGAGTTAAAGTAACAAGAAGAAACATAACATAATTCTGCTGGGGGCTCAGCACAACACACCCCTCAAATTAAACTAAGCACACCTAAAATTAAACTATGCAACTAATCCGGTAGACACTGCATTAGAAGTTTAGAATCACCATGAGCAACGACACTGCCACCTTACTGGGAGTCCTCGTCCACGTCCTCGACTTCGTCCTTGTCCCTCTTCCTCTTGGCCGATACTTCTTTGCTTGAACTGCCAACTTGGCTGTTGCTCTTCATCCAACCCTTGTAGATATTGAAACAAAGGTAGCCATCCATTGCAGCGTACTGGATGTGGTCTATATCTAGTACATTCCGCTACCATGCATGCCGATGAAACGTGTATGGAGGTTTCTCCAGTTTACCGTACGAAGGATGAACCATAGCTCCTGCCAGGGTCAGCATTGAAGGCTTACGAGAGGGCACCAGCCGATTCTTCTGGAGGTTGAAGTGGTTGCCTACAAAGAGGCCTATCCGACGCAGGACTTCTTTGTCGTCTTAAAGTCTACAGTAACGAATTTGACTGTTTTGTCCTCGAGGAAGTTCTTAAAATCCTGGCACTCAACGTCGGCATGGCATATGTGGTAGACCAAGAAAACGTTATGTACGCAAACCTGGATCACGGCGGGCTTCTTCCTCTCTTCGTCCTTTAGATCCTTCTCTCGTCCCACGACTGTGGTGTACTCAACATCTAGCCCAGCGACCCACTCATCATCTGAGTTTTCGAACATGCGTCTGAAGCGAGAAAGGCATCCTTTCACCATCGCGTAAGTACGGGTGTAGATGACGTCGAACTCATCGCCGGTGATGGTTCTAACCTTGTACTCACCGCCGATCGGGGAGATTTGGGACGCCATGGATTTGGGAGGAGGGTTAGGATTAGTGGAACTGGCGTAATGTGAATGGACGGGACGACTAGGAGCGAACCGCCGTAGTATTAAAGGGCGTGCGGGGACGAGTAGGAGCGAACTGCCAGCGTGCGAACGGCAGGGTAGTGGCTTTCCATTCTCCCATGATACGGGCTTCCGAGAGCCTTGGATCTGAGATCGAACGGTTGCATGGCGTGATTCTAGACCTATGGGTGAATATCCTATCCTGGAGGGTTATTCTGCAAATTTTCAGCAACTTAGCATGCGACCGTTTGATCTCAGATCCAAGGGCTGCCAGCATCCCGTATCATGGTCGCTCCTACCACGACAGCCGCGTCGCTCGCGCGGTCACGCCCTTGGAGATTTAACATGGTGCGTTGGGCTATCTGATGTTGGCATGTCATACATAGTCATCACTTAGTCATTCATACTACAACAAGGTTGGCTATAAGGTTGGCTATATGTGTATGTTTTTTACTCCTCTCTATCTCTTTCTTCGTACTCCCTCCGTCCCATAATATAAGAACATTTTTTACACTAGTGTAGTGTCAAAAACGTTCTTATATAATGGGACACAGGGAGTACTAGTATTTATTGCATTTGCCAAGGAGTGACCTCTTCCAATGAAATGGTGTTGCTAAGTTTTCTTCATTTAATTAGCTATAGACTCGAAATTGTCTTTTCACCTAGGTACACGCGCTTAGCACCGTTTCTTCCTTGGGTCACCAAACTAGTCTCTCTCTTCTTGATTAACTTGCCACATCAGACTTTATGCCTATATGGCAAGCTTAAGCACCTGTAGGAGCAAGTAAGTACAATAGTGCGCTTTACATGGCATTTTTGCATATGTGGAGGAAAGAGAGGCAAGGAAAAAGTGGAGAAGTGGGCTCTCATGCAAGAGCCAGCCTCTACTACTACATGGTGGAGCATTGGGAGAGGCACCTGTATGGAGGTGGTCAGGAATCGGGAGACTCACGCCGGTCGTAGCGCCGCAGTTAAAATGATAATGGCAAGTCAAATCACAGGGCCTCGCCTGTCCAACAGTAACTCACTGTCAAATCACACAGCCCTACGTTTGCAGCAGCCTACTCCCTCGTCTTCTCGCGTCTCTGTCGAACCGACTAGGCGGAACTGCCCCGCCTACCGCGCAGGAAAATCCCCGCCCTCGACTTTTAAATACAAGTACTCCCTCCGTCTAGGTGAGTAAGTCAGCTTACCAAAACCAAATAATCCCAAAATATTAAGGCACGGTGCATTAACTTCTACCTTGTTTCTTGTTTCTTCACATATCAACCAATAAGAATCCAATGATATACTTTTTGTGACATAGTAACTCATATTTAGTTAGTCAAATGGATGACCTAGAACTACGTGCAGGCCCTATAAACCGAGATGCCTACAAATAAAAAACCGAGACGGAGAGGTTAGTTCAGCACGTATCTTTTTAGATCAATATAGTCGGGATTCACCAAGGAGCAAAACCAAGTGGTAGGCTGCTCCTGTCATGTTGGTGTAGCAACTCAAGCAGGGTCAGTACGCACACGAAATGGCGACACACTTAATAGGAGCCCTTTGGCTGACATGTGGCTCATCCACCATCTGGTTCCACGTGCGATGCACCAAATCACAGTTCGGAGCAGCGGTTGGAATTGGAGGCACCCCGGTCGAAGCGCCGCAGTAGTAGAAAATGAGCGATGAGGGGTCAAATCACAAAGCCCCACCTTTCCCGCATTAAGGTGGACGGACGAAGCAACCACCATTTCATTCTAGCGCGCAAGAGCATAAAGAAAAGTGAAAACAATGATGCGTGCGGTAGCTACCTTGGGCACCCTAGGGTAGGGGTCTCCACTACAGATCCTTTTTTTAAAAGCGCCTCCACTACAAATCGGCTTCTCCCTCGTCCTCTTGAAGAAAACCGATGATGAGTGCGGCGGTAGGGTTTGTAGGAGTACTACGGCGTGCGGGGCCACGTTGTAGTAAACGGGTTCGAGTCGACGCCTTAAATATGTGTGGGCTGCTTGGTTTTACGGGAATGAGGCAGCATTTTGGGTTCGGGGACCAGTGGAGATATAGCACGTACAAAAAATTGTGGACGTAGGTTCGACCGAAAGGCAATGATGCATGGGCCCTGCAATTTGATATACCCGGGGCCACGTGAAATTTGCTACTCTACTCAAAACTAGTAAGGTACACATGTATTGAACGCATGAGATTTCGAAACCAAATTATGAATAAATACACACTATAGCATGTAAAGCTTTGAGTCATATATGCATGATGTAGATGTTCGTTTAGTTCTTATAGTTCATCTCATTCAAAATCAATTAGTTTTATAAAAATCTTAAGATTCATGGGGTTGTGCATTGTAAATCATAGAGTAAAAACAAATAATGGCAATTCATTTAGAAAAAAATAATCAATTATGATACAGAAGATTCTAGAACAAAGGAGAAGTGCTTGTGTTTTGAGGTTTGTGCATTATGCTTAAGTTCAACCATGGAGTCTTCTAAATTGTACATGTGGCAGATCTGGTGGAATGTTGATGATATCCAACGGCCAGTAGTGCTCGGGTTTGCCCATCTCTGCACTGTCGGGTTAGCTTCATCCAGCGACCATCTTTCAAAGTTATTGGCACACTACATAGTTCTTGTGCCATAGTTGCATGTTTTGGAAAAAAGCTACTAGTGGGTTGTACTATCTATTTAGGAATAGAAGATGTATACATGGAAGTTGTAGGGAAAGAGATGACATGGAGGATCTCAATTCCTGTGAGTAGGGATTGGAAAAGAGATGTCATTTGGTTCACATCATAGGAACTTTTCTATTGAATCTAGAGATGACATGTATCTCAAGTCCTATGAGGAGGGATTAGTAAAGAGATGTAATTTGGTTCATATCATAGGAACTTTTCTATTGAATATACGCAAATGTTTATTTTCCTTTGAAATTAAGGGAGTATAGGAATCCATTCATATGAACCAAGTGGCTCTAAAGCTATAGAAATGATATCATGTTTATTTCCTTTGAAATGTAGAGTATATGAATCTATTCCTATGAACCAATTGGCTCTAACGGAAAAAAATCCCATAAAAATCATATCATATAGAGTCCCTATAATATTCCTCGACACTAAAGGATGGTTGAAATTGCTGCAGGTGACACGATGGTCTTTCTTTGTAGACTCCTCACCCATCTTTATAGTTACCTCTCGAAGATGAATGAAATGATATATACAGGGTATTCTACATGTGCAATTTGGTACACGAAAACTCGGTAAAAGTTTGCAAGGTTCTAATTTTCAATAAAGCTATATGCACTGCATTTCGGAACGGAGGGAGCATACAGCAGTTGCTAACACTCACGTGGAAGATTTGTGTGTAGGAGGAGTGGCTGTTCTGTTAAATGAGATGGCAAAACTGACACTGTCGGATGCCTATCTAACGGTTCTTACGGCGTTCATCAGGAAAAGGCTTGTCGCGAGCGTTTGTCGGATAATGATTTATAGACACATGCATTTCATTGATACGTGCCCCCCTCTCTCTCACGCACATGCACCCTCACGAGTCACAACACTCCCGAGTCCTCTCGCAGACTCGCACGTGGCACCCATCATCTATCTGCAGGTAAACATCACGCACATATGTGCTCTTCACACCCTACCCTCAGAACTTCTAAAAAACAAAAGACAGCGCACACATTTTATTTTAGCTCACACGTCACACACTTATATTATTACTCTTGCGGCGAACGTTCTTTGGGCATAGTATATATTGTACTCTCACGAAGAGAAGCGGTGCACGCACGCACTAGTTCTCTCACACCCACTCGCGGGTACACGTAGGAGCGCATTTTTTTGAAGCCTGTACAAAAAAATCACTCCACTATATATAAAAGCAGAAGCCTTAGCGCTTGCTTTACTAGGGTTCCTCTCGTTCACTCTCTCATGCTCTCCAGATCTAAGCAAGACATAGGTGGCCACACTCTCTCTCTCAGCTCACGGCTGGTCACCAATCCGGCCGGACAACCTCGACCGGGGCAGGGGGTGTAGGTGTACCGTTCACGCTGTCGTCGGCGGCGAGGGAGGAGACCAACGGCTGCCCGCGCGTCCCGATCGGCGGCCGTGCCGTTCTCTCTGAGAGAGCGCCGGCTCGGGAGGGCCTCCGACCCCTTCTTCCTCCCTGCGGTATTGTGGCCAAGATGGGCCTCCCGACACCGTCTTTGCCACAAGCCGATAACCCTCAGGTATATATTCCTTCAAAACCTGCCTTGCTCTACTGCCCCAGCTCTTCCCCCTTCGTGTGGATCCTTTTCTACTTCCATCTGTTGTTCCAAAGCCACCTAGACTTCTACTATTATTAGAAGTAAAGCTAGTTCATACAGTCAACTCAAAGCGTTGGTTCAAACAGGGAAGAAAGTGGGAAAGCTGTAGCATGAATCTAGGACTTGGTTCTAAGAGGAAACGGGGGAAAGTAGTAATATCTGTCAATTTTTAAATAACCGTATTTCGTATTTGCGCAAACAGGGATGTATGTCTCCATATCGTTTCGGGATGTCTGTCTCCGTATCGTTTCTATCCGCGCAATCAAAAGCACACACCTCAGTTTTAGTACAACTGCGCAAAATGAGATGGCTATCCCTCGTTGCCGTCGTCCAACCTCCCGTCTTCAAGGTATCCCTACATTGGTAGTAACTAAGGTAGAATGACCTACGCAATCTAAACGAAGCTGATTCGTACATTTTACTTCCTGATTGCAGTGCAGGGACGAGCGAAAACAACTGCATCCTAGTGCGGAATGCACTTTCTACCAGTTCATCCATGGACCAAGGACTAGCTGGCATGGCTGCACGGCGGTTTTTTGGACAGGTGCGCGGACAATAGGCGTTGTGGCCTGCTTATTTCTGCAAATAGCGGTGCTTAAATTTAGTGGAATGCACAAGAATTTCAGCTGGTCAGTACACTGCATGGTTCAGTTCAGCATTCCAGCTGAGACCACAATTATAATTGGTTATTCTGGAATGAGAGAACCTAACCCTGGATGGTGGCAACAAGAAAAAACCAGAGTGAACTCCAGGAAATTTAAGCCTGCTGGGAGGCCCTTTGCTCAGAGAAGCCTTGCTTGTTTTTTCCTGATTTGTAAACCTTCTCACAACTTTGTCTTTTGCTGTGAACTAGTATATGTTTGTTATGTTCTATGAATCATTGAGATGTATAAAACTGCTTAACTTATGCTTTTCGAGATTTTTATGAAGACGAGTTTAATGTGAGTGTTCCACATGAGCGCTGGACTAGCGTTGAACGTTTGGAATTTATTACATTGTGGCCTCAATTAACTGCATGAACCACTGTAACAAGATACATAGTTGCTTATATGATACACGGGCACACAAAAGTAGCAGCAGTTCCCATAGACGGATTCAAACAGAGTACTAGCCCTAGAGGGGTCGATAACAGGCAAGGTTTGGATAATTAGACACAATCCAAACTACTATTAAACACTAGCTGCGGCAACTATTTCATGCCTCGATCTAATTTCGGCTGGACACAAGACAGACTTTGCCATGAACATCATCGAGGACGTCCCGCAGCAGCTCAATCATGTGAACCTTCATGAAGTCAACCTTGTGGCCTTGCCACTGATAAACTTGTTTGTGGAGGCATGCCACATCATCTTCCTGCGTAAGCTTGACAAGAACAATATGCCACACAAACGAAGGAGTAGCTTTGAACTTCTTGTGCTTCAGTACAACCTGGACAACACGCCTGACAACAGTGAGGATGGAATACACCTCTTCATTGGTATAAGTGCAAATGGCTTCCAGGATCCAACAGTCTAAGAACTCTGTTTTCCTAGTGCGTATATTCAGGTCGTCCACCTCATAGCGAGTGACATGCACAACCACACAATCATTGTCTGCATCAGGGCTCTAATTGAAACAGAAACAAATTTTGAACTACTTTTCAGTATAAGAAACACAAGTTATTTAAACCACTATGTATAGCATGGCATCGAAGCTAATAAAATTTTGCATTATTAATCACCACATACTTC
>LR880970.1:49505022-49535671 GCA_904067115.1 Aegilops sharonensis
CCCCCCCGCAACACTCACTGTTCATCCAATCGATCGGCTTCAGTTAGCAACAGTAGAGAAGGAATCGCTTCATCGGGTTCAGTTAACAGCCATCGATCGATCGCTCGGGTTCAGTAACGCGTAGCCTGCAGTGCAATCGCTCGGGTTCAGTTAGAGCCCAACGCCTCGCTCGCGTTCAGTTAGATCCAAAGCCTCGCACGTGCACGAGAGAAACGCGCATCGCTCGGCCCCCGACCTCCCACCGTAACCGGCAACTCCCCAAAATTTTCCTCCCCCTCGCTTCTACCACGGTTTTTTTGCATCATGGACGGCCCAAAGAATGTCATGTAGTTGCGTCTCCGGCCCGCCCAGGACGAAAAGCCAATTTCCTGTCATGATTTTTTGTCATGGAAGTAGGAGCCCACCAAATCTATGATGATACCGGGTTTTGTCACAATTATCGTCATAGAAGTGTCATATGTATGACAGAAAAAAATTCGTTCGGCCCAAAATGTCACGGATGTGTCTTTTTTTTGTAGTGGTAGCATTTCTCATATTATATGTAGATGACATACTGTTGATGGGAAATGATATAGAACTCTTGGAGAGCATAAAGGCCAACTTGAATAAGTGTTTTTCAGTGAAGGACCTTGGAGAAGCTGCTTACATATTAGGCATCAAGATCTATAGAGATAGATCGAGATGCCTCATAGGTATTTCACAAAGCACATACCTTGATAAGATATTGAAGAAGTTCAATATGGGTCAGTCCAAGAAGGGGTTCTTGCCTGTATTGCAAGGCGCGAAATTGAGCTTAGCTCAAAACCCGACCATGGCAGAAAATAGAGAAAAGTTGAGTGTCATCCCCTATGCCTCAGCCATAGGGTCTATTATGTATGCCATGCTGTGTACCAGACCTGATGTAAACCTTGCCGTAAGTTTGGTAGGAAGGTACCAAAGTAATCCTGGCATGGAACACTGGACAGCGGTCAAGAATATCCTGAAGTACCTGAAAAGGACTAAGGGTATGTTTCTCGTTTATGGAGGTGACGAAGAGCTCGTCGTAAAGGGTTACGTTGATGCTAGCTTCGACACAGATCTGGATGACTCCAAGTCACAAACCGGATACGTGTATATTTTGAATGGTGGGGCAGTAAGCTGGTGCAGTTGCAAACAAAGCGTCGTGGCGGGATCTACATGTGAAGTGGAGTACATGGCAGCCTCGGAGGCAGCACATGAAGCAATCTGGATAAAGGAGTTCATTACCGACCTAGGAGTTATTCCCAATGCGTCGGGCCCGATGCCTCTCTTCTGTGACAACACTGGAGCTATTGCCCTTGCCAAGGAGCCCAGGTTTCACAAGAAGACCAGACACATCAAACGTCGCTTCAACTCCATTCGTGAAAAAGTTCAAGATGGAGACGTAGATATTTGTAAAGTGCATACGGATCTGAATGTCGCAGATCCGTTGACTAAACCTCTTCCGCGAGCAAAACATGATCAACAACAGAACTCTATGGGTGTTCGATTCATCAAAGTGTAACTAGATTATTGACTCTAGTGCAAGTGGGAGACTGTTGGAAATATGCCCTAGAGGCAATAATAAAATGGTTATTATTATATTTCCTTGTTCATGATAATTGTCTATTGTTCATGCTATAATTGTATTGATCGGAGACCGTAATACATGTGTGAATACATAGACCACACCATGTCCCTAGTGAGCCTCTAGTTGACTAGCTCGTTGATCAACAAATGGTCAAGGTTTCCTGACTATGGACATTAGATGTCATTGGTAACGGTATCACATCATTAGGAGAATGATGTGATGGACAAGACCCAATCCTAAGCTTAGCACAAGATCGTGTAGTTCGTTTGCTAGAGCTGTTCTAATGTCAAGTATCATTTCCTTAGACCATGAGATTGTGTAACTCTTGGATACCGTAGGAGTGCTTTGGGTGTACCAAACATCACAACGTAACTGGGTGACTATAAAGGTGCTCTACAGGTATCTCCGAAAGTGTCTGTTGGGTTGGCACGAATCAAGACTGGGATTTGTCACTCCGTGTGACGGAGAGGTATCTCTGGGCCCACTCGGTAATGCATCATCATAATGAGCTCAATGTGACCAAGTGGTTGGTCATGGGATCATGCATTACGAAACAAGTAAAGTGACTTCCCGGTAATAAGATTGAACGAGGTATCGGGATACCGACAATCGAATCTCGGGAAAGTAACGTACCGATTGACAAAGGGAATTGTATACAAGATTGATTGAATCCTCGACATCATGGTTCATCCGATCAGATTATCGTGGAGCATGTGGGAGCCAACATGGGTATCCAGATCCTGCTGTTGGTTATTGACCGGAGAGTTGTGTCGGGGAGGCTGATCTGACCCACGAACACCTATGGGACCGGTGGACCGAGCCCCTTTCGGTTCGGCGGGGGGCAGAGATCGCACGAAGAGCAGATCGAGGCGAAGCACACGAGCGGTTTACCCACCTTCGGAGCGCTCTGGAGAGATAACACTCCTACTGCTGCATGTCTGGATGTATTGAGTTCTTGCTAGAGAGCGCTGAGTGGTACAGTATACACCAGCTGCTAACGAGACCTAGCTTGAGTGTTTTCTGCCTTCGAACCTTTCGAACCCCTCCCTACGTTGCGCATGGGCCTCCTTTTATATGCTCAAGGGGTCTCCGACAGGTGGCAACGTAGACAAGGGTAAAAATAGAAAAAGGATTGCGGTTGGTACAGCTACCTGTACAGTGTATCATACCTAACCCTGACGGCAGGGGACAAAGGCATTAAATGCCCATCTGCGTCGCCCAAACAGTGCAAACAGGGACCGTCAGGGGCGCCACCGCTTGCCACGATGGCAATCTTGTCAGCGCCGCTTGCCACCGCGCTCCGCTGGCCGCACAGCCTCTTGCCACGCGCGCCTGGAAAGGTCCCAGGGCGACACGTTGGTGGATGTGCTGGAGCGCAGGAACAGAGTGGTAGCTTCCCGCGGCAAGCGCCTTGCCGCGGTCGTTGTCTTGTCGCGTCCGGAAGCTTGTCGCTCGCCGGGCCTTGCCGGGATGCGTGGCGCGTCGCGGCAAGTTCCTTGAGATGCCTTGGTTGGCCTTCCCGGCAAGCTCCTCTCGCCGGGGCCTTGTCTCCTAGATGCCTTGGGTGGCCTTCCCAGCAAGCTCCTCTTGCCGGGGTCTTGTCTCCTTGGCTTGAATACTTTGTTCTTGAATGGCTCCAAAGGATCCACGGAGGACCTTGGCGGTCACCCGGCAAGCCTTGCCGCGGGGTGCTGCAACTGCCCGTGCACAAGTTCGGGATACTAGGGTACCCCTACTCTAGTACACCGACAGGAGCCCCCGGGCCTGGGCCACACACGGTGCCGAGCGCTGTTGGGCCAGGCCCAAAACAGGGCACGGGCACGCGCGGCCTGGGTTACGCCGTAACTCACTCCGGACCCACGACGCCCCCCACGAACGGCACGCGTCGAATGCGGCGTCGTGGGAGAGATCGTGGGGGGTTTCTTTATTCGGAAAGGCGGAACGTCCGCCCCCTCCCTCTTTATAAGCAGGGGAAACAGGGGCAGTTCGCCCACCTCGCCAGTTGCTGTCCAATCTCGAAAAACCTCCGCTGCTCCCCCCTTCTTCCCAAGGCTGAAGAGAGCAGCGCTCCACCCCCCATCGCCACCAGCATCACCAACGCCGTCGATCTCCCCCACCACCTCCGCCATGGCTCCGAAAGCCGACAAGGGGAAGGTCGTGAAGTCGGCCGAGGCGCAGCGGCTCGCGGCGCTGCGAAAGGAGCGGGCAATCTTCCCCCCTCAGCTCGTCGCGAAGGAGCTGAGGGAGTACTACTACCTCTTCTGGTCGACGGAGACGCGAGCGCATCCGCGCACGAAGGTACTTCCAGCTGCTGCTTCGGAACTGGCTCCGAACGGATATCCCTTCTTCGCGCTGTTCTTCTACTGCGGGCTCTGCCCGCCTTTCTCTGAATTTTTCTGTGACATCATGAAGACCTACGGGTTCCGCCTCCTTGACTTCACCCCCAATGCCGTTCTGACCATGGCAGTTTTCGCACATCTCTGCGAAAACTTTGTCGGAGTCTATCCAAACGTAGCTCTTTTCCGCCACTTCTTTATGCCCCGAGTTGAGAGAGGGGAGCCTCTTGCCGGAGGAATCGCTTGGATCTCGAGGATTGGCAAGAAGGAAGCTTATCTGGAGGGGGAGCTCTGCAGCAAGTGGAAGGAATGGAGGGCAGACTGGTGTTGGATTGTCGAGGAGAACCCGCAGCCATTTACCGCCCAGCGCCAAACCCCAATAGTGCGCGGCAACGATTGGAGCAACATGGCCCCAGAAGATGCTAGGTTGAAGATTGCCGTCACGTGGATCTTGCGCCTCAGGCTTGCCGGGCTCACCGTAGGCACCGTTGGCGCAGACTTTCTTCGTCGCCGCATCGCCCCCTTGCAGGTGAGGAGGAGACTTGCCTGGGAGTTCCAGAATACGGCGGATATCATGAGGCTGCGCCCGGGCCTCAACTTCAACTTCACTGTCTTGGAACTGGACGCGATGCTCTTGGAACTGTTCAAGCCCGATCCTGACCATCCCGAAATGTTCAGGTTGCCGAGGGGCGTAGTTCTGCTGTGCAACAATTCCTCGCTCGACCGCATCCATGCAATGGTGCCGCTGTGCGACTCGCATGGAATTGTTCCAACTTGGCAAGAGCCTGCAGATGACGTCGTGCGGGAGTTCTTTGACGGCCTGGTAGAAGTGCTAGTCCGCCCCGACGAACAGAAGAGCCTCACCCGCGACACCACCGATGATGAGATGCAGCGCATCGCCACCAGGTTGGAAGAGGCGGCAGCAGCCGCTGCCGCGGGCGAGTTCGGATTCACCATGGAGGAGGCAGAGGCAGCAGAGGCGGCAAGCCTTGTCGAGCGAGGGGAGCTTGCCGGTGAGGAAGAGCTTGTCGGGCCCGAAGCTGAGTCAAGCGAGCCCGCCGAGGGCGCCTCCTCCCCGCCTTCAGACAGCTTGCCGTGAGCGGAGCCCCCAGCTCCACCAAGAAGGCGCCTTCGCAAGGCCGGAGACGTAGCGGGGCGGCAGACGGGCCAACAGCTGCCGCGCCGCACGACGCGCTCCACCGCGGCAAGCACCGTTGCCGCGGGAGCACCTCACGCCGCTGCGGCAACTGGAGCGGGGCCCTCCCAGACCACCGCTTCTGCTCCCGCCAAGCGGCCAAGGGAACCCACTCCTCCGCCCCGTCGCACTGGAGGCGAGCCAGAATTTGATCTCTCCGCGCTCTGCTCCGACGAGGAAGAAGAAGAGTAAGATTCTTTGTTGTACTTGTAGTTCTTCAATTTGTTGCTTTGTCTTGTATCTGATTTGCTTCATTCTGAACCCATTCCTTTTCAGGACGCTGGCCCAGAGAGCGTCGAAGAGAGCCAAGGCCCCGGTGATTGTCATCGAGGACGAACCCACCGTGACAGGAGGAGGTGCATCCGAGACCTCCTTGCCGGACCCGGCAACTCTTCCTCAGAGCAGCCCCCGGCGCAGCCCCCAGCGTAAGTATATGGGTTACTTCCTGCTTTTAGGCGTGCATGGGTGCTCTTTCTTTGCTGATATCTGACTGTTGGTTTGGGTAGGAGCAGAGCAGCCCCACCAGGAGTGCCCTGAAGCCGCTCCTGACATGCCATTTGCTTCGACTACACCATCAAGGGAGGATTCCCCAGCAAGGGAGCGTTCTCCGGCTAGGGAGAGTTCTCCGGCAAGGGACAGTTCTCCGGCAAGGGATGGCACCAGCAACCCTCCGGTGGTTTAGACCACGACTGCAGATCCTAGTACAGGCAATCCTCTTGCTTGAAAACTCCCCTTGTGTTCTTCTGATCTTCTTTTTGGATATTTGCTTGACTTTTCTTTATTTTCCGGTCGTCAGATCCATCTGCCACAGAGCCAATGGAGACCGAGGTCGCCGGCGAGGAGTACGCGTGCGGCAACACTGACGACGCCGCCGCCATCAAAGAAGAAGCTGGCGCTGACGAGCACGCCGGCGAAGAGGCCGCCAAAGCTGCTGCCGCAGAAGCTGGCGAGGGGTCCGGCGATCGCACTGATGGCCCTGAGGCCGCAGGAGCGCCAGGCGCTACGCCGACCGCCGATCCCTCCGCCGCTGCTGCAGCGTCAGGCTCCGAAGAGCCCCAGCCCGGCGCCTATCTGATGGCCGGCGATGGCGTCTTCATCAAGCTCCCCTGGGCGTCGAGCTCCAGGGCGCCGGTCGAAGGAGAGACCTTTGATGAAGAGTTGCTCGCCTCCGCTGGGCTGACGCTGGTCGACGCGCCAAGCAGCAGCAGCGGCGAGTCTGAGGAGGAGCAGCTGCTGCGGAAGCTGTTGTCGCTCTACCGCGCCCGACAAGCCAAGCTGGAATCCCGAGAAGCGCTTGTCGCGAAGGCAGGAGCAGACATAGAGAAGCGCGCGGAGGAGCTCCGGGGCCTCAATCAGGAAGCTCTCCGGTCCTTGGCAGTGGAGCGGGAGCAACTCGCCGAGGAGCGCAAAGCCTTCCTCCTCGAGAAGGCTGAAGCCGAGGAGCAACAGCGGCTTGCCGCCGAGAAGCTGTCTGCGCAGGAAGGTGAGTTGGCGCAGCGGAAGGTCAATCTTGACAGCCACGAGGAGGATCTTGCCGCGCGCGAGCAAACACTTGGCGGGGCTCTCAAGGAAGCAAAAGATGCTGCCGCAGCTGCCGAGGCCGCCAAGAAGGAGTTGGAGACAAAGGTGACGCAGCTGGAGGCCAATCTCAAGGAGAGCGGCGAGGAGATTACCGGAACATTGAGCATCTTCTTAAGTTTTACCCGTAGGGCAAGGTTGCCGGAACCTGTTCCAGCAACCACCTTTTGTACAAGTCTTGCCGATGTTGCATGTAATCCTTTGTACAAAGCCGGGCGCAGACCCCGTGCATAAGTAAAGCTAATGTTCTCTGCACATCTTGTCAATTTCATGCTCTCTACTTTATTTTTGCATGCATTATCTGACATTTTGTGCAGCGCCTATCTCTGGTAAGCAATAACGAGCCGTAAGGCTCCATATCTTTATTTTCTCTTCTTTCTCTTTCTCAAAGAAAGGAAGATTCCCTCGCACACAAGTTTGCCGGGGGGAAAGGAGAAGGTATGGTGTGGACCAAGCGTCGTTCAAAGAAGTTTCGCCTTACCGGGAAGCAAACGGCAGAAAAGCTAAGTTGCTAAAGTTTGAGCAATCAGTTTTAAAAATTTTAAGTTATTCTCCTCAAACGACCGTACTTTGTATGGAAAACCTGTGCGCGGAGGAACCAACTCGTGGCTAGTTGCGCCCTTACTTTGTTTCGAGTCCGCTCAACAACTTAAGTGAGCTGCGACTAGTTGCGACAAGGTTTCTTGTCGGTAGCGGCACCGCCAGCAGGCTGCTGACGTCCCGCACTCAGCGCTCGCGGCAAAGGTGCCTGCCCCGACAAGTTCCCTAAAAGCGTAGGGCAAAAAAACATACAAAGGAAGGAATCAAGTAAAGGAAATAACATAGCAAGCACTACCCGAAATAGAGTTATGTTACAAGATAGCTTGTCGCAGCTCGAACAGATTGTTCTGATAACATGATCAGCAGCGACAAGGAAAAGAGAAAAACGGGCGGCCTAATCTACGCGATCGCCCTTGACCCTCTTGATCCCGCTCACCCGGTCCACAATGGGTGCGACAAGGGTCTTGAGCACTTCCACATCAGCATCCGGCGGCAAGAACTTGAGGACGTTGGTGAGGATGAGGCCTGGATTGCGGAAGGCCACCTTCATCAGCACCTTTTGAAGAGCTCCCGCACAGATCTGGCGCGACTCGTCGGCCAGCTGCTTTGGGATCTCTTCCCGGAGTCGCTGGAGGGCTGTCGCCACGCCTTTGAAGAACAAGATGAGCTTGGCGCTGGGTTGGAGGTGCTCATCGGAGGAATACCCGAGATCATCCATCCCCAGCTGCGCCAGCTCCCTGTCGATGGCTGCGCAACATCCACGAGACCCTCGGTCCAGTGCTCCACGTTCTCCCTGAAGGTATTCTGGGCGGCAGCAGCACTCGCCAGCAGCGCCTCGTCGTCCTTGATCTTCTCCTTCAAGGCCACCTCCTGCTCCCTGGCGCCGTCCAGCATCTGGGTCAAGGTGGTCAGCTTCAACTCAAGATCTGCGTTGGAGTCCTTGGCAGCGCTGAGCTCCTTGCTCCTCTCGGCGAGACGACCCTGCAGCTCGCCAAGAGTGTAGGCATCCTTCTCGCGCTCACGCTTGAGTAGAGCAAGCTCCTCGCCGCTCTCCTTGAGATTGGCCTCCAGCTGCGTCACCTTCGTCTCCAACTCCTTCTTGGCGGCCTCGGCAGCTGCGGCAGCATCTTTTGCTTCCTTGAGAGCCCCGCCAAGTGTTTTCTTGCGCGCGGCAAGATCCTCCTCGTGGCTGTCAAGATTGACCTTCCGCTGCGCCAACTCACCTTCCTGCGTAGACAGCTTCTCGGTGGAAAGCCGCTGTTGCTCCTCGGCTTCAGCCTTCTCGAGGAGGAAGGCTTTGCCCTCCTCGGCGAGTTGCTCCCGCTCCACTGCCAAGGACCGGAGAGCTTCTTGATTGAGGCCCCGGAGCTCCTCCGCGCGCTTCTCTATGTCTGCTCCTGACTTTGCGACAAGCGCTTCTCGGGATTCCAGCTTGGCTTGTCAGGCGCGGTAGAGCGACAACAGCTTCCGCAGCAGCTGCTCCTCCTCAGACTCGCCGCTGTTGCTGCTTCGCGCGTCGACCAGTGTCAGCCCAACGGAGGCGAGCAACTCTTCATCAAAGGTCTCTCCTTCGACCGGCGCCCTGGAGCTCGACGCCCAAGGGAGCTTGATGAAGACGCCATCGCCGGCCTTCAGATAGGCGCCGGGCTGGGGCTCTTCGGAGCCTGACGCTGCAGCAGCGGCTGAGGGATCGGCGGTCGGCGTAGCGCCTGTCGCTCCTGCGGCCTCAGGGCCGTCAGTGCGATCGCCGGACCCCTCGCCAGCTTCTGCGGCAGCAGCTTTGGCGGCCTCTTCGCCGGCGGGCTCGTCAGCGCCAGCTTCTTCTTCGATGGCGGCGGCGTCGTCAGTGTTGCCGCGCGCGTCCTCCTCGCCGGCGACCTCGGTCTCCATTGGCTCTGTGGCAGATGGATCTGACGACCGGAAAAGAAAGAAAAGTCAAGCAAATATCCAAAAAGAAGATCAGAAGAACACAAGGGGAGTTTTCAAGCAAGAGGATTACCTGTACTAGGATCTGCAGTCGTGGTCTCAACCACCGGAGGGTTGCTGGTGCCATCCCTTGCCGGAGAACTGTCCCTTGCCGGAGAACGCTCCCTTGCCGGGGAATCCTCCCTTGGCAGTGTAGTCGAAGCAGATGGCATGTCAGGAGCGGCTTCAGGACACTCCTGGTGGGGCTGCTCTGCTCCTACACAAACCAACAGTCAGATATCAGCAAAGAAAGAGCACCCATGCACGCCTAACAGCAGGAAGTAACCCATATACTTACGCTGGGGGCTGCTCTGAGGAAGAGTTGCCGGGTCCGGCAAGGAGGTCTCGGACGCGCCTCCTGCTGTCGCGGTGGGTTCGTCCTCGATGACAATGACCGGGGCCTTGGCTCTCTTCGACGCTCTCTGGACCAGCGTCCTGAAAAGGAATGGGTTCAGAATGAAGCAAATCAGATACAAGACAAAGCAACAAATTGAAGAACTATAAGTACAACAAAGAATCTTACTCTTCTTCTTCCTCGTCGGAGCTGAGCGCGGAGAGATCAAATTCTGGCTCGCCTCCAGTGCGACGAGGCGGAGGAGTGGGTTCCCTTGGCCGCTTGGCGGGAGCAGAAGCGGTGGTCTGGGAGGGCCCCGCTCCGGTTGCCGCAGCGGCGTGAGGTGCTCCCGCGGCAATAGTGCTTGCCGCGGTGGAACGCATCGCGCGGCGCGGCAGCTGTTGGCCCGTCTGCCGCCCCGCTACGTCTCCAGCCTTGCGGAGACGCCTTCTTGGTGGAGTTGCGGGCTCCGCTCGCGGCAAGCTGTCTGAAGGTGGGGAGGAGGCGCCCTCGGCGGGCTCGCTCGACTCAGCTTCGGGGCCCGACAAGCTCTTCCTCACCAGCAAACTCCCCTCGCTCGACAAGGCTTGCCGCCTCTGCTGCCTCTGCCTCCTCCACGGTGAATCCGAACTTGCCTGCGGTAGTGGCTGCTGCCGCCTCTTCCAACCTGGTGGCGATGCGCTGCATCTCATCATCGGTGGTGTCGCGGGTGAGGCTCTTCTGTTCGTCGGGGCGGACCGGCACTTCTACCAGGCCGTCAAAGAACTCCCGCTCGACATCATCTGCAGGCTCTTGCGAAGTTGGAACAATTCCATACGAGTCGCACAGCGTCATCATTGCACGGATGCGGTCGAGCGAGGAATTGTTGCACAGCGGAACTACGCCCCTCGGCAACCTGAACATTTCGGGATGGTCAGGATCGGGCTTGAACAGTTCCAAGAGCATCGCATCCAGTTCCAATACAGTGAAGTTGAAGTTGAGGCCCGGGCGCAGCCTCATGATATCCGCCGCATTCTGGAACTCCCAGGCAGGTCTCCTCCTCTCCTGCAATGGGGCGATGCGGCGACGAAGAAAGAATGCGCCAACGGTGCCTACGGTGAGCCCGGCAAACCTGAGGCGCAAGATCCGGGTGACGGCAATCTTCAACCTAGCATCTTCTGGGGCCACATTGCTCCAATCGTTGCCGTGCACTATTGGGGTTTGGCGCTGGGCGGTAAATGGCTGCGGGTTCTCCTCGACAATCCAGCACCAGTCTGCCCTCCATTCCTCCCACTTGCTGCGGAGCTCCCCCTCCAGATAAGCTTCCTTCTTGCCAATCCTCGAGATCCAAGCGATTCCTCCGGCAAGAGGCTCCCCTCTCTCAACTCGGGGCATAAAGAAGTGGCGGAAAAGAGCTACGTTTGGATAGACTCCGACAAAGTTTTCGCAGAGATGTGCAAAAACAGCCATGGTCAGAACGGCATTGGGGGTGAAGTCAAGGAGGCGGAACCCGTAGGTGTTCATGATGTCACAAAAAAATTCAGAGAAAGGCGGGCAGAGCCCTCAGTAGAAGAACAGCGCGAAGAAGGGATATCCGTTCGGAGCTAGTTCCGAAGCAGCAGCTGGAAGTACCTTCGTGCACGGATGCGCTCGCGCCTCTGTCGACCAGAAGAGGTAGTAGTACTCCCTCAGCTCCTTCGCGGCGAGCTGAGGGGGGAAGATTGCCCGCTCCTAACGCAGCGCCGCGAGCCGCTGCGCCTTGGCCGACTTCACGGCCCTCCCCTTGTCGGCTTTCAGAGCCATGGCGGAGGTGGTGGGGGAGATCGACGGCGTTGGTGATGCTGGTGGCCATGGGGGGTGGAGCGCTGCTCTCTTCAGCCTTGGGAAGAAGGGGGGAGCAGCGGAGGTTTTTCGAGATTGGACAGCAACTGGCAAGGTGGGCGAACTGCCCCTGTTTCCCCTGCTTATAAAGAGGGAGGGGGCGGACGTTCCGCCTTTCCGAATAAAGAAACCCCTCACGATCTCTCCCACGACGCCGCATTCGACGCGTGCCGTTCGTGGGGGGCGTGGTGGGTCCGGAGTGAGTTACGGCGTAACCCAGGCCGCGCGTGCCCGTGCCCTGTTTTGGGCCTGGCCCAACAGCGCTCGGCACCGTGTGTGGCCCAGGCCCGGGGGCTCCTGTCGGTGTACTAGAGTAGGGGTACCCTAGTATCCCGAACTTGTGCACGGGCAGTTGCAGCACCCCGCGGCAAGGCTTGCCGGGTGACCGCCAAGGTCCTCCGTGGATCCTTTGGAGCCATTCAAGAACAAAGTATTCAAGCCAAGGAGACAAGACCCCGGCAAGAGGAGCTTGCCGGGAAGGCCACCCAAGGCATCTAGGAGACAAGGCCCCGGCGAGAGGACCATGCCGGGAAGGCCAACCAAGGCATCTCAAGGAACTTGCCACGACGCGCCACGCGTCCTGGCAAGGCCCGGCGAGCGACAAGCTTCCGGACGCGACAAGACAACGACCGCGGCAAGGCGCTTGCCGCGGGAAGCTACCACTCTATTCCTGCGCTCCAGCACATCCACCAACGTGTTGCCCTGGGACCTTTCCAGGCGCGCGTGGCAAGAGGCTGTGCGGCCAGCGGAGCGCGCTGGCAAGCGGCGCTGACAAGATTGCCATCGTGGCAAGCGGTGGCGCCCCTGACAGTCCCTCTTTGCACTGTTTGGGCGACGCAGACGGGCATTTAATGCCTTTGTCCCCTGCCGTCAGGGTTAGGTATGATACACTGTACAGGTAGTTGTACCAACCGCAATCCTTTTTCCATTTTTTACCCTTGTCTATGTTGCCACCTGTCGGAGACCCCTTGTGCATATAAAAGGAGGCCCATGCGCAACGTAGGGAGGGGTTCGAAAGGTTCGAAGGCAGAAAACACTCACGCTAGGTCTCGTTAGCAGCTGGTGTATACTGTAGCACTCAGCGCTCTCTAGCAAGAACTCAATACATCCAGACGTGCAGCAGTATGAGTGTTATCTCTCCGGAGAGCTCTGAAGCTGGGTAAACCGCTCGTGTGCTTCGCCTCGATCTGCTCTTCGTGCGATCTCTTCCCCCCGCCGAATCGAAAGGGGCTCGGTCCGCCGGTCCCATAGGTGTTCGTGGGTCAGATCAGCCTCCCCGACATCTTTGGCGCGCCAGGTAGGCTTTGCGCTCCTCGGCGAGTTGCTCCCGCTCCACTGCCAAGGACCGGAGAGCTTCCTGATTGAGGCCCCGGAGCTCCTCCACGCGCTTCTCTATGTCTGCTCCTGCCTTTGCGACAAGCGCTTCTCGGGATTCCAGCTTGGCTTGTCAGGCGCGGTAGAGCGACAACAGCTTCCGCAGCAGCTGCTCCTCCTCAGACTCGCCGCTGCTGCTGCTTGGCGCGTCGACCAGCGTCAGCCCAGCGGAGGCGAGCAACTCTTCATCAAAGGTCTCTCCTTCGACCGGCGCCCTGGAGCTCGACGCAAAGGGGAGCTTGATGAAGACGCCATCGCCGGACTTCAGATAGGCGCCGGCCTGGGGCTCTTCGGAGCCTGACGCTGCAGCAGCGGCGGAGGGATCGGCGGTCGGCGTAGCGCCTGGCGCTCCTGTGGCCTCAGGGCCGTCAGTGCGATCGCCGGACCCCTCGCCAGCTTCTGCGGCAGCAGCTTTGGCGGCCTCTTCGCCGGCGGGCTCGTTAGCGCCAGCTTCTTCTTCGATGGCGGCGGCGTCGTCAGTGTTGCCGCGCGCGTCCTCCTCGCCGGCGACCTCGGTCTCCATTGGCTCTGTGGAAGATGGATCTGACGAACGGAAAAGAAAGAAAAGTCAAGCAAATATCCAAAAAGAAGATCAGAAGAACACAAGGGGAGTTTTCAAGCAAGAGGCTTACCTGTACTAGGATCTGCAGTCGTGGTCTCAACCACCGGAGGGTTGCTGGTGCCATCCCTTGCTGGAGAACTGTCCCTTGCCGGAGAACTCTCCCTTGCCGGAGAACACTCCCTTGCCGGGGAATCCTCCCTTGGCGGTGTAGTCGAAGCAGATGGCATGTCAGGAGCGGCTTCAGGGCACTCCTGGTGGGGCTGCTCTGCTTCTACACAAACCAACAGTCAGATATCAGCAAAGAAAGAGCACCCATGCACGCCTAACAGCAGGAAGTAACCCATATACTTACGCTGGGGGCTGCGCTGGGGGCTGCGCTGGGGGCTGCTCTGAGGAAGAGTTGCCGGGTCCGGCAAGGAGGTCTCGGACGCGCCTCCTGCTGTCGCGGTGGGTTCGTCCTCGATGACAATCACCGGGGCCTTGGCTCTCTTCGACGCTCTCTGGGCCAACGTCCTGAAATGGAATGGGTTCAGAATGAAGCAAATCAGATACAAGACAAAGCAACAAATTGAAGAACTACAAGTACAGCAAAGAATCGTACTCTTCTTCATCCTCGTCGGAGCTGAGCGCGGAGAGATCAAATTCTGGCTCGCCTCCAGTGCGACGGGGCGGAGGAGTGGGTTCCCTTGGCCGCTTGGCGGGAGCAGAAGCGGTGGTCTGGGAGGGCCCCGCTCCAGTTGCCGCAGCGGCGTGAGGTGCTCCCGCGGCAACGGTGCTTGCCGCGGTGGAGCGCGTCGCGCGGCGCGGCGGCTGTTGGCCCGTCTGCTGCCCCGCTACGTCTCCGGCCTTGCGAAGACGCCTTCTTGGTGGAGCTGGGGGCTCCGCTCGCGGCAACCTGTCTGAAGGTGGGGAGGAGGCGCCCTCGGTGGGCTCGCTCGACTCAGCTTCGGGCCCGACAAGCTCTTCCTCACCGGCAAACTCCCCTCGCTCGACATGGCTTGCCGCCTCTGCTGCCTCTGCCTCCTCCACGGTGAATCCGAACTCGCCCGCGGCAGCGGCTGCTGCCGCCTCTTCCAACCTGGTGGCGATGCGCTGCATCTCATCATCGGTGGTGTCGCGGGTGAGGCTCTTCTGTTCGTCGGGGCGGACCGGCACTTCTACCAGGCCGTCAAAGAACTCCCGCACGACGTCATCTGCAGGCTCTTGCCAAGTTGGAACAATTCCATGCGAGTCGCACAGCGTCATCATTGCACGGATGCGGTCGTGCGAGGAATTGTTGCACAGCGGAACTACGCCCCTCGGCAACCTGAACATTTCGGGATGGTCAGGATCGGGCTTGAACAGTTCCAAGAGCATCGCGTCCAGTTCCAAGACAGTGAAGTTGAAGTTGAGGCCCGGGCGCAGCCTCATGATATCCGCCGCATTCTGGAACTCCCAGGCAGGTCTCCTCCTCTCCTGCAAGGGGGCGATGCGGCGACGAAGAAAGTGTGCGCCAACGGTACCTACGGTGAGCCGGGCAAGCCTGAGGCGCAAGATCCTGGTGACGACAATCTTCAACCTAGCATCTTCCTGGGCCACGTTGCTCCAATCGTTGCCGCACACTATTGGGGTTTGGCGCTGGGCGGTAAATGGCTGCGGGTTCTCCTCGACAATCCAGCACCAGTCTGCCCTCCATTCCTCCCACTTGCTGCGGAGCTCCCCTTCCAGATAAGCTTCCTTCTTGCCAATCCTCGAGATCCAAGCGATTCCTCCGGCAAGAGGCTCCCCTCTCTCAACTCGGGGCATAAAGAAGTGGCGGAAAAGAGCTACGTTTGGATAGACTCCGACAAAGTTTTCGCAGAGATGTGCGAAAACTGCCATGGTCAGAACGGCATTGGGGGTGAAGTCAAGGAGGCGGAACCCGTAGGTGTTCATGATGTCACAAAAAAATTCAGAGAAAGGCGGGCAGAGCCCGCAGTAGAAGAACAGCGCGAAGAAGGGATATCCGTTCGGAGCTAGTTCCGAAGCAGCAGCTGGAAGTACCTTCGTGCGCGGATGCACTCGCGTCTCTGTCGACCAGAAGAGGTAGTAGTACTCCCTCAGCTCCTTCGCGGCGAGCTGAGGGGGGAAGATTGCCCGCTCCTTTCGCAGCGCCGCGAGCCGCTGCGCCTCGGCCGACTTCACGGCCTTCCCCTTGTCGGCTTTCGGAGCCATGGCGGAGGTGGTGGGGGAGATCGATGGCGTTGGTGATGCTGGTGGCGATGGGGGGTGGAGTGCTGCTCACTTCAGCCTTGGGAAGAAGGGGGGAGCAGCGGAGGTTTTTCGAGATTGGATAGCAACTGGCGAGGTGGGCGAACTGCCCCTATTTCCCCTGCTTATAAAGAGGGAGGGGGCGGACGTTCCGCCTTTCCGAATAAAGAAACCCCCCATGATCTCTCCCACGACGCCGCATTCGACGCGTGCCGTTCGTGGGGGGCGTGGTGGGTCCGGAGTGAGTTACGGCGTAACCCAGGCCGCGTGTGCCCGTGCCCTGTTTTGGGCCTGGCCCAACAGCGCTCGGCACCGTGTGTGGCCTAGGCCCGGGGGCTCCTGTCGGTGTACTAGAGTAGGGGTACCCTAGTATCCCGAACTTGTGCACGGGAAGTTGCAGCACCCCGCGGCAAGGCTTGCCGGGTGACCGCCAAGGTCCTCCGTGGATCCTTTGGAGCCATTCAAGAACAAAGTATTCAAGCCAAGGAGACAAGACCCCGACAAGAGGAGCTTGCCGGGAAGGCCACCCAAGGCATCTAGGAGACAAGGCCCCGGCGAGAGGACCATGCCGGGAAGGCCAACCAAGGCATCTCAAGGAACTTGCCACGACGCGCCACGCGTCCCGGCAAGGCCCGGCGAGCGACAAGCTTCCGGACGCGACAAGCTTCCGGACGCGACAAGACAACGACCGCGGCAAGGCGCTTGCCGCGGGAAGCTACCACTCTGTTCCTGCGCTCCAGCACATCCACCAACGTGTTGCCCTGGGACCTTTCCAGGCGCGCGTGGCAAGAGGCTGTGCGGCCAGCGGAGCACGGTGGCAGGCGGCGCTGACACGATTGCCATCGTGGCAAGCGGTGGCGCCCCTGACGGTCCCTGTTTGCACTGTTTGGGCGACGCAGACGGGCATTTAATGTCTTTGTCCCCTGCCGTCAGGGTTAGGTATGATACACTGTACAGGTAGTTGTACCAACCGCAATCATTTTTCCATTTTTACCCTTGTCTACGTTGCCACCTGTCGGAGACCCGTTGAGCATATAAAAGGAGGCCCATGCGCAATGTAGGGGGGGGGTCGAAAGGTTCGAAGGCAGAAAACACTCACGCTAGGTCTCGTTAGCAGCTGGTGTATACTGTAGCACTCAGCGCTCTCTAGCAAGAACTCAATACATCCAGACATGCAGCAGTATGAGTGTTATCTCTCTGGAGAGCTCCGAAGCTGGGTAAACCGCTCGTGTGCTTCGCCTCGATCTGCTCTTCGTGCGATCTCCGCCCCCCGCCGAACCGAAAGGGGCTCGGTCCGCCGGTCCCATAGGTGTTCGTGGGTCAGATCAGCCTCCCCGATATCTTTGGCGCGCCAGGTAGGGGGCGTCGAGGCTGTGTGAACCTGATCCGGCGTTCACACGAGCTAGATCTTCATCTTCTTCACCGACGTGCCACCGAAGAAGAAGGCTTCAGCGGCAGCTGATCCGTCCACGTCGATCCCACCGCCACCGAAGCAAATGGGTGGTGGGGTAGACGCCGGCGAAAGAACGGGCGTCGACGAGGGAGCCCACGGTGCTGCCAAGTCCAAGGACAAGGCGGCGCAGACCTCGGCGTCCGTACATGCACCGCGCCCATCTCAGGAGGCGCAGGACCGACAGCGTCATGGTACTCGCAGTACCATACGTTCGTTGGGCCAAGATCGAGCTGGTGGATCTCGGGATGCTCAAGACCAGCATGCACGCCAACATGCCGGCACGAGCGAGGCACGGTCGCCTGGACGGGATACTGCTCCTTCTAACATAGTTAGAAGTCCGAGCATATCCCGCTCCTCGCGCCGTTCGCCACTACCACCCACCACTCCAGCAGAAGCTTTGGCGAGAGCTCAACTGCTCCTGGATTATCCTCCAACGGCCGACAAGGTCGATGAATGGAGGGCCACCATTCAGAGTCTCATCGGCTTTGCCAACGGCGACACTCCGCGGCAGCCGAGTACATCGCTGCCGCGGCAGGACTGCCAAGCACGAGCCGGTGGCGACGAAACCGGTGGGGGTGCAACCACCATGCACTCTCCACCCCGAAGGCCAAGATCGTCAACTCGTCGGATCCACCTCGACAGCGACTCCACTGCATCATCGGATCCACGAGCTCGTCGCGATCAGCGCCAAGTTCTTCACGAACGACAGCAAGAAGACGCTCGAACTCGCATCGAGCGCCGAAGAGAAGCGCGGCGTCAATCCGACCAGCGCGCTGGGCCCTCTGTCGACATGCATGCGCCAGGGGAACCAGGTGACTTGCCGTACGCGGTAGGTTGCCCTGCGTTCACTCGTGAGCTGCGGCAAGTCCAGTGGCCCAGTAAGAAGAATTTCAAGCCAGACGTACCAGAGAAGTACAACGGCAAGACACATCCGTCGGAGTTCCTCAGCATCTACACCATCGCGGTGCAAGCTGCCGGGGGGCGAGACGACAAGATCCTGGCCAACTACTTCCCGCTGGTACTCAAGCCCAATGTCAGATCCTGGCTCATGCACTTGCCGGACAACTCCATATCCTCTTGGGCGGATCTATGCCATCAGTTTGTCGGCGCCTTTACAGGCGGCCACAAGCCTCATGGCCAAGAGAGCGATCTTCATCTGCTAGCCCAGAAGGAAGGAGAGCCCCTGCGCAAGTACATTCAGAGATTCAGCCGTGTACAGCACAACATCCCAGACGTCCACCCTGCTGCAGTAATCAGCGCGTTTCATCAGAACGTGCGAAACCGCAGGATGCGGGAGGAGATGGCAATGTGCAAAATCAGAGACGTCAGTGAGCTATATGCCCTGGCCGACAAGTGTGCACGTGCTGAGGAAGGGAGGAAACTCCCTGGAGAGAATACAGAAGCAGGAGGATCTGATAGTGAGGAGGCTGCCCCGGCAAGGAAAAACCGGCGGCGGAACAACAGGAAGAAGAAAGGTAAAGATGTGCTAGTTGTTGAGCAGTCCGGCAACGGAGGCGGCGCCAAGAAAGCCAAAGCTGGTAGCTCCGGCAAGGAGATTGCCGCTGGCACCAACTGCCAGGCTGTGGCGGTCGCCGACAAGCAGGACGGCACCAACAAGTAGTACTGCAAGATCCACCGCACCAAGGGCCATGACCTCCAGAGCTGCAAGTAGGTCGAGCAGCTTGTCGAGCAGCAAAAGGCTGAATACGAGCGACGCGACAAGGAGAAGGCCCAGGAAGGTGCTGGAGGAGCTGGCAAGAAACGCCCCGGCCGGGGAGGACGCCGCGGCAAGGCCAAGCAGCGGCAAGGAGACAGACCTCCCCGCGTCCTCGACAAGGATGAAGACGACGACGATGATGAAGATATGGATGATGACGAGACCGATGAGCAGGAGTTCCAGAAAGCCACAGAGGTCCTGTGCGTTGACGGCGGTGCTTCTCTCCATACTTCACACCGCCAACTCAAGCAGTGGATGCGGGAAGTCAATGCGGCAGAACCATCCGTCGAGTCACGCAAGCCTCTGAAATGGTCCAGCACGCCTATCATCTTTGATATTGAGGACCACCCTGATCGCATAACTGCGGTCGGGTGCTTGCCGATGTTGGTTTCACCAACTATCCGCAACCTCAAGGTCACTAAGATGCTAGTTGACGGTGGGGCCAGCTTGAACCTGATCTCCTCCTCGGTACTCCAGAAACTCCAGATCCCTGATGGCGAGCTCGAAGATACCGGCACATTCCAAGGAATCAATCCGGGAAGGAGCAAGCCGAAGGGAAAGATCACGCTGCCGGTGACATTTGGCAGCGAGTTGAACTTCAGGACTGAGAGGGTCACCTTTGACGTAGCTGACTTTCCATTGCCTTACAATGGGATACTTGGCCGTCCAGCACTCGCCAAATTCATGGCAGCCTCTCATTATGCATACAACATGCTGAAGATGCCAGGCCCGATAAGCGTCATCTCTGTCCCTGGCGACAAGAAGGATGCTCTCATCTGCGCCGACAAGATTTACCGGGAAGCAGCAGCCGCAGCAAATCGCAAGCCACTTGCCGCTGAAGCTCCTGGGGCGAAGAAGAAGACCAAGTCCGGCAAGAGTTCTGATGCCCACTCCGGCAAGCGCACCTCTTCGGAGTGTTGCGCTACCGTCGAGGACGCACCATCGAGCTCCACCGGCAAGTGCAAGAAGACGATGGCAGCTCCACCAGAGACCAAGAAGGTGTCCGCTAAGGAGGATGGTGCTGGTGGTACCTTCACCATCAGTGCCACTCTCGACCCTAAATAGGAAGGCGCGCTCGTTGCTTTCCTGCGGGCGAACGTCGATGTATTTGCATGGCAACCGTCTGACATCCCCGGTGTTCCCAGGAAAGTAATCGAGCACCATCTTGCCGTCTGTCCTCATGCGCGGCCCGTCAAGCAGAAAGTCAGGAAGCAGGCAGTGGAGCGCCAAGAATTCATCGCAGAAGAAATCAAGAAATTGGAAGCAGCAGGCCTTGTCAGAGGAGTGCTCCATCCTACGTGGTTGGCCAATCCTGTAGTCGTACGCAAGGCAAACGGGAAATGGAGACTTTGTATCGACTTTACCGATGTTAATAAAGCTTGTCCCAAAGACCCATTTCCCTTGCCGCGCATCGATCAGATTGTTGACTCCACGGCTGGATGTGACTTGCTTTCATTTCTTGATGCATACTCAGGATACCATCAGATCTTCATGGCAGAAGAGGATGAGGAGAAGACCGCATTCATCACCCCATGTGGCACCTACTATTTTGTACGGATGCCTTTCGGTTTAAAGAATGCTGGTTCAACATTTGCAAGAGTAGTCCATGACGCTTTTGAGCCGCAAATACACAGAAATGTGGAAGCCTACATGGATGACATAGTGGTCAAGAGCAAGGACAAGGCGACGCTGATTCAAGATTTAGACGAAACCTTTGCAAATCTGCGCAAGATCAACCTCAAGCTCAACCCCGAGAAGTGTGTGTTTGGAGTCCCCTCCGGCAAGCTTCTCGGGTTCTTCGTGTCTCAGCGGGGAATTGAAGCCAATCCTGACAAGATCAAGGCCATTGAGCCGATTGAAGCACCAAAGCGCGTCAAGGATGTACGAAGACTTGCCGGTTGTGTAGCTGCCCTCAGCAGGTTTATCTCTAGGTCTGCTGAGCGCGCCCTGCCATTTTTCAAAATATTGAAAAAGGCAGGTCCAATGAAATGGACTCCGGAAGCGGAGGCTGCGCTGCAGGACTTAAAGAGATACCTGTCCTCCACTCCAATACTTGTCGCACCTAAGCCACAAGAGAAGTTGCTGCTATATATAGCGGCAACCAATCAAGTGGTTGGTGCTACTTTAGTAGCAGAGAGGGAGGCGGATAATGAGCCGGCAACCATGGCAGATGCATCCAGCGACAAGCAGGGGGGCTTCACCGGCAAGCTCTGGTCCCGACAAAGATGGATCTCCGCAGACGCACGAGAAGATGCAGAAAAGAATGGTGCAGCGCCCAGTTTACTTTGTCAGTTCCCTTCTGCATGGGGCTAGGTCAAGGTACTCTGGTGTGCAGAAATTGCTTTTCGGCCTTCTCATGGCCTCGAGAAAGCTGCGCCATTACTTCCAAGCACATGAGATCACAGTCGTCACTCGTTTTCCGCTGAAGAGGATACTGCAAAATCCAGAGGCAACAGGCAGGATTGTCGAGTGGGCACTGGAACAGTCAAGCTTTGGCCTCAAGTTTGAGAGCACTTCAACTATCCAAAGCAGAGCATTGGCAGAGTTCATAGCGGAATGGACACCAACACAAGATGAAGAAATTCCAGAAACGAGCATCCCAGTCAAGGAAGCAAGCAAAGAGTGGCTGATGTACTTTGATGGTGCCTTCTCGCTGCAAGGCGCAGGTGCGGGCGTGCTACTTGTTGCACCCACTGGAGAGCACCTCAAGTACATAGTCCAGATGCACTTTCCCAAGGAGCAAGCAACAAACAATACTGCAGAGTATGAAGGTTTTCTTGCCGGTCTCAGGATCGCAGTAGACCTTGGGATCAAGAAGCTCATTGTCAGGGGTGACTCACAGCTTGTCATCCGCCAAGTGAACAAGAATTATCAGAGTTCGTTGATGGAAGCTTATGTTGATGAAGTGAGAAAGCTAGAAGAGCACTTTGACGGCCTACAGATGGAACATGTTCCAAGAGCTCAGAACGACATTGCAGATGGCCTGTCGAAGTGCGCCGCACTTAAGTTACCTGTGGAACCAGGGATCTTTGTGCTCAAGCTGACTCAACCGTCTGTAACACCATCAACTGGGCAGAACAAGAAGAGGAAGTTGATTTCTGGTGACTATTTTCCGGCAGAGCTCCCCGAAGCTGCCGCCAAGAAGGTCCCCAAGATCAACACCAACGGTGCTGAGGAGCAGTCTGCTCCGGCGAGCCCTAGGGTTTGTTCCGTTGAAGCAGGCGCTCCCGACAAGTTTTGCTCCGGCAAGCTTGCCGGGGAACATCAAGATCCGGCTGAGCCGCAGGTTCTCGCCGTAGAAGCGGATGTTCCCGCAGTAGCAGATGTGCCTTTAGTCCTTGTTGTCGAGCTGCAAGCTCCAGCATGGGCACAGCAGATTGTCCATTTCCTTCAAACGGGAGAACTTCCCGAAGAACAAGAAGAAGCGGAAAGAGTAGCCCGGCAGTCAAGTATGTACCAGTTTGTCGACGACACACTGTACAGAAGAAGACTCAACGGTGTGAAATTGAAGTGTATTCACCGGGAAGACGGACAAAAGCTGTTGGCAGAGATACATGGAGGCATATGTGGTCACCACATTGGCGCAAGAGCACTTGCCGGCAAAGCCTTCCGGTAAGGTTTCTTTTGGCCGACAGCTCTCCAGGATGCAACTGCACAAGTAACCAAGTGTGAAGCGTGCTAGTTCCATTCCAAGCAGATACACTAGCCAGCTCAAGCTCTCCAGACGATCCCTTTATCCTGGCCATTTTCGGTCTGGGGGCTCGACATCCTCGGCCCCTTTCCCCGAGCTGTTGGGGGCTTTGAGTACTTGTACGTTGCCATCGACAAGTTCACAAAGTGGCCGGAAGTGGAAGCAGTGAGGAAGGTGACAGCACAGTCAGCAGTCAAGTTCTTCTGGTCGATTGTTTGCCATTTCGGGATCCCTAACAGGATTATCACCGACAACGGCACGCAATTCACGAGCCGCACCTTCATGCAGTACGTCCAAGATCTTGGCGCCAAGGTCTGCTTCGCTTTTGTTGCTCATCCGAGAAGTAACGGTCAAGTGGAGAGGGCAAATGCTAAAGTGCTGCGCGGGCTCAAGACCAGGACTTTCGACAAGCTGCACAAGTGCGGAAGAAACTGGATTGAGGAGCTGCCGGTGGTTCTTTGGTCGATCAGGATGACGCCAAATCGAGCCACTGGCCAGACACCTTTCGCTCTAGTCTACGGAGCAGAGGCAGTTCTCCCCACGGAACTCGTATACGGGTCACCTCGAGTGCTCGCTTATGATGAGCTCGAGCAAGAGCAGTTGCGACAAGATGACGCACTGCTCCTTGAGGGGGACCGTCTTCAGGCTGCTATACGAGCTGCTCGATATCAGCAAGCTTTGCGCCGCTACCATAGCCGCAAAGTTAGTGCCAGAAGTCTCGAGGAAGGCGACCTTGTTCTTCGGCGCGTTCAGTCCGCCAAGAAGCGTCGTTCGAAGAAGTTTCGCCTTACCGGGAAGCAAACGGCAGAAAAGGTAAGTTGCTAAAGTTTGAGCAATCAGTTTTAAAATTTTTAAGTTATTCTCCTCGAACGACCATACTTTGTATGGAAAACCTGTGCGCGGAGGAACCAACTCGTGGCTAGTTGCGCCCTTACTTTGTTTCGAGTCCACTCAACAACTTAAGTGGGCTGCGACTAGTTGCGACAAGGTTTCTTGTCGGTAGCGGCACCGCCAGCAGGCTGCTGACGTCCCGCACTCAGCGCTCGCGGCAAAGGTGCCTGCGCCGACAAGTTCCCTAAAAGCGTAGGGCAAAAAAACATACAAAGGAAGGAATCAAGTAAAGGAAATAACATAGCAAGCAGTACCCGAAATAGAGTTATGTTACAAGATAGCTTGTCGCAGCTCTAACAGATTGTTCTCATAACATGATCAGCAGCGACAAGGAAAAGAGAAAAACGGGCGGCCTAATCTACGCGATCGCCCTCGACCCTCTTGATCCTGCTCACCCTGTCCACAATGGGTGCGACAAGGGTCTTGAGCGCTTCCACATCAGCATCCGGCGGCAAGGACTTGAGGACGTTGGTGAGGTTGAGGCCTGGATTGCGGAAGGCCACCTTCATCAGCACCTTTTGAAGAGCTCCCGCGCAGATCTGGCGCGACTCGTCGGCCAGCTGCTTTGGGATCTCTTCCCGGAGTCGCTGGAGGGCCGTCGCCACGCCTTTGAAGAACAAGCTGAGCTTGGCGCTGGGTTGGAGGTGCTCGTCGGAGGAATACCCGAGATCATCCATCCCCAGCTGCGCCAGCTCCCTGTCGATGGCTGCGGCAACATCCACAAGACCCTCCGTCCAGTGCTCCACATTCTCCCTAAAAGTGTTCTGGGCGGCGGCAACACTCGCCAGCAGCGCCTCATCGGCCTTGATCTTCTCCTTCAAGGCCGCCTCCTGCTCCCTGGCGCCGTCCAGCGTCTGAGTCAAGGTGGTCAGCTTCAACTCAAGATCTGCGTTGGAGTCCTTGGCGGCGCTGAGCTCCTTGCTCCTCTCGGCGAGACGTCCCTGCAGCTCGCCAAGAGTGTAGGCGTCCTTCTCGCGCTCATGCTTGAGTGCAGCAAGTTCCTCACCGCTCTCCTTGAGATTGGCCTCCAGCTGCGTCACCTTCGTCTCCAACTCCTTCTTGGCGGCCTCGGTAGCTGCGGCAGCATCTTTTGCTTCCTTGAGAGCCCCGCCAAGTGTTTGCTCGCGCGCGGCAAGATCCTCCTCGTGGCTGTCAAGATTGACCTTCCGCTCCGCTAACTCACCTTCCTGTGCAGACAGCTTCTCGGCGGCAAGCCGCTGATCTGACCCACGAACACCTATGGGACCGGCGGACCGAGCCCCTTACGGTTCGACGGGGGGCGGAGATCGCACAAAGAGCAAATCGAGGCGAAGCACACGAGTGGTTTACCCAGCTTTGGAGCTCTGTGGAGAGATAACACTCCTACTGCTGCATGTCTGGATGTATTGAGTTCTTGCTAGAGAGCGCTGAGTGCTACAGTATACACCAGCTGCTAACGAGACCTAGCGTGAGTGTTTTCTGCCTTCGAACCTTTCGAACCCCTCCCTACGTTGCGCATGGGCCTCCTTTTATATACTCAAGGGGTCTCCGACGGGTGGCAATGTAGACAAGGGTAAAAATGGAAAAAGGATTGCGGTTGGTATAGCTACCTGTACAATGTATCATACCTAACCCTGACGGCAGGGGACAAAGGCATTAAATGCCCGTCTGCGTCGCCCAAACAGTGCAAACAGGGACCGTCAGCGGCGCCACCGCTTGCCACGATCGCAATCTTGTCAGCGCCGCTTGCCACCGCGCTCCGCTGGCCGCACAGCCTCTTGCCACGCGCGCCTGGAAAGGTCCCAGGGCGACACGTTGGTGGATGTGCTGGAGCGCAGGAACAGAGTGGTAGCTTCCCGCGGCAAGCGCCTTGCCGCGGTCGTTGTCTTGTCACGTCCGGAAGCTTGTCGCGTCCGGAAGCTTGTCGCTCGCCGGGCCTTGCCGGGACGCGTAACGCGTCGCGGCAAGTTCCTTGAGATGCCTTGGTTGGCCTTCCCGGCAAGCTCCTCTCGCCGGGGCCTTGTCTCCTAGATGCCTTGGGTGGCCTTCCCGGCAAGCTCCTCTTGTCGGGGTCTTGTCTCCTTGGTTTGAATACTTTGTTCTTGAATGGCTCCAAAGGATCCACGGAGGACCTTGGTGGTCACCCGGCAAGCCTTGTCGTGGGGTGCTGCAACTGCCTGTGCAAAAGTTCGGGTACTAGGGTACCCCTACTCTAGTACACCGACAAGTTGTCTCGGTCATGTCTACGTGTCTCCCAAACCCGTAGGGTCTACCCACTTAAGGTTCGGTGACGCTAGAGTTGTAGAGATATTAGTATGCGGTTAACCGAAAGTTGTTCGGAGTCCCGGATGAGATCCCGGACGTCACGAGGAGTTTCGGAATGGTCGGAGGTAAGGATTTGTATATAGGAAGTCCAGTTTCGGCCACCGGGAGAGTTTCGGGGGTCACCGATATTGTACCGGGACCACCGGAAGGGTCCCGGGGGTCCACCGGGTGGGTCCACCTATCCCGGAGGGCCCCATGGGCTGAAGTGGCGTGGGAACCAGCCCCTGGTGGGCTGGTGCGCCCCACCCAAGGGCCCAAGGCGCCTAGGGTTGGAAACCCTAGGGGGCCGTTGCCCCCCGAGGGGGCATGCGCCCCCCTGGTTGGAAACCCTAAGGCGGCCGTTGCCCCCCGAGGGGCCGCCCCCCCCCCCCTCTAGATGGGATCTCCAAGGGGCATGTGCCCCCCCTAGCCCTTATATATAGTGGAGGGGAGGGAGGGCAGCCTCACCCTAAGCCCTGGCGCCTCCCTCTCCCTCCCGTGACACCTCTTCCTCCTCCAGTAGCGTTTGGCGAAGTCCTACTGGAATCCCGCTGCTTCCACCACCACGTCGTCGTGCTGCTGGATCTCCATCAACTTCTCCTTCCCCCTTGCTGGATCAAGAAGGAGCAGACGTCTCCGCTCCATACGTGTGTTGAACGCGTAGGTGCCGTCCGTTCGGCGCTAGGATCATCGGTGATTTGGATCACGACGAGTATGACTCCATCAACCCCGTTCTCTTGAACGCTTCCGCTCGCGATCTACAAGGGTATGTAGATGCACTCATCTCTCTCGTTGCTAGATGACTCCATAGATTGATCTTGGTGATGCGTAGAAATTTTTAAATTTCTGCTACGATCCCCAACACGAAGATCTATCCGGGGAGGAAAACCTCACCCTGGACCGCATCGTTGTCGATGATCGAAGGGGCCATCGAACCTTGCAGTGACGACACAGTGGAACTCTCAATGAAAGCACCAATGTCGGTGTCAGCCCAGCGGATCTTCGGTAGGGGGTCTCGAACTGTGCATCTAAGGCGGATGGTAACAGGAGGCAAAGGACACAATGTTTACCTAGGTTCCGGCCCTCTCTATGGAGGTAATACCCTACTTCCTGCTTGATTGATCTTGATGAATATGAGTATTACAAGAGTTGATCTACCACGATACCGTAGAGGCTAAACCCTAGAAGCTAGCCTATGGTATGATTGTTCTTGTCCTACGGACTAAACCCTCCGGTTTATATAGACACCGGAGGGGGCTAGGGTTACACAGAGTCGGTTACAACAGAAGGAGATCTACATATCCGTATCGCCAAGCTTTCCTTCCACGCCAACAGAGTCCCATCCGGACACGAGACGAAGTCTTCAATCTTTTATCTTCATAGTCCAACAGTCCGGCCAAAGGATATAGTCCGGCAGTCCGGATACCCCCTAATCCAGGACTCCCTCACCCGCTGTACGATATGTGATTCTGTCCTCCTGGTTTAGTCCGCATCATTACTTTGATCTTTGCAATTGTCGTCATGATCTATTTACTATTGATTCAAATTACATCTCATAGTAAATTGCTCATATATTCAACAATCCAATCCAAAAACCTGATTATAGGAAATTTACTCTGAGTGGTTTTGATGCGCTTTTGAAGCCGCCTACTTTTAAGGGGGTGCAATATAAAAGGTGGCGCACAAGAGCAGTATATTGGTTTTAGATCATGTACTGCTATGATGCCACTAAGGGTAAGCCTGAGGGCGATCTTTATCCTACACAGCAGGAAGCTTTTAAGAACATGGATACCCTCTTCAAAGCCGCCCTGCTGAGTGTTCTTAACGATTCCATTGTGGATTCATATATGTCGTTTGACAGTGGCAAAGACATGTGGGTTACGCTCGAGGCCACGTTTGGGGCCTCGGGCGCTGGCAATTAGTTGTACGTCATGGAGCAATTCTGTGACTACAAGATGGCTGATGAGCGCTCTGTTGTTCAGCAAACGCATGAGATACAGTCACTCGCTAAGGAACTTGAGTACTTCAAGTGTGTGTTGCCGGACAAATTTGTTGCTGGGACCATCATTGCCAAGCTTCCACCTTCGTGGAACGATTTTGCTACTTCTCTGAAAAACAAGAGTCATGAGTTTTCCATTTCAGATATCATTAGCACTCTTCATTTTGAAGAGAAGGCGAGAGCAAAAGACACACGTGCTTGGGTGGCTGAGGGAGCTTCTAGTGCCCACATGGTACACGAGAAGAACTTCCAGCCCAACCAGCCCCAAAACAACAAGAACAAATCTCAGGGTAGGGCAAGTTTGATGCAAAGAACAAGCCGTCACATTCTACCTACTTCAAGAAGATTTCTCATAACGGGAAGGGATACAAACCTCAATTTTGGTAGCACCGCACAAAACTTATATGGCTACATCTACCTGCTATCAGCTAACCTCATGGTGTTCCAGGTATTCCTACATTCGTAACTAGGTACAATCACCACCGCAAGATGAAATAAGCTTATTCGTACGTTGACTTGCTGATTGCAGTGCGGAACGATCCTGTCATGTGTGGAGTAGCAAACAAGAAGTGCAGCCGAAGGTGGAAATCAACCAATGACTTATTGCTACGTCTCGAGCTTGCGTTGGATTTGATTTCCCCGAAGAGGAGAGGATGATGCAGCACAGTAGCGTAAGTATTTCCCTCAGTTTTTGAGAACCAAGGTATCAATCCAGTAGGAGACTACGCGCAAGTCCCTCGTACCTGCACAAAACGATAGCTACTCGCAACCAACGCTTAGGGGTTGTCAGTCCCTTCACGGTCACTTACGAGAGTGAGATCTGATAGAGATAATATTTTTGGTATTTTTGGTATAAAGATGCAAAGTAAAAAGTAAAAGCAAAGCAAGCAAATAAAGTGATGGAGATTGATATGATATGAATAGACCCGGGGGCCATAGGTTTCACTAGTGGCTTCTCTCAAGAGCATAGATATTCTACGGTGGGTGAACAAATTATTGTTGACCAATTGACAGAATTGAGCATAGTTATGATGTTATCCAGGCAATGATCATGTATATAGGCATCACGTCCGTGACAAGTAGACCGAAACAATTCTGCATCTACTACTATTACTCCACTCATCGACCGCTATCCAGCATGCATCTAGAGTATTAAGTTAAAAACAGAGTAACGCTTTAAGCAAGATGACATGATGTAGAGGAATAAATTCATGCAATATGATAAATACCCCATCTTGTTATCCTCGATGGCAACAATACAATGCGTGCCTTGTAACCCTTTCTGTCACTGGGTAAGGTCACCGCAAGATTGAACCCAAAGCTAAGCACTTCTCCCATTGCAAGAACTACCAATCTAGTTGGCCAAACCAAACGGATAATTCGAAGAGACTTGCAAAGATAACTTAATCATACATAAAAGAATTCAGAGAATTATCAAATATTTTCCATAGATAAGCTGGATCATAAACCCACAATTCATCGGTCTCAACAAACACACCGCAAAAAGAAGATTACATCGAATAGATCTCCACGAGAGAGGGGGAGAACATTGTATTGAGATCCAAAAAGAGAGAAGAAGCCATCTAGCTACTAACTATGGACCCGAAGGTCTGAAGTAAACTACTCACACTTCATCGGAGGGACTATGGTGTTGATGTAGAAACCCTCCATGGTGGATGCCCCCTCCGACGGAGCTCCGGAACAGGCCCCAAGATGGGATCTCGTGGATACAGGAAGGTACGGCAGTGGAATTAGGATTTTGGCTCCTGTTCTGATCTATTGTGGGTACGTAGGTATATATAGGAGGAAGGAGTACGTCGGTGGAGCGTCAGGGGGTCCACGAGGCAGGGGGCACGCCCAGGGGGGAGGGGCGGGCCCCCACCCTCGTGACCGCCTCTGGCACTCTTTGGAGTAGGGTCCAAGTCTCCTGGATCACATTCGGCGAGAAAATCACGTTCCCGAAGGTTTCATTCCGTTTGGACTCCGTTTGATATTCCGTTTCTTCGAAACACTGAAATAGGCAAAAAAAACAGCAATTCTGGGTTGGGCCTCCGGTTAATAGGTTAGTCCCAAAAATAATATAAAATTGGAAAATAAAGCCTATTATAGTCCAAAACAATAGATAAAGTAGCATGGAGCAATCAAAAATTATAGATACGTTGGAGACGTATCAGACATCCCCAAGCTTAATTCCTGCTCGTCCTCGAGTAGGTAAATGATAAAAAGAGAATTTTTGATGCGGAGTCATACTTTGGCATAATTTCAATGTAAATCTTCTTAATTGGGATATGAATATTCAGATCCGAAAGATTCAAGACAAAAGTTCATATTGACATAAAAATAATAATACTTCAAGCATACTAATCAAAATAATTATGTCATCTCAAAATAACATGGCCAAAGAAAGTTCATCCCTACAAAATCATATAGTTAGGCTATGCTTCATTTTCGTCACACAAAGATGTTCCCAACTTCTATACCCCCGATGACAAGCCAAGCAATTGTTTCATACTTAAATAATCTCAAACTTTTTCAACCTTCACGCAATACATGAGTGTGATCCATGGATATAGCACTATGGGTGGAATAGAATATGATGATGAGGATTGTGTGGAGAAGACAAAAAAAGGAGAAAGTCTCACATTGACGAGGATAATCAACGGGCTATGGAGATGCCCATCAATTGATGTCAACATGAGGAGTAAGGATTGCCATGCAACGGATGCACTAGAGCTATGAAAGCTCAAAAAAAGAAAACTAGTGGGTGTGCATCCAACTTGCTTGCTCATGAAGACCTAGGGCATTTGAGGAAGCCCATCGTAGGAATATACAAGCCAAGTTCTATAATGTAAAATTCCCACTAGTATGAAAAAGACAACTTATGAGACTCACTATATGAAAAACATGGTGCTACTTTGAAGCACAATATATGAGACTCACTACATGAAGAACGAGGTACTACTTTGAAGCACAAAATATGAGACTCATTACATGAAGAACATGGTGCTACTTGAAGCACAAGTGTGGAAAAAGAGATAGTAGCATTGCCCTTTT
>LR880970.1:49538166-49549267 GCA_904067115.1 Aegilops sharonensis
TAACAAGCAAAGACTCAAATAATACAAGACGCTCCAAGCAAAACACATATCATGTTGGTGAATAAAAATATAGCTCCAAGTAAATTACCGATGGAAGTGGACGAAAGAGGGGATGCCTTCCGGGGCATCCCCAAGCTTTGACTTATTGGTGTCCTTGGATTATCTTGGGGGTGACATGGGCATCCCCAATCTTAGGCTCTTGCCACTCCTTGTTCCATATTCCATCAAAAGAATTCACCCAAAACTTGAAAACTTCACAACACAAAACTCAATAGAAATCTCGTGAGCTCCGTTAGAGAAAGAAAACAAAAGACTACTTTAAGGTACTAATGAACTCATTCTTTATTTATATTGGTGTTAAACCTACTGTATTCCAACTTCTCTATTGATTGTAAACTATTTTACTAACCATAGATTCATCAAAATAAGCAAACAACACATGCAAAACAGAATCTGTCAAAAACAGAACAGTCTGTAGTAATCTGTAACTAACGCAAACTTCTGGAACCCAAAAAATTCTACAAAGCTTAGAAGACCTGGAAAATTTGTTTATTGATCAGAAGCAATTGGAATCAGTATTTTATAACGTTCTGGTGATTTTTAACAATTCGGGAACTGAGCACAAAGATTCTGGAAATTACAGCAAGATCAAATAACTATCGTCCAAGAAGATCCAATAGGTCCAACTTGGGACAAACACTAATTAAAAGATAAAATCACATCTAAACACAGTCTAGATGGATTATTTTATTCCTAAACAGAACCAAAAACACAAAACACAAAATAAAATTGGGTTGCCTCCCAACAAGCGCTATCGTTTAACGCCCCTAGCTAGGCATTGAGATTTCAATGATGCTCACAAGAAAGACAAGAATTGAAGCACAAAGAGAGCATCATAAAACACGTGACAAACACATCTAAGTCTAACATACTTCCTATGCATAGGCATCTTATAGGCAAACAAATTATCAAGGCAAGCAAAAACTAGCATATGCAAGGAAGCGGAAAGAAACAATAGCAATCTCAACATAACGAGAGGTAAATTAGTAACATGAAAATTTCTATAACCATATTTTCCTCTCTCATAATAATTACATGTAGGATCATAAGAAAATTCAACAATATAGCTATCACAAAGTATATTCTCAACACGATCCACATGCATGCAAAGTTGAGACACTTCCAAAATAGTGGGATTATCATTAACTAAAGTCATGACCTTTCCAAACCCACTTTTATCAAAAACTTCATAAGATTGAACATTCTCCGAATATGTGGGATCTAAAGTTGACACTCTTATGAACCCACTTTCAATATTATTGCAAACAATATTATCAATCTCATATTCATCATGGGGCTTAAATAAATTTTCAAGATCATAATAAGAATCACCCCAATAACGATCATTGCAACAAGTAGTAGACATAGCAAAACTAGCATCCCCAAGCTTAGGGTTTTGCATCTTATTAGCACAATTGACATCAAAAGAATTTATAATAAAATTATTGCAATCATGCTTTTTATTCAAAGTTCTATCGTGAAGCACTTCATCACAATTTTCAGATTTACGGATTTTAGGCAAAAGCTTATAAAGATAATCTACTGCATCCAAATCACTAGGAATTGGTTCATCATAACTGGATCTGTTAAAAAGATTGGCAAGCGGATCAGGGTCCATAGATATTAGCTTCTCTGTTTAGGAATAAATACCCAACTATTTCAAGCAAACGAGCCAAGAAGACATCAAGGCAAGACGAACGGAAAATAGAGGGTGAATAAAACAGCAAGGGTGAAGTGGGGGAGAGGAAAACGAGAGGCAAATGGCAAATAATGTAATGCGAGAGATAGGGATTGTGATGGGTACTTGGTATGTTGACTTTTGCGTAAGCCACCCCGGCAACGGCGCCGGAAATTCTTCTTGCTACGTCTCGAGCTTGCGTTGGATTTCCGCGAAGAGGAGAGGATGATGCAGCACAGTAGCGTAAGTATTTCCCTCAGTTTTTGAGAACCAAGGTATCAATCCAGTAGGAGACTACGCGCAAGTCCCTCGTACCTGCACAAAACGATAGCTACTCGCAACCAACGCTTAGGGGTTGTCAATCCCTTCACGGTCACTTACGAGAGTGAGACCTCATAGAGATAATATTTTTGGTATTTTTGGTATAAAGATGCAAAGTAAAAAGTAAAAGCAAAGCAAGTAAATAAAGTGATGGAGATTGATATGATATGAATAGACCCGAGGGCCATAGGTTTCACTAGTGGCTTCTCTCAAGAGCATAGATATTCTACGGTGGGTGAACAAATTACTGTTGAGCAATTGACAGAATTGAGCATAGTTATGATGTTATCCAGGCAATGATCATGTATATAGGCATCACGTCCGTGACAAGTAGACCGAAACGATTCTGCATCTACTACTATTACTCCACTCATCGACCGCTATCCAGCATGCATCTAGAGTATTAAGTTAAAAACAGAGTAAGGCTTTAAGCAAGATGACATGATGTAGAGGAATAAATTCATGCAATATGATAAATACCCCATCTTGTTATCCTCGATGGCAACAATACAATATGTGCCTTGCAACCCTTTCTGTCACTGGGTAAGGTCACTGCAAGATTGAACCCAAAGCTAAGCACTTCTCCCATTGCAAGAACTACCAATCTAGTTGGCCAAACCAAACGGATAATTCGAAGAGACTTGCAAATATAACTTAATCATACATAAAAGAATTCAGAGAAGAATCAAATATTTTCCATAGATAAGCTGGATCATAAACCCACAATTCATCGGTCTCAACAAACACACCGCAAAAAGAAGATTACATCGAATAGATCTCCACGAGAGAGGGGGAGAACATTGTATTGAGATCCAAAAAGAGAGAAGAAGCCATCTCGCAACTAACTATGGACCCGAAGGTCTGAAGTAAACTACTCACACTTCATCGGAGGGGCTATGGTGTTGATGTAGAAGCCCTCCATGGTGGATGCCCCCTCCAGCGGAGCTCCGGAACAGGCCCCAAGATGGGATCTCGTGGATACAGGAAGGTACGGCGATGGTATTAGGTTTTTGGCTCCCGTTCTGATCTGTTGGGGGTACGTAGGTATATATAGGAGGAAGGAGTACGTCGGTGGAGCGTCAGGGGGCCCACGAGGCAGGGGGGCACGCCCAGGGGGGAGGGGCGCGCCCCCCACCCTCGTGACCGCCTCTGGCACTCCTTGGAGTAGGGTCCAAGTCTCCTGGATCACGTTCGGCGAGAAAATCACGTTCACGAAGGTTTCATTCCGTTTGGACTCCGTTTGATATTTCGTTTCTTCGAAACACTGAAATAGGCAAAAAAGACAGTAATTCTGGGTTGGGCCTCCGGTTAATAGGTTAGTCCCAAAAATAATATAAAAGTGGAAAATAAAGCCCATTATAGTCCAAAACAATAGATAAAGTAGCATGGAGCAATCAAAAATTATAGATACGTTGGAGACGTATCACTTATGAAATTATATATAATCTTCCTTAGGCAGGTCAGTATCCCCTTCGTCTAGATGATCATGTTTTGTCATGCCGAGCTATTGATATGTGCTACTGTTTTGCAACACCGTTTAAGTATAGTTATTGTTTTCCTATCATTTCAGATTCAGGACAATGAAGATGATTTCAGGGGAACTGCACAATATGGACTCATGTTGAGTCATCTCTATTGCCTCATGTGTTTGCTACAAATGTGTCAGCATCAATTGCAAGATGAGGCAGCTAGCTAGCTGTGGAGTTGCGAACATGCTCAAAGTGCTCGCAACATTGAGAAGAAACAAGCATGCCCAGGAAATTAAGGAAATTAATGCGTGCGCAGGGAGGCCCTTTGCTCAGAGAAGCATCGACCGATTTTCTTTATTTCCACACCTTCTCACAGCTTTGTATTAGTTATAGTATGGTGAATCATTGAGATGCATAAACATGCTGAACTTTTGTTCTTCTGAATGTTATTATGCATACCATATCTTATGAAGCTTAGTTTAATGTAAATGTTGACTAGCCTGTGAACCTTCAAAATCTAGTAAGTATATTGTAGGCCTGTTATTTGACACCTCACTTTGCCACACTACGCGACCAGTGTGAGTGTCTGCATCCAGTACCACATCCTCTAATTTGGTGGATGCCAATTTGAAAAAGGTTACCGATGAGTAGCCATAAGCTGGAAGCGTCTCTTTTTTTCTTTTGAATGAGCAGTAAGCTAGAGAGTGTCTCGGGATTCCTCTAGCACAAGGCCCTCCAGTATGAAACACGGGCAGCCGACAGGGCCGATACAAAAGCCTATCCATCTTAAAGCCCATTTGTTTTTTTTTTTGCATGGAGAAGCCCATATTTCTTGAAGAGGGGGCGATCCCAGGAAAACCCTCCTTCCTCCTCGCTTCCACTTGCGCTTCCGTCTCGCCCCAATTCCCCCTGCTCCCCATCTTCCTCACTCTTCCAAAGAAAACCGCTCACCTTCTTCCTCACTCATACATAAAATGCCTGCTCCTCTTCTTCCACTCCTACAGAAAACCCCGCCCTCCTTCTTCCCCACTCGCACTGCCACTAGGCTCGTCTTTGGCTACTCTGCTCAAACTCGTGAGCTCGGTGCGACGTCCACAAGGAAAATGGAGTCGGTTGGACCCAGCGCCAAGAAGATGAGGCTCCCGCCAGCGGCAACGCCGGTTGTAGATCCCGCACCCGGCATCGCGGGGAGAAGCGGCGAGCCCCCCACCCAGATCTGAGGAACCGGTAGAATCTCTGGTGAAAGGCATCAGCGATCTCCCGGACGTCATCCTTGAGGAGGTCATCTCGCTTCTCCCCACCAAGGATTGCTGCCGCACACAAGTCCTCTCAACTCGGTGGTGCCCTTTATGGCGCACCGCGCCCCTCAATCTCGACTGTCGTCAGATATTTGTCCTTCATGAATTTGATCTCCTCAGAGCCATCGTCTCCTCTCACCAGCAGGGCCCCGTTAAATGCCTCTGCATCCCGACACGCTACCTACTGTCCATACCCAGCACCGTGGACACTTGGCTGACATCCCCTGAATTCGGAAAACACTAGCAGTTTAAGTTCTACCATTACCACGAAAGTTTCATACCACGAACATACCAATAATTAGTTCCCACACCACCGTTGTCCATCTCGCGGTTTTCCTCCTCTCTCCACACCGCCACCTTCGCCTAGTGCCATCTACCAGATGATCTGGTACAAATGCTTCGACTCCCACTGCTAAAAGGACTTTTGCTTGTGGTGGTTTATCTATCGTAGGCCTCACTGCACAGCATCATCCACTCCAGTTGCCCTGCCCTGGAGCGCTTGCTGATTGTTTTGGGAATAGAAATCCCTATCAGTTGTCTCCAAATAAAGTCGCCTCACCTTAAAAGCATTGGAATTTGTTTTGAAGGACAACAGCTCATCATCGAAGATGCCCCTTCACTTGAAAGGTTGCTCCTTGATAATTGTTATAAACCTTCACAAATAATTGTCGTCTCTGCGCCCAAACTAGAGACCTTGGGTGTAATTTGTGATCCGTTTAATGATCACAAGAAGTTGGTGTTTGGCTCCTCACTTTTTCAGGTACCGTATATTATCATCTACACATTTCTAATCATAAGCTGCATTTTTCATTTGTGCGCATAAGTTTTATATCATCTTGGAGTACACTTTGGGTAATAATATTATGTTATATGCTCAATGAAGAGTTCGTCCACGGATAGCCTATCGATGCTGCTGGATTCTGTCAAGATCTTATATATCGGAATGTATAGTTATGATCTGAACATAATTATTGGCTTGTTGCGATGCTTTCATTCTCTGAAAAATTTATATATGGAGGTGATGATTTCATGCACATTGAAAGACTGTATATATTGTACTAGAATTAACCGTTCAGCTGTTGCTCTTTTGACATACTCTTTTTTGAGACCTTAACTGTTTTCAGATATTCATGTCTACTTAGGTACTGCAAGCACATGGACAAAAACGTATAACCAATCGGTGGCGTAATAAGCACCAGGACTTTCTCAGTTCTCATGACATTCGTTTGAGGACAATAACGATGGAAGGATATGCACCAACCAGGCAAACAGAAGCTTTGTCACATTCTTCCTGTTGAATGCGAGGTTACTATTGTCCCTGAGGCTTAAGTTTTACTGCAAGAGATTTCTCACTGACAGACACGTTGAAGAGCAAAAAAAGAAGTTTGAGGTGGACAAATGGGCTTCTATACGTGCTCGGCTTCTATTTACAACAAGTTGTAGCCATCGTGCATTCAATTTTTATGCACAGGATGTTGATTTTATGGATCAGACCGATCCATTTGTTTGTGACTGCGAAAAAGAGTGGTTGAGTTAGATGTTACTGCCATGTTCAATCTGGGTTTTGTCTAAAAATTTGATGAACAATTAATCCTTGGGCTTTCTGTACCGTTTGTAAGCTTGAGTTGCATGTTGGTGCCCTCGTACTCCCCTCCACTTGCCACTACACTGCCGCATCGTCCACGGCTGTGTTCCTTCTTGTCCGAGGCATCGTCCTCATTCTCCACCTTGGTTCGCTCGCTGTGCCCGTCTCCGTCTGGCATTGTCAACATGGTCAACAACCAAGAGGAATCAGGAGATGACTGTACGTGGAGAGGCTGACAGTAGGGACCCACCAGGGTCATTGCATTATGGAAGCAGGTGCCTCGTTACTACAAGCCAAAAAAAATACTTCCTCCTAATTCCTCACTGCAAGAAAATCACTTAACTGTCTTAAAAGGTCAAATGACCCCTGAAATTTTCAGAAAATTGAAATGATAGTTGTATTAGTACTACAAAATTTCTCGTTCATTTAAAATATCACAGCTAATAAAAAATATGTACAACATCACACAAAGTTGTTTTCTAGGAACCGTTTGCAATGAAAATATCTGGGTCTATTTAAGTCTCCCTCCTTAAGCTTCGCCGGCTCGTCTGCTCCAGTGCCGGCAACCCCTAAATCCACGAATCCCAATCTCCATTCCCGCACCCCCTTCTTGCAAAGATGATGCCGTGGAAACACTTCGTGAAGGCTCGTATGATGGCCGCGTCCCCCCCGAGCGCCGCCGCCTGTGCCGAGAGCGCCGCCGCCTACGCTGAGAGTGCCGCCGCATCCACATTGAGTGCGGCTGCTTATGCTGAGAGGGCGTCTGCGGCAGCCGACAGGGCAGCCGCAGCAGCCAAGACGGCGGCAGCTGCTGCTGCGATGGCGGCTGCAATAGCCGAGAACGCTCGAGCTGCCATCCGTGCCGCCGATGTCGCCCGGGCCCGGGTCGAGGCCATCCACGCCAAGATCGAGGATGCACACGCCAAGATATTCCAGGCCACCTCAGACTCCAGCATGCAACCCACGTCTGAAAAGGCGGTGGTGGCCATGGAGCACCTGCTTCCTCAAGAGGTCGCCGAGCAAGAGCTGGAGATGCAGGAGGCGGCGGAGATCGAGGAGCGTCAGGAGGAGGATTTGCGCGTGGCCCAGGTCGAGGTCGAGAAGTGTCTGTCCGTCGAGGAATCAGCGGTGGAGTACCAACGCGAGCTCTGGCGCAGCCACTACTACGAGTACTACAACCTTGAGGGTGGCGTCGACGACGAGGACGAGGACGCGGTCGACTTCAGCAAGGGGGACGTGGAGTCCACCAACGGCGGCATATCTCCAGGACAAGTCATCGACGTCTCATATCACACCGGTGATGCATAGGCCGGCGCGGCGGCGGATTTGTTAAAATTACACAACGAGCGGATAACACCAGGGACCCAGCAGCTCGCCCAGTTGTTTTTTTAGTTCCAGTGACGAAGCTCAACTGCGCACTATGGCCCATTTAGCCCACGCTTCCGCTTTTATTTAAGTACATGACGAGCCCAGTTGATATCTTTTTTCTTTCTGAAAATGGCTAGCCCAGTTCTTTTTTTTAGAAGACCAAAACCGAGGCCTACTTACTTTTCTCAGCCCTGCCGAGCAGAAAATCTTTCAAGACGAAGAGGGAGGGATGTAAAGTAGTAAGAAATGGGCTTCCCCAGAATATGGGCTATAAGTTGTAGGAAATGGAATGTAAATTTTTAAACCAAAGCCAACCGGCAATTACATTAAAATATCATTTTTTTCTGGATTTCTCTACTTTCTACTCTTATAAAAACCAAAGCCAACTGGCAATTACATTAAAATATTGTCTTTTCTCCCACAAGATAAACTACTCATACAAATGCATCTTCATATTCCGTGCAACGCACGACATCTTGCTAGTTAAGACTTTAAATTTCATTCATTTTTTGCGGAGAATTGTTTTTTGAATTTTATTTTGATATAATTTTTAAAAAATTATTTTTAACGCGACTCAAAATTTCGTGATTAAAAGAGTTCGGTCCCCACCGAAATATGAAAAAAAAAGTCGTTGAATTTTTTAGCAGTGCCCAGAATATATGGTCTGTAATGCTAATAAAAAGAATATGGGCTTCAAATATCCTTAAGAATTAGCAAATGGGCTATAAATTATTGAAAATAATGGCTAATGGGTTGTATGTTGTTTTCCACATATTTGGAGGCTGACTTCTGGGTCTACTAGGTTGACGATGACGCTGTCCTAATTTTTTTTTGACCACTACTGCAGGATGCTGCTAATGCAACACTAGGATCAGAGACCCTTCAAGAAACTGTGTGCGATGCAATAATCGCAAATGGTGGTGTATGAAAACCGTCAACAAAGGTCAAAACATTTGCGATGGAGGATGCATCAAACACGGTTCAGATTTTAGTTGCGTGTGCGATGAAGAGCACACGGTTCAGTTCAATTAACTATTTGCAGTGAGGAGGAACAAAAGAAACGGGCAGCCAGATGAAGGCGTGTGCGATACACAGCATATGGTTCGCTCGGATGAACTATTTGTGATTAGGCAACACAAAAGAAACGGTCAGCCAGATCAAGGTGTGTGTGATGTACAGCATACAGTTCACTCGGATGAACTGTTTGTGATTAGGCAACACAAAAGAAACGGTCAGCCATATCAAGGTGTGTGCGATGTACGACATGCGGTTCACCCGGATGAGCTGTTTGCGTTGAGATAAGAGAACAGAAACGGTTCAATATAACAAATACCATAAATATTGCAAGGTTCAAATTCAAAGATTACAACACCCAAATTCAAACATTGCAAACCGCGTCATTTCTAAAAAGGGATCAGCCGCTGACAAGTCATGTATGGATTTGACACAACGATTTCCAATTGCTTTGCCATCTGCTCTTCCAATATGAAGTTTGGCATTTTTGGAGGCACTTCCATTCCGCAGTACTAGCCTCCTGTGATAATCATACCATTGATGTTTCCTAATTAAATGTGTGTTCAACCTCAGTAGCCTCCGCAACTTTGCTCTGGCAAGAAAGAACATGGTGAGTGTAATCTCCGGTGGAGTCCCTTGGTAGGAGTTCAAAGTAATATTGGAGAGATGCAGATCCAGGCATTCGATGTGATTGTCGTTATCAACATCTTCAATTGGGCCTAATATGCACTGCAAAAGAAGAGAACGTGTTAGTGCCTACATGCAGTTTTGAACACTGCTACATGCCCATTTGGTTTGCAGGATTTGTAAAATGCACCAATGTGCCATCTTCGATCTGTCATGATTAACATGGGCATTAATTTGATTACAATCTATAAACATGTAGCCTTCTTCACAAAAATTGAACTCCCTTATGGTTAACATTTAACAGGAAAGGAACATCACCTTGATATACAGCTTATTCAAGCACGGAAAGCATCTCAGGCAACTGAAAACTTGGTCCAGGTTGGGGACGACAGATTCTAGTGCCAAGACCTTCACTGTGCCCAGATTCTGGGTGAAGCTTCGCTGGATGACAGACGAACATACATCTTCAAAACTAGAAATAACGTTGATATCAAGAAGGAGAGGTATATAAGGCGACTGTTGTACCTGAAAGTTGTAGTATTTGTCAGACGAGTAGCCCACCACTTTCAATTTTGGCGCAGAAATGACATTGATTCTTGTTGGACCCTGTTGATCAACTACAAGTAATCTCTCAAGTGAAGGTGTGTCCTGGATGACTGGTCCACCTTTTGCGATCTCTCGTTGCAGCACCATCAACACACATAAATAGTGCGGAGAGTCCTGGAGGTGATGTCCAAGGTACTCTACCAATTCATCGCCTGAAGACGAAGGAACTCGAGTGCAGTACAAACGCGAAGCAGGCGCTCCATGTCACCCTATGGGATGCGGACAGCGACGAGCTTGAGGTGCTTCAGTCGTGGTAGAAAAAGAGCGGGTGCGTCATTGATACGTCTCCAACGTATCTATAATTTTTTATTCCTCCATGCTACTTTATCTACTGTTTTAGGCAATACTGGGCTTTATTATCCACTTTTATATTATTTTTGGGACTAACCTATTAACCGGAGGCCCAGCCCAGATTTGCTGTTTTATGCCTATTTCAGTGTTTCGAGGAAAAGGAATATCAGACGGAGTCAAAACGGAACGAAATCAACTGGAGAAGTTATTTTTGGAAGGAAACCCACCTGATGGACTTGGACCCCATGTCAGAAGATACGGGACATGTTCACGAGGGTGGGTAGTGTGCCCTCCCCCCTGGGCGCGCCCCCCTGCCTCGTGGGGCCCCCGTAGCTCCACCGACATTCTCCTTTCACCCATATATACCGTCGTACCCTAAAACTTCCAGAACAGAACCTAGATCGGGAGTTCCGCCGCCACAAGCCTCCAGAACCACCAAAAACCAATCGGGACCCCTTTCCGGTACCCTGCCGGAGGGGGGATCCATCTCCGGTGGTCATCTTCATCATCCCGGCGCTCTCCATGACGAGGAGGGAGTAGTTCACCCTCGGGGCTGAGGGTATGTACTGTTGGAAATATGCCCTAGAGGCAATAATAAAAGTGTTATTATTATATTTCTTTGTTCATGATGATTGTCTTTTATTCATGCTATAACTGTATTATCCGGAAATCGTGATACACGTGTGAATACATAGACCATAACATGTCCCTAGTGAGCCTCTAGTTGACTAGCTCGTTGGTCAACAGATAGTCATGGTTTCCTGACTATGGACATTGGATGTCA
>LR880970.1:49556109-49566117 GCA_904067115.1 Aegilops sharonensis
AATTTTCTATGCTTGTAGATCATGAAAAGAATGCTTTAGGTGCTGGTTATATTGTTGAATTCATTCATGATGCTACTGAAAATTATTATGAGGGAGGAATATATGCTTGTAGGAATTGCAATAATGTCAAGTTTCCTCTCTATGTGCTTAAATTTTTGAAGTTATGCTTGTTTTACCTTCCTATGCAAGATGATTCTTGTTCCCATAATTTGTTTGATCACCAAATCCCTATGCATAGGAAGTGGGTTAGACTTAATGTGCTAGTCATATTCTTCATGATGCTATCTTTATGTTTCAATTCTTATCTTTTATGTGAGCATCATTGAAATCATAATGCCTAGCTAGGGGCGTTAAACGACAGCGCTTGTTGGGAGGCAACCCAATTTTATTTTTGTTTCTTGATTTTTGGTTCTGTTTAGGAATAAATAATATATCTAGCTTCTGGTTAGATGTGTTTTCATGTTTTAATTAGTGTTTGTGCCAAGTAGAACCTTTGGGAAGACTTGGGTGAAGTCTTTATGATCATGCTGTAAAAAAATAAAACTTTAGCGCTCACGAGATTAGCTATAACTTTTTGCTGGAGAGTGCTATTTAGTTGATTATTTTTGCAGATGATTACTAGACAAATTCCTCAGGTCCACCAATTTATTTTATAATTTTTGGAGTTCCAGAAGTTTGCGTTAGTTACAGATTACTACAGACTGTTCTGTTTTTGACAGATTCTGTTTTTCGTGTGTTGTTTGCTTCTTTTGATGACTCTATGGCTAGTAAAATAGTTTATAAACCATAGAGAAGTTGGAATACAGTAGGTTTAAAACCAATATAAATAAAGAATGATTTCATTACAGTACCTTGAAGTGGTGTTTTGTTTTCTTTCGCTAACGGAGCTCACGAGTTTTCTGTTAAGTTTTGTGTGGTTGAAGTTTTCAAGTTTTGGGTAAAGATTCGATGGACTATGGAATAAGNAATTTTTGGAGTTCCAGAAGTTTGCGTTAGTTACAGATTACTACAGACTGTTCTGTTTTTGACAGATTCTGTTTTTCGTGTGTTGTTTGCTTCTTTTGATGACTCTATGGCTAGTAAAATAGTTTATAAACCATAGAGAAGTTGGAATACAGTAGGTTTAAAACCAATATAAATAAAGAATGATTTCATTACAGTACCTTGAAGTGGTGTTTTGTTTTCTTTCGCTAACGGAGCTCACGAGTTTTCTGTTAAGTTTTGTGTGGTTGAAGTTTTCAAGTTTTGGGTAAAGATTCGATGGACTATGGAATAAGGAGTGGCAAGAGCCTAAGCTTGGGGATTCCCAAGGAACCCCAAGGTAATATGCAAGGATAACCAAGCGTCTAAGCTTGGGATGCCCCGGAAGGCATCCCCTCTTTCGTCTTCGTTCATCGGTAACTTTACTTGGAGCTATATTTTTATTCACCACATGATATGTGTTTTGCTTGGAGCGTCATTTTATTTTCTTTATATTTACTTTATTTTAGTTAGAATAATGTTTTTCATCTTTAGTTTCAATAAAAAAGTCAAGGATAGCCTTTGCCATGCTTATTTTGCTAGTATGCATATTGCTGTTTGAAAACAGAAAGTTTACCGCTGTTGCAACAATTCCTCAGAAAAGTCAGAGCATGATATAATATTGAAACATTTTGCATATAAATCTCTGATAAATTTATTACAGTGGGAATTTTATTTCATAATTTTTGGAGTTAGGGAAGTATGACGAATCCTGCATTCTTTACAGACTGTACTGTTTTGGCAGATTGCTGTTATGTTTGCATTGTTTGCATATGTTTGCTTGTTTAATGATTCTATTTGAGGATAGAAGTATTAAATATGCAGAGGCATTTAGTATGCACTGTTGAATAATAATTTTAGTGATTTGTTACAGTAGAAAATGATAAGGTTTTGCATTGGTTTATACTAACCTATCTCACAAGTTCTTGTTGAGTTTGTTGTGAATGAAGCTTTTGATAAAAACAGAAACCATGATATGAGAGGAATTAAGGAGACACAAAAGCTCAAGCTTGGGGATCCCAAGGCACCCCAAGATATTATTTCAAGAAGTCTCAAGAATCTAAGCTTGGGGATGCCCCGGTAGGCATCCCACCTTTCTTCTTCAACAACTATCGGTTAGTATCGGTTGAGCCTAAGTGTTTTGCCTCTTCACATGAGTTGTGCTATCCTTGCAATGTAGTTTTCTTTAGCTTTGCTTGCTGTTTGAATAAATTATCAAGATCTGAAATTATTAAATGGGAGAGTCTTCACATAGTTGCATAATTATTCTACTACTCATTGATCTTCACTTATATCTTCGGAGTAGTTTGTTTTTGCTCTAGTACTTCACTTATATCTTTTAGAGCATTGTGGTAGTTTTATTTTGGAAAAATAGTTGAACTCTCATGCTTCACTTAGATTATTTTGAGAGTCTTAAATAGTATGGTAATGTGCTTAATTCTAATATGCTAAGCATACAAGATTTGTAAGAATTCTTATGAGTGTGTTGAATACTAAGATAAGTTTGATGCTTGATAATTGTTTTGAGATATGGAGGTGATAATATCAAAGTCGTGCTAGTTGAGTAGTTGTGAATTTGAGAAATGCTTGTGTTGAAGTTTGCAAGTCCCGTAGCATGCTTGTATGGTTAAAGTTGTGTAACAAATTTGAAACATGAAGTGTACCTGGCTTGTGCATCCTTATGAGTGGCGGTCGGGGACGAGCGATGGTCTTTCCCTACCAATCTATCCCCCTAGGAGCATGCGCGTAGTACTTGATTTTTGATGACTTCTAAATTTTTGCAATAAGTATATGAGTTCTTTTGACTAATGTTGAGTCCATGGATTATATGCACTTTTATCTTTCCGCCTTTGCTAGCCTCTTCGGTACCGTGCATTGCCCTTTCTCACCTTGAGAGTTGGTGCAAACTTCGCCGGTGCATCCAAACCCCGTGATACGATACGCTCTGTCACACATAAGCCTCATTATATCTTCCTCAAAACAGCCACCATACCTACCTATTATGGCATTTCCATAGCCATTCCGAGATATATTGCCGTGCAACTTCCACCATCATCATCATGACATACATTACTTTTGTCATATTGCCATTGCATGATCATGTAGTTGACATCGTATTTGTGGCAAATCCACCATGCATTATTTTTCATACATGTCACTCTTGATTCATTGCACCATCCTGGTACACCGCCGGAGGCATTCATATAGAGTCATATCTTGTTCTAGTTTCGAGTTGTAATCCTTATGTTGTAATCAATAGAAGTGTGATGATCATCATTATTAGAGCATTGCCCAATAAAAAAACAAAAAAAGGAAGGCCAAAAAAAGAAAAAAGAAAGGCCCAAAAAAAGAAAATAAATAAAAAGGGAAATGTTACTATCCTCTTTCCACACTTGTGCTTTAAAGTAGCACCTTGTTCTTCATGTAGTGAGTCTCATATTTTGTGCTTCAAAGTAGCACCATGTTTTTCATATACTGAGTCTCATAAGTTGTCTTTTCATACTAGTGGGATTTTTCGTTATAGAACTTGGCTTGTATATTCCTACGATGGGCTTCCTCAAATGCCCTAGGTCTTCGTGAGCAAGCAAGTTGGATGCACACCCACTAGTTTTCTTTTGTTGAGCATTCATAGCTCTAGTGCATCCGTTGCATGGCAATCCCTAACTCCTCGTGTTGACATCAATTGATGGGCATCTCCATAGCCCGTTGATTATCCTCGTCAATGTCATACTTTCTCCTTTTTTGTCTTCTCCACACAATCCCCATCATCATATTCTATTCCACCCATAGTGCTATATCCATGGCTCACGCTCATGTATTGCGTGAAGGTTGAAAAAGTTTGAGATTATTTAAGTATGAAACAATTGCTTGGCTTGTCATCGGGGGTATAGAAGTTGGGAGCATCTTTGTGTGACGAAAATGAAGCATAGCCTAACTATATGATTTTGTAGGGATGAACTTTCTTTTGCCATGCTATTTTGAGAAGACATAATTGCTTAGTTAGTATGCTTGAAGTATTATTATTTTTATGTCAATATAAACATTTTTCTTGAATCTTTCGGATCTGAATATTCATATCACAATTAAGAAGAATTACATTGAAATTATGCCAAGTAGCACCCCGCATCAAAAATTCTTTTTTATCATTTACCTACTCGAGGACGAGCAGGAATTAAGCTTGGGGATGCTTGATACGTCTCCAACGTATCTATAATTTTTGATTGCTCCATGCTACTTTATCTACTGTTTTAGGCAATATTGGGCTTTATTATCCACTTCTATATTATTTTTGGGACTAACCTATTAACCGGAGGCCCAGCCCAGATTTGCTGTTTTATGCCTATTTAAGTGTTTCGAGGAAAAGGAATATCGGACGGAGTCAAAACGGAACGAAATCAACTAGAGAAGTTATATTTGGAAGGAAACCCTCCTGATGGACTTGGACCCCACGTCAGAAGATACGGGAGGTGCTCACGAGGGTGGGGGGCGCGCCCTCCCCCCTGGGCGCGCCCCCTGCCTCGTGGGGCCCCCGTAGCTCCACCGACGTTCTCCTTTCACCCATATATACCGTCGTACCCTAAAACTTCCAGAACAGAACCTAGATCGGGAGTTCCTCCACCACAAGCCTCCAGAACCACCAAAAACCAATCGGTACCCCTTTCTGGTACCCTGCCGGAGGGGGATCCATCTCCGGTGGCCATCTTCATCATCCCGGCGCTCTCCATGACGAGGAGGGAGTAGTTCACCCTCGGGGCTGAGGGTATGTACCAGTAGCTATGTGTTTGATGTCTCTCTCTCGTGTTCTTGAGGTGATACGATCTTGATGTATCCCGAGCTTTGCTATTGTAGTTGGATCTTATGATGTTCCTCCACCTCTACTCTCTTGTGATGAATTGAGTTTCCCCTTTGGAGTTATCTTATCGGATTGAGTCTTTTATGAACACTTGATGTATGTCTTGGTGATCAACTTGCGGGTTTCGTGACATTGGGAACCTATGCATAGGGGTTGGCACACGTTCTTGATTCTCCGGTAGAAACTTTGGGGCACTCTTTGAAGTACTTTTATGTTGGTTGGATAAATCTGAGATTGTGTGATGCATACCGTATAATCATACCCACGGATACTTGAGGTGATCATGGAGTATCTAGGTGACATTAGGGTTTTGGTTGATTTGTGTCTTAAGGTGTTATTCTAGTACGAACTCTTTTATAGATCGATCTGAAAGAATAACTTTGTGGTGGTTTCATACCCGACCATAATCTCTACGTTTGTTCTCCGCTACTAGTGGATTTGGAGTGACTCTTTGTTGCATGTTGAGGGCTTGTCATATGTTCTATCTATGTTATTATTGTTGAGAGAACTTGCACTAGTGAAAGTATGAACCCTAGGCCTTGTTTCCTAACATTGCAATACCGTTTACGCTCACTTTTACCACTTGTTACCTTGCTGTTTTTATATTTTCAGTTTGAAAAAAACTTATATCTACCATCCATATTGCACTTGTATCACCATCTCTTCGCCGAACTAGTGCACCTATACAATTTGCTATTGTATTGGGTGTGTTGGGGACACAACAGCCTTTTTGTTATTTGGTTGCAGGGTTGTTTGAGAGAGACCATCTTCCTCCTACGCCTCTCGCGGATTGATAAACCTTAGGTCATCCACTTGAGGGAAATTTGCTACTGTCCTACAAACCTGTGCACTTTCAGGCCCAACAACGTCTACAAGAAGAAGGTTGTGTAGTAGACATCAGTCATTAAGGGGGAGGGAAATGGCAGTTCATGAACTTGGCGAGGCGTAGCGTGGGCGCGAAACAGAGCGCGGACGTTGGCAGCAAGCTCATATGCCCATCATTATAACTTAGCTTCTCGAGCTGGTCTATGGCGCGGGATCGGAACCACTCGTCAAGCTTGGCTCGCTCCTTGCCATTGGAACGGAACTTGCCCGCGATAAGGCCTTTGATTGGGCCATGGTGACTGCCGAGGATCTGGGAGAACGCATCCAAGCTTTGGCGATAGCCATGGTAGAGCTTGTGGGCGTGGAGGAGATTGACAGGGGTGCGGAGCCATAGGGTGCGCCACCGCCGGGAAACGGCGGCTGTCCTCGCCCGATTTCTGATTGGGAGGAGGGATGTGATGATTATCAACATATCATCGGGGAGGTTGTTGATGAAATCTAGGCCTGCTAGAGTCGCTTGTGGTTCTTTCTCGACCCGCCTCCGCTTGTTGGCCGCCTCGTTCTCCACCTCGTCGGCGGGGACAGGAACTTCTGTCTCCATATTCACGACGTGCTACAGTGCTTCAGCAGCCCCGGCGTCGCCACTCCATCCGACGGGGCGCTTTAGCGGCATCATCGTACATTGACGGCTTTGAGGACTCAGAACGGCGTCGAGGATGCTGGCTAGAGAGAGGAATTGTGTGTGTGGCAAGGATGGGGGGTGCGGCCGCTCGGCGGCGCCATTAATATAGACCAGTGGGAGCGAGGCGGGCGGCAGTCCAAGGCTGTCTCGTTTCCCGGTGAGAACGACTGCTTAATCTCTAGTATGAATGAAATATATGCTTAATTACTGAATTTTAGTTGCAAAAAATAGATAGTGATATTGATTTTTAGCTGCATACTCAGTTAATGCCGCTAAAAATCACAGTGTCTCTTGGCTTAGCGCTGAAGTTTGGCTTTAATTTGCATACGTAATCTGAACCGTTTGCGTTGAAGAGATGCACAGATCCTGCGTTGAACAGCTTTTACGCTTCCCGGTAAGCTTGTGCACCGGACTGTGCTTGCACGCCTCCCGTTCAGTCAAGCAGCTGTTCACACGGCACCTCCTATAGCCATTAAAACCAAGACACGTGGTGTCACGTGAATGGTTAACCGAATGCACACGGTTTGAATTATACAAACGTTTGAGATACTAAAGTGGCAGTTGTTTTGTTTTTCAAAATGCCTTGGTTGGCTGTCATTATTCGAGTGCGCCATCTCTCAAAATGGACACGAAAAATACCACAGCATGTCGGGTTCCCTTCCATGATAGCATGCCAAGTTTCATGAATTTAAGACGAGTTTTGGATTTACTAAAATTTAAAAACCAGGCATCTAAATGTTTTGCCGGCAGTCAATGGTGCCCTGGTGTATGAAATTCATTCCCGTTTCTTGCATGGGACCTAAGCATGCACCCAAGGACACAGATTTGATTTTTCAACCAATTTATATGCACTGGAGCATGCGCATGTAGTTCAAATTTGAATTATGCACATAAATGCATTGAAAACTCACTTAATGCATAAAAATGTCCAAACGAACCCCGAAAAATCACAAAAATTCACACAACACTCCTGTTGTTCTATGTTGACACGAGAAAAAAACTTGAAAGCAATAAGAGGCAATGGATATCGTTTCGTCCCCAAAGGTGGGACGTTCGCTACCGGAAACCATCATGCTTGTTGTGAGAAGCTCCGGTTTGTGAGAAACGTATACCCAAACCTACCCCAAATGGGACAAAATTTGCACCACGGCATGTTGATGCTGCTCCATGATAGCATGCCAAGTTTCATGAATTTCTGACGAGTTTTGGATTTACTAGAATTTAAAAACCAGGCATCTCAATGTTTTGCCGGCAATCAACGGTGCCCTGGTGTTTGAAATTCATTCCCATTTCTTGCATGGGACCTAAGCATGCACCCAAGGATACAGATTTGATTTTTCAACCAATTTATATGCACTGGAGAATGCGCATGTAGTTCAAATTTGAATTATGCACATAAATGCATTGAAAACTTACTTAATGCATAAAATGTCCAAACGAACCCCGAAAAATCACAAAAATTCACACAACACTCCTGTTGTTCTATGTTCACACGAGAAAAAAAAACTCGAAAGCAATAAGAGGCAATGGATATCGTTTCGTCCCCAAAGGTGGGACGTTCCCTACCGAAAACCATCATGCTTGTTGTGAGAACCTCCGGTTTTTGAGAAGCGTATACCCAAACCTGCTCCAAATGGGACAAAATTTGTACCACGGCATGTTGATGCTGCTCCATGATAGCATGCCAAGTTTCATGAATTTCAGATGAGTTTTGCATTTACTAGAATCTAAAAACCAGGCATCTCAATGTTTTGTCGGCAATCAACGGTGCCATGGTGTTTGAAATTCATTCCCATTTCTTGCATGGGACCTATGCATGCACCCAAGGACAAAGATTTTATTTTTCAACGAATTTATATGCACTGGGGCATGGGCATGTAGTTCAAATTTGAATTATGCACATAAATGCATTGAAAACTCAATTAATGCATAAAAATATCCAAACAAACCTTGAATAATTCCAATTCTTTTATGATCACTGCAGATAAAAGGTCTAGCAATTCAAACACCGTCCATGGCCGCTGTGACCCCATTATGTAATTCAAATCAAGACCAAAAATCACGTAGATCCCACACAGTTTATTATAACCAACCGTGTGAGATGCAGCACAAAATATCTTCCGACCGTGTCTGAATAAGGGACCGTGTCTGATGACGCTTTGCGCGCCAGTTTTTTGGCTGAAGCAATTCCAAATTTTCGGCTTCCACGGAAATATCTACCTGCCCGCCCCCTTCCCCTTACCAAAAGCCACATTTCCCTTCTTTCCGCCTTCCTTTCCAAGTTGAAACCTTCACTCCTTGCTTGCAGCGTTGCGCCTCCTTGCTGGCGACCCTCCTTCACGCTCCTTGGCCTCACCTATCCAGGCAGGTAATCCACACGCGACCCCCATCCTCCTCCTCCTTCCACACCCACATGCCGCGAGCACCGGCGCGAGCGCGACACCTTCCACCCAAATCACCGACCCCTCCACCAAATAAGCGTCGGCCTAAGCCATGGTGCACGCAGTATAGCCAGGACCTCAAGGAGCATTTGGCAGTGGAGAATAAAATCGCGGCCGCATGCGCGGATGAGGTCGCGATGGCTGCCATTCGTGCCGACCCCCAGATCTTGGAGGAGTACCTCGCCATCGACGCCACTGTTGACGCCTCGCGCGCCGACCCCGCGACGTGGTTGGCTGCTTTAAACGACAGTTCGTGGCGTTTTCTCGAGGCCACCGTCGGTGCCTTCGACGAAGACTACCGGGTGTTTTCTCAGCATGCATGTGCTTACCTCATCTCGAGAGCCAGAAGGTTGGTGCCCGGAGCGGCTCAGGCAACTCACCACTACAACGAGGGCACCCACGATGGGGAGGCCTCGCCCTCTTCCATGTCCAAGGAGCCAATCGTAATCGATATTTCCGACAATGAGGAGTAGCTTGTGTTATTAGCTCACTATAAGGACACATGTTCAGTTTGCTAGCTACTGCCTTTCCATAACAAATTCTAGTGAATTGTGTTATCTACTTTCACCATGCAATCTTCTGCTATAGTGTATATGTTCTATATGTCGTGCAATGTGGTGTTAAATTAACTGCTTGGTTCAATTTTACAAATGTGATGTTCAATTCTTCAGGGTGCAATATTTCCAAGTTGTTAAGCATGCTTGGTTTGGTTAACTGTCTGATCTTCTATTAGGAGTATGTTATATTGTTCAATTGGTGTTTACTTAACTGTTCGGTTCATTTGTTGTGGCTTGGTTCACTTGTTGTGGTGTTTACTTAACTGCTTGGTTCAATTCTGCAATGCGATGTTCAATTGTTGTGGTTGCATTCTGTTATTGTATACCATGTGAGGAATAAATCGAATTTGGTCGTACTAAATACATGAGAAACAAATAAAATTGCTATATTTCCAAGTTGTTAAGCATGCTTGGTTTGGTTAACTGTCTGATATTCTATTAGGAGTATGTTATATTGTGCAATGTGGTGCTCAGTTAACGTTTGGTTCATTTGTTGTGGTGTTTAGTTAACTGCTTGGTTCAATTCTGCAATGCGATGTTCAATCGATGTGGCTTCATTCTCTTATTGTATACCATGTGAGGAATAAATCGAATTTGGCTGTACTAAATACATGAGAAACAAATACAATT
>LR880970.1:49566682-49578204 GCA_904067115.1 Aegilops sharonensis
AAACAAATACAATTGCTATATTTCCAAGTTGTTAAGCATGATTGGTTTGGTTAACTGTCTGATATTCTATTAGGAGTATGTTATATTGTGCAATGTGGTGCTCAGTTAACGTTTGGTTCATTTGTTGTGGTGTTTAGTTAACTGCGTGGTTCAATTCTGCAATGCGATGTTCAATTGTTGTGGCTGCATTCTCTTATTGTATACCATGTGAGGAATAAATCGAATTTGGTTGCACTTAATACACGAGAAACATATACAAGTGCTATATTTCCTAGTTCTTAATCATGCTTGGTTTGGATAAATGGGTTTTCCATGTGGCTTGAATTAATCTGATGAATCTGCAATGTGCTTATTTATCATCAACATATTTTACTGATAGCATGTGAACCCTTACTTAACCTGATGACTAACTACCTTATATGGTTTGCAGGGAAACAATGGGAAGCACTGAGGTTTACAAGATGGTACTAACTATTATACCTTGCCTTTTTGTATTCCTTTTCCCCATTTCAAATATAGAGAAGATATTTATGCACATCCTTGTTTTCAGGCTTCACTGATGATTACCTCTCAAACCACCTATGTGGTCGGGAGGCGAGGAAAGTTTTCATACAACACCCATGGTTCAATATTGAAGTGTTCCTGAAGAGGTCGAAGGATGGACGGTCAATCATCCACAGGCACTGGCCTAAAGTTGCAAAGACCTTCAACATGAATGAAGGCTCAATATTCGCCTTCCGCTTCAGCAGTTTTCCAGATGAGATGCATCTCTCTATGTACTATCTATGATGCTAATTTTGAAAGGTTCTAGATGTTGCATGTGAAACTTCCTGCTGGTGCAGTTGTGTAATGGGGTAGCTGAGTGCTGAAGCTATATCATGTTGTACTCTGATGTATTTAAATTATGAAATCATGCTTCCTTAATATGGAAATGGAATATATTATGTGCTTAATATGAATGTCAATTAGATTAGTAAATGGATTATTAATAATAGGGCAATTAGCCTGCTAATTGGCAAATTAGCTTGCTAATTGGGTTTTCCTATTGCAAACGGTTATTGAGAAACCACCGTGGGCGATGACCTCGGGCAACGCACACAGTTTCTAGGAATAAACCGTGTTGGATCAATGAACAATCACACACGACATTCTCTTCAAAACTGTTTGCATTACTCCACCTTGAGCAAACGTTTTCCTTGTAGTGACTGTGTGGGATGTATATACGAATGGAAACGTTTAGTGGTGACTGACTGTGTGGGATGTACTTACGACCGGAAATGATTTCGACTGTATAATTGTATTTTTAGCACTATTGTACGTATTTCTGTATTTGAGTGCTCAATGGTCGCACACAACCTCATTTTGCCGAGCGTGTGTGCCAGGAGCGCATATCCCCAACGGTTTCTGGGTCGTGTGGGAAGGACCCCCTATCGCCCACACTCACTTGGCGGCAGTTTCGAATGCCGTCGCGGAAAGGGGTTAAAACCGTTTGTTTAGGACCGACGCGCACCAGTGGACGTGTACGCAAGGCTTTGTCAACTTAGTCAACACAGAGCAGTGACTGTTGGATGTCCATCCAACGGCCGTCGTGCTTCTTCAATCTCTGATCTTCATGCTCCAGCCGCCCAAACCAGCACCGACGGGACTACCTGCTCCCTCCTCCCGTGGCTGGTTGTGCTGCCGCCAGGCCATCTCTCCACACACCCGCACATCCTATTATTTTCTGGCGACGTCAGCCTCACCCCGCAGTCGACCAGTCAGCGCTCGTACACCCCTCAGCATGGGAATCCGCTACGGTGGCTTCGCCGGCTCCGGGTTGTTCCCTTCCTGGTCCTCGCCCTCGTCCATCGCGTTTGTGCTCTCGGCGCGGCGAGGTCAACATGGTCAACAAACAACAGCCATTGGAAGAGGCTGACAGTGGGGGTCCACATAAGGAAATGCCTCCTTATTAAGCGCAAAATAATGATTCCTCCACCTGATAGCTGGGACCCACCGAAAGGGCCTCTGTATTTCTTGAAAAAAACGTTCCCCCTGCTGTTAGCTCGGACCCACCAGCTATATCTTCGCACACAAGGAAGTGCCTCCTTGTTACGCACAAAAAAATGAATACTCCCCCTGCTAGCCAGGACCCACCATTGTGGGAGGCTGACTTGTGGGCCTACTAAGATGACAGGGATGGAGGGCTTTGTCAACTTAGTCAATATGACCTACTCTAGCTCCAGTGACCGTACGATGTCCATCCAACGGCCGTAGTTCTTCTTCAACCTCTGGTCTTCTCGCTCCAGCCACCCAAAGCAGCGCTGGTTGTGCCGCCTGCTCCTGCCTCCCGTGGTCGGCTGTGCTGCCGCGGAGGCCTCACCACCCCCTACTACTCCCACCGCTGGCCAGGCTATCCCTCCACTCACCCACACCCCCTGTTATTCTGCGGCGACGGCAGCCTCACACCAAAGTCGAACCAGTGAACCATCATACTCCTCTCCGCGTGGGCATCCGCTGCCGCTTCTTCCCCGGCTCCGCGTCGTTCCCTTCCTAGGCCTCGCCGTTGTCCACCGCCCTGGTGCTCTCGGCGCGGCGTGGTCAACGTGGTCAAGGAACGACTTCCATCGGAAGAGTACTGTACATGGAGAGGCTGACAGCTGGGTCCACGGCCGCAGCAAGGAAGTGCCTTCTTGTTACGCGGAAAATAATGATTCCTCCACCTGACAGCGGGGACCCACCAGACGGGCCACCATATTTCATCGGGAAGGGTCTGGTATACCACAAAATGGAGGAAATAGAATTGTGTTCAAACGCGTACGACCAAAACGGGGTCCTGTTGATCGGGAGGGTTGTGGCGTACCGCAAAATGGAGGAAACGGACTTGTGTTGGAGCACTACGGTCGAAACGGGGGTCCTGTTCATCGGGAGGGGTGTGGCGTACCGCAAAACGGGACTCCACTGGGTACTGTTCATCTCCACCATCGACCTCCTCCAGCCTCCACGAGCTACTGTTCATCCACCATCGACCTCCTCCAGCTTCCACCTGCGACTGTTCATCCACGGGCTCCTGTTCATCCAACCTCCACCGCGCGCTCCTCCACCGGCTACTGTTCTACCAGCCCTCTCCACGGGGGTCCTGTTCAACCACCCCTCCACGGGCTACTGTTCATCCATCCCTCCACCGGCTACTGTTCAACCAGCCCTCCACCGGCTACCATTCAACCAGCCCTCCACGGGGTCCCGTTCATCCAGCCCTCCACGGGGTCTTGTTCATCCACCGGCTCGATCGATCATGGTACTGTTCATACAGTGGCAACGGCCTCTACTACCAAGGGTTCCTGTTCATCCAACCCCCACCGGGAACTGTTCATCCAAACCTCCCAACAACGCTCACTGTTCATCCAGAGGCAACATTGATCGGCTTTAGTTAGCAGCAGTAGCGAAGGAATTGCTCGATCAGGTTCAGTTAACAGCCATAGATCGATCGCTCGGGTTTAGTAACGCGTAGCCTGCAGTGCAATCGCTCGGGTTCAGTTAGAGCCCAACACCTCGCTTGGGTTCAGTTAGAGTGCAATGCCTCGCACACACGCGCGTACATACGAGAGAAACGTGCATCGCTCGGCCCTGACCACCACCGCAACCGGGAACTCCCCTGATATTTTCCTCGCCCTCGCTTCAACCACGGTTTTCTCCGTCATGGACAGCCCAAAGAATGTCATGCAACTGCGTCTCCGGCCCGCCCAGGACAAAAATCCCATTTTCTGTCATGATTTTTTGTTATAGAAGTAGGAGCCCACCACATCTATGATGATACCGGGTTTTGTAACAATTATCGTCATAGAAGTGTCATAAGCATGACAGAAAAAAAATTCTTTCGGCCCAAAATGTCACGGATGTGTCTTTTTTTGTAGTGTACCTTGCTTCTCAAACTGAGGGAAAATACTTACTCTACTTTGCTGCATCACCCTTTCCTCTTAAGGGAAAAACCAACGCAAGCTCAAGAGGTAGCATTGACTACGTTGAAGACTTCATGGGTTTCACCGTCTCAGACGTCAGCATTATTTTCCCATCATGATAATAAGTGCATGCACTTGCTTGCATACGGCCATGGACCTCCTGGTTCCGTATGGTTAGGATCTGTATGGACAGCGTCTTGTGGTTCCACGGATGAAATTCATGCAAATCAGATGGTTTTCAGTGAAAGCGGACTAAATTCATTGCATTTTACATATTTATTTTCATTATGGAATATTTTACATATTTCAACTAATAGTAATGGACTAGGCCTTTTTTTAGTCCATGGGAGGCGCTTCACGATCGAGGTCACGACACTTAACTATTTTGGAAGGCCCAAGTCCATCGCTCCTCTCTTTTAACAATTTGCAGCTGGGCTTGGCATGCCACAGCCCAGTTTCGACGTGTTTCGAACGGCAGGTGCTGATGCTACCCATCAAATAAAAATCAGGTTCCTGAAAGTTTGTTTCAAAAAAAATGATTCAGATTTATATTCACGTCGACCCTCGACATGATGGTTGGAAGCAAATGCCAAGTTCATACCGAAAGATCGTTAACAACAATACCAACTTGCAGACAACCACGTAGCACAAGTACCAATACCAAACTAACTTATAATCTTTTTAGTCCTGGCCCTAGTGTTCGTTTGGTAGAAAATCTTACAGAGGACCAGCTCCTGATCCTTCTCATGCAACAGGTCCCCGAGGTGGTACTGGTGCATCACCCAGTTGGTCCTCTGTTGGTCGAAGTTCTTGTTGGTGTGCAGCACCAGAACCTTTTTGCTTCCCGTCTGCAGGCTGTTGACCATCACCGGCAAGGTATTGCCGGTCTTGTGCCACATCGTGTGCATGCCGCACTCCAACTGTATCTTGCGACGCGTCCACATGCCCCTTTTGAACGCCCTGGAGTTGCGCCGGAAAAATGCTTGCTTAGGCCACTCGGTGCGATACCTGCAGTATTGTCAAATACAGGTTTTATTGTACGTAGTTGTAACGCCCAATATGCGACGCTATCCTAGAGGAACTCGAAGGTCCCACCAAGGATATAAGCGCATATTGAAGTCGCTATTGCAAGGTGGATATCATTACATCGTACCATTACATAATAGTTGGGGATACATACAAAGGCATGAAATGCCACATGAATACAACAATACATTGTACATGAGAAGAACATCTGACTACGGATGCAACACAAAAACGAACTCAAGCAATATCCACCCTGCTATCCCAGGCTGCCGACCCGGAACCTATCCCCAGATCGACCAAGAAGAAGAAGAACTCCAAAACAAGTAAACATCGGTCTCATGTCATGATCACCGCATTAGCTGCACCTACAACTGTTGTTGTAGCAATCTGTGAGCCACGAGGACTCAGCAATCCCATTACCATGGGTATCAAGACTAGCAAAGCTTAATGGGTATGGAAAGGATAAGTGGTGAGGTTGCAGCAAGCGACTAAGCATGTATGGTGGCTAACTTACGAGTACAAGAGTAAGGTGAGAAACTACACAAACGGTCACAAACTAGTAATGATCAATAAGTGATCCTGAACTACTTACGAGCCAAACATAACCCCACCGTGTTCTCTTCTCGAACCTCGTAAAAAGAGACTGTCATGGTTCACGCGGTTGGTGTATTTTAATTCGAATCTGGTGTCAAGTTCTCTACAACCGGATATTAAAAATTCACATCTGCCACTTAACCGCGGGCACGGCTCTCGAAAGTTTAAACCCTGCAGGGGTGTCCCAACTAAGCCCATGACAAGCTCATGATCCGCGGAGACAATCCTCCATCGCGGGACATCCTATCAAACTCGGGATCCCGGTGCACAAGACATTTTGACAATGGTAAAATAAAACCAGCAAGACCTCCCGACGTGCTGACACCCTGATAGTAGTCGCGCGTATCTCGTCTCAGGCCACGATCGGATGGGAAAGCCTACGAGTAAAACCAATCCTCGAGTTGCCCCTTAGTGGCCCCACAGTCTGCCCATGCTGGACCAACACTCAAGAGGAGCACTGGCCCGGGTTGTAAATTAAGTCCTCGGGGTCCGAAAAGTCCCTATGCAAGTTTTAGTTGTTATTAGGAAAATGGTAAAACCAATGTTGGACCTTCCTGGAAGAGTTTTATTCAAAGCGAACTGTCATGAGGGGCCCATAAACCCTCACTGTGTTAGGGACGCAAAATCAAGAAACATAACACCGGTATAACGGAAACTAAGGTGGCAAGAGTGGAACAAAACACCAAGCAAAAGGCTAAGCCTTCCACCCTTTACCAAGTATATAGATGCATTAATTAAATAAGAGATATTGTGATATCCCATTATATTCATGACATCCATGTCCCAACATGGAACAACCTGCAACTGCACCTGAAACTAGCAACACTATAAGAGGGGCTGAGCAAAGCAGTAACATAGCCAAACAACAGTTTTGCTAGGATGGTGGAAAAAGGTTAGGGGCTGTTTCAAGACAATTTGGGAGGCTTTATAAACAAGTGGTGGGTAGCACGACATAGCGATAGCATCGAGACAACTAGCAAAGCAAAGATAGTAGTGAGATCCAAGGTGACGGTCATCTTGCCTGAAATCCCGCTAGGAAGAAGATCAAGTCCATGAAGAAGATGAACGGCGTACACGAACCAAGCATAGTCGAACGAATTCTCACGATCGCAACGAAATAAGAACTATCGGGAAGGAGCACAACTGGAAAGAAGCAAACAACATTGTAAACACACAAGCATAAACATGACATGATGCACAACCAATCATGATGCATGTCAAGATTAAATGTTGTTACTCATGGCAAGGGATGCTACATAAAATAACCCCACATCAAAGCAAGTTTAAGTGATGCCGGAAACAACACATAACAATTCCAGAAAATCCCCATATGCATATTTTGAATTTGCTACTGTTCTGCCCTATACACAATTTTTGTTTTGTTAAACAGCAAGATAAAGTGCTCTATGTTAATCTTTGTATTTTTCTACCCATTTTATATATAAATTTTATTTAATTCGGAGCTACGGTTATTTAGTTATGAAATAAACCATTTGAACATGTCATTTGTGCAAAATAATGCAAAAACAATTTTAATCATTTTATCAAGGATGAAAGATGCAGATTGTGAAAGTAGAGAAAAAGCTGGGCATTTTACATATATGACATGTTTAAATCCGATGCACGGTTATTAAGTTATAGGCAATGCAAAAATAATGGCATTTTTGTAAATATGCAAAAGAAAGTAAAACAACAGGGGGACACGCGCTCTGACAGCCACTGCCAATGACAAGTGGGGCTGGAGGGTGGTCAACCGAGTCAATGAGGACCGGTCAACAGGGCTGTGCGGCCAAGGCGCCATACACAGAGAGGAAAAAGAAGGAGCACAACCGAACGGCGTAGATGAACCAAGTGTAGTCGAACGAATCCTCACGATCGCAACGAAACAGGAACTATCGCGAAGGAGCACAACCGGAAAGAAGCAAATAACATGGTAAATACACAAGCATAAACATGACATGATGCACAACCAAGCATGATGCATGTCAAGATTAAATGTTTTTACTCATGGCAAGGGATGATGCATAAAAGAACCTCACATGAAAGTAAGTTTAAATGAGGCCGGAAACAACACATAACAATTCCAGAAAATCTCCATATGCTTATTTTGAATTTGCTACTGTTTTGCCATATACACAATTTTGTATTGTTAAACAGCAAGATAAAGTGCTCTACGTTAATCTATGCATTTTTCTACCCATTTTACATATAAAGTTTATTTAATTCGGAGCTATGGTTATTTTGTTATGAAATAAACCATTTTAACATGTCATTTATGCAAAATAATGCAAACAATAATTTTAATCATTTTATCATGGATGAAAGATGCAGATTTATGAAAGTAGAGGAAAAGATGAGCATTTTACATATATGACATATTTAAATCTGATGCACAGTTATTAAGTTATAGGCAATGCAAAAATAATGACATTTCTGTAAATATGCGAAAGAAAGTAAAACAACAGGGGGACACGGGCTCGGTCAGCCACTATCAATGAGAAGTGGGGCTGGAGGGTGGACAATCGAGTCAATGAGGACCGGTCAACAGGGCTGTGGGGCCAAGGCGCCATACACACAAGAGGAAAAAGAAAGAAAAAAAAGGCTAACGAGGAGGCTGGCATTCGATCACAAGTCTCCTGGGTGGAGGTGCAGCGCGACGACAAGCTGGGCTGAGATCTGCTTGTACATCGGACGGGGTTCGGGTCTTTGTGAACTAGGGAAAAGCCGAGCTTTCTTCCCCTGGCGCACATGGAGCCAGGGGACGCGCCAGAGGCGAGGGCGGCTGAGCAGTGACGCGTGCGCGGAAAAAGGAGGGTGGTGTACTGTACGACGCACGCGTACAGAGGCTCGGGCTCGACTCGGGAGCAGCAAGGCACGGCAAGGCCGGCGGCAACAGCAGCTTGACGGCCACGGGGTGAGATGCGGGGCGAGCTGCGGTGTGAGTGTGTTGGCGTGAGGGTGTGTGAGCAAGTTTGGGTGTGCAGCTAGCGACAGACCAACGGCGGGAGTGCGCGCGCAGGTCGGTCTGCCCGGGGACGAGCGCATGCTCGCCTCGGTTGTTTCGGCGGCTGTGGCCAGGCCCTAGTGCTCGTGTTCGAGCGCGGGCGGGCGCGCGGGACTGCACAAAGCGCGGCAGCTCACGTAGAGGGGCTTGGAGGAGTCGATCGAGCTCGGGGACGAGGGGACGCGATGAAGGGGACACGGTGTTGGAAACGTGACATGCACCCGCACCCATGTGTGCAACGAGGCGGCCCGAGTCCTACGGCGCCCATGCTCCTGCGCACGTCGCCTCCGCCCACGTAGCCACGCTCGGCATTATCTTCAGTTCTGTTATAACAGTAGGCCACGACTCCTCGTGAGCATCAGTGTATATAAACACTTGTAACCTGCGATGATGAATATACAGAGAGTTCATCTATCTTACTTGGTATCAGCTTTTCTCGATCCTGCTTCCGCCATGAGCATCCGCCGCACTCGTTCGTTCGGGGACGCCAACGCCGTCTTCATCCTGCCGGAACTCGCCCCCAACCCCGCGCCGACCACTCCGGCTGCTGCCCAGCCGGTGCCGCCCGCCACCCCGGCGCCCCTGTCGCCGAACGCCCGCGCTCTGCGCCGGGCTCCTTGTGCTCCCGTTGTGCCGCCCATGGTGCAGCCCCTCCGCGCCGTTCGCCTTCACGCTGAAGCCCTTGCGATCCGGCCACCCCAGGTGCCCCCTTCGCCTCTCCCATCGATGCACCATATTAACATCACGTCGTACATCCCCTTCAAGCTCTCCGTCGACTCTGGAAATTACTCCAAGTGGCGCCACCTCTTCTGGTACGTGTTGTGCAAGTACCGCGTCGAGGAGCACGTCCTTTAGGAGGCCGGGCCGCTGCACAAGGACGCCACTTGGCGCAATGACGACATCACAATCGTCCTGTGGGTGTACGGGATGATCTCCGACAAGCTCTCCGACACCATCCAGATGCCGGAGGCCACGACCTTTCACCTCTGGCAACAACTCGAGGTCTTCTTCCGCGACAATGCCACCGGCTGCGCCGTCCACATCGGTGCCGACTTCCGTGCGACGGTGCAGGGCGACATGACAATCGCCGCCTCAAGTAGCTCGCCTCCGCCATGGCCGACGTGGGCGAACCTGTCAAGGATCGGTCGCTCACTCTGCGGAGCATGGGGTGCGGCCAGGTGGCGTGGTTGGGTTGGGGCCACGCGGGGGAGGAGCGAGCCCGGGCGAGCAGCACAGGCTGGTGGGGTTACGTGATGGGGGAAGGCGCGGGGCAGGGGGAACCCGAGCGAGGGATGCACTGGGCGGGAATCGGCGGCACTGATCCCGGGACGACCTGCGGTGGGTCGTACGAGGTAGGTAGGATTTGGGTGGGTGCTGGATGGAGAGAAGGATCCGGTGCGGGAGGAGGGATTGGGGGATCCGGTGTGGCGAAGGGAAAGGTGGCTTCGTCAAAAACTACGTGACGGGAGAAGTAGCCGCGACGAGTGCGAAGAGCAAGGCATCGGTAGCCTTTGTGCTCGAGCAGGTAGCCAAGGTTCACACATAGAGTGGATAGGGGAGCGAGTTTATGCGGCGCTAGGTGAGTAAGATTGGGAAAACATAAGCACCCGAAAATGCGTAAGTGGTCATACGTGGGGCGGTGGCCATGTAGGAGGAAATATGGTGTGAATTTGTTGACAGCAGAAGAGGGGCGCCGGTTGATGAGGTGGTTGGGTGAGAACATAAGAGAAGAAACGTTGTAAGGTGGCAGCGGTGTCACTTTTGTTGCGTAAGGGAAAGGCCCTAGAGTAATGCATGTAATCGTCAAGCACAGTGAGATAGTATTGGTAACCAGAGAAACTACACACAGGAGATGTCCATAAATCGCAATGAATTAGTTGGAAAGGGGCAGTAGTACGGGAAACATAATCATGAAAGGGTAAACATGGTTGCTTGCCAATTTTACAAGATTCACATACCGCAGAACCTTGAGAGTTATTATTACATGAATCAAGAAAGTTCGAAGCTAAAATGGAAAGGGAAACATGACTAGGGTGGCCAAGCCGCAAGTGCCACAAGTAGCCATTGCTTGAGACGGCGAAAGCGCGAGAGCCACCATTATTTTGGAGAAACGGGTAAAGATCACCGAAGCTACTGGACCTCATGAGCACCTTCCCCGTTGCCATGTCCTTCATAGAGAAGCCAAACGGGTCAAAAGCCACAATACACCAATTATCACGGGTAAAACGACGGACATAAATAAGGTTTTGTATGATGCCGGGGGAAATGAGTATTTCATTGAGATGAAAGGGAGGAAGGGAAGTACAGCCGCATGAAACAACAGGGAGTACAGAACCATTGCCGTCAGTTTTGCTAGATGGATAATGCGATAAAGGGGAGACAGTAGTGAGGGTACCTGACATCCCGGCTATGTGCGAGGTGGCTCCGGTGTCCATGTACCACTCGGAACCGGATGGCGGCTGCTGCACCTGCATGTTGGCGAACTGGGACAGGAGCGCCTGCTGGTCGTACTGCGGAGTGGCGGAGGACGAGCCGATGACGGGGTAGGCGTGGTGCGGCGCGGCGGGACGAGGTTTTCTCTTCCCAAAACGCACGTTAGTCTCTCTGTTACTATGCCGATCAGCCCCATTCCTTCATCCTACCGCGCTGCACTTAACGATCCAAACTGGGCCCCTGCTATGCTTGATGAATATAATGCGTTGTTGCGGAATGACACTTGGTCATTGGTCTCTCATCTTGCAGGTACTAATGTGGTGAGTGGCAAATGGATATTCCGGCACAAGTACAGCACGGATGGCTCCTTGGCTCGGTTCAAGGCGTGATGGGTGCTCCGCGGCTTCACCCAACAGGCTGGGGTTGACTATGTTGAGACGTTCAGTCCCGTTGTCAAGCCCGTCACTATCTGCGTCGTCCTCAGCCTCGCCATTGTACTATGAGAGTATTCGAGCTTTCTATTGTGAAGG
>LR880970.1:49612859-49637168 GCA_904067115.1 Aegilops sharonensis
ACACACACACACACACACACACACACACACACACACACATCTGGGCTATTCTTCTGTTACCCTACTTGAACTGATGAATTCAAGCGGTTGAACTGATTAAATTCGAGCGGTTGAACTGATGCTTTCTGTTGCTGTTAAAAATCGTCTTCTTTAGTTCAAATATTTTTACAATTTTTTTTGTCGAAACGGGGCATGTAATATATAGTTGGAAAGCTCTTGACATCCACATTGCAATCTTATAATTTGTTTTTACAAAAAAATTATCATTTCAGAGCAGTTTTGAAAAAACCATTTTTTTTCAAAACCGAAAACGCGAATCGTATTTTGGATTTAATTTTCAAACGGTGTGTCGGAATTGAGCAAATGAGATGGCGTAGGAAAGCTTGTGAAAATCCGCATCTTCCATATATCTACTATTTTTTCAAATTCTATATGATTTAAAAGTAATTTGAAAAACGATGAAATTCTAGGCGAAACGTGTTTTCACTGTTTTTTGCAAACGGTTTGTCGGATTGACGCAAATGATACGACGTTGGAAAGCTATGGAAAATGCGCAAATTTTGCCTATAGAATGTTTTTTCTAATTCATTACGGTTTAAATACGAATACAAATACGGTTAAAATTGGTTTTGAACGTGGTTTTTTTTTTAAGTTTATCGAATTGGGGCAAATAATATACCGTTGGATAGCTATCAAAAATGCAAAACTTAGTCATGTTGAACGTTTTCCCTACTTCGCAACCATTTAATATTAATCTTGAATACAGCATGACGGATCCTGCTGTTTTCTCGTCTGAAAAATAGAGTAGTCCTACTAATATATGTGTATGTTTGTACTGAGCTATTTTTTGTAGAGTAATTTTAAATGGTTCCGAGAAAAGGTACTTGTACTGATGCTTGCATGGGTTTGAACTAAGTGTGTTTTCACTAACTAGACTTTGCTCTGTTTTTTGGGTAATATTTTTCTCGTAAATTTTCAACGGTTTACTGTATCCTAGCCCTGAACTTGCATGGTTTATATTGTTGAACTGAATGTTATTGTATCGTCGGCCCTATACTTGCATGGTTTATATCATCGAACTGAATGATATTTTTTTCAAAAAGAAAATGTTTTTTTAACTAAACATTTTTTTACAATGATGTTCTGGACTTCTCTTACTTTATGACTTGTACTTTTTACCATTTGAATTGCATGGGGTTTCCTTTTGCTTGAACTTTTACAATTCAAATTTCTGTCATTTCTTTTATTCCGAACGGACCATCATTTTTAACTTGTACTGATCAATATTTTTAATTAAACCAATTTTCCTTTGTAGAACGGACCATCGTTTTTGTTTGTACGGATCAGTTGTAGAACTTGGACGTCAACGTCACAGAATTAATTTGTGAGCTTCTCACGCTTCCTTTTAAAGTTGTTTTTTCCCTCGAACTTTATTGGCACCAAATTTTCTTTTCCGTGCCTCTCGAACTGATGCGATTTTTTTCGACGAGTATGTACCAAATTTCTCTATACTGTTATGTTTTTAACACACACACATATTGAATTGTTCCCAAATTTCATTGGGATTTATTATATATAAAAGTTGATCTATACGACACTTTTTAAATGAATCTGACAAGTATTTTCGCTTGCTAAACTTCCAAATGTTTTTCCGTTGTAAACTCAAGTCTGAACAGTTGTAAATACTTCTAAATTGAAATGAAATAAAATATAGGAACACTCGAGTCTGAAAAGTTGCAAATAGTTCTAAATTGAACTGAAAAATAGTTCTAAATTGAACTGAAATAAAATATAGGAACTGAACTGAGTGTATCTTTAGATTTCTGCTAGCATGCATCATGACATTTTAGATATGTTTTTACAATAGAACATATACTAATTTTTATGTCAAGTAACCTCAAAGAAAACAAAAGTGGAGCTTCAGTTACAAGAATAGAACAGAACATATGCTAGTTTCGATCCATACAAGGTTTTCTCAAATGCTTATTAAGGCATAACACACAACTCGTGTTGTGCTATAGGAAGAACACTTACACAGGGGAAATTGGACATAGAATCGTTAAGTAGGTGTACTAAAAAGCACACAAAACATGTACTGAAAAAGAACAAAACATTCTTAGCGTTGCATCGGCCTTCTGTGGCAGAGGTGAACATTCTGATAGTTGCGTCGTCGCACGGCCTCGTGTGGCGGAGGTGAACGTCTTGTGGTGGTAAGGGTGAATGGGTTGACCGCTGCATGTCCAAAAAATTGGTTTTATTTGACAACACGAGAACATAAAAAGGATGATTTTAGTTTCATAAATTAACTCAAGAGGCAGTACCTCTAGCAATGGAAGATTACTGAGCCAAATGCCCATTCCGTGGCTACAAAAAACTGATTATTTTGTTTTTCTTAGTGGTGCCACTACCTTCAGATTAGAAGGACATACATAATACTCATCCGCTGAACTGCACATATTTTTTACATCATTTTCACGGCCTGATAATACATCCATCTCATTTATTCAGTTTATCGGTTAACAAAAAGTATTAGCTATCTAGATATTGAAGCAGTACTAAACATGAACACGGACAGTGAAAGAGAGAGAGAGAGCTCACAAGGGAGAAGATTACAAGCCTTGTATCACCGTATGAAAGCACCTAGGTGGAAGAAAGTGGAAGCGGACAACCATGTACTGCTGCTCGCGACGAAATCGACCTGCCTGATGCCATGGGGTTGGACTGAACACATCTCGACTGTGCATGTCGAGACTACAATATACACACCCATTCCTCAGATTGCAATAAATAGTTACATATTACATCTAGGTGATATCTCTGTACTTACAAAGTTATTGAAGGTGAACTATAGCAAATGTCTATAGTCCACATGTCCATATAAAGATTATCTCTCTATTTACAAAGTTATTGAAGGTGAACTATAGCAAATGTTTACATCTAGGTAATATCTATGTACTTACAAAGTTATTGAAGGTGATCTATAGCAAATGTTTATTGTCCACATACAAGTTTAAATACATGTACTTCTCCATAGCAAATGTTTATAGTCCACATGTCCATAGAAATTAGCTTTTATTTAACAACAAAGAAACATCACAAAATATTACTTCAGTTCTTCTAGGCATATCAACAAAAAGCTTGCGAGCAACAAGAATAGAATAAGTTCTCCCATGCAAACTGAACAAGTTCTCCAAGCATAAGAATAAACACCTAGATTGCACCTAATTTTTGCGGCACTCTTTTCTTAACTTTTGTGCATGCTAAACTTGAACGAACAAGGAATCAATGATTACAAAGAAAATAAGAAGAGAGACATTGCAGCACATACACTGAATCTTGTGAAGAAAGAGAGAGAAAGAGGAATAATCACAGAAAATTGTTGTACATGCTGCCAGGCCACTATTCATCAACTATCCCCGGCTCCCCTTCTACTGAATAGCAATAGAACGATATAAACAAAACAATTTTTTAACACGGTTCAAACATTTTTATCAAGACACATCAAACTGCCAAAATCCCTTATAGCGTACTGTTTTCAAAAACAACATTTTTCTTTGAACTCGGTAGTAACACACATCGATCTTTTTTCTGTGATTATTTTATGAACTGATGATACAATTCGTAGTGAACTGTGACACCTAGTGTATGTTTTCTTTTTTTGTACATGGCATGATTGGAACTAGTACTAAGTAAGCAATGTGGAGATTAGAAGAGGAGGCATACGCACATGAGGATGACGACGGCGAACTTGCAGACCAAGGCCAAGGAAGAAGGTCGAGCGCCGCGGCGAGTTTCTGATGGCCATGACGACATGGGCCCTGCGTGCCACCAGCACTTGTACTGATCCCTCTCGACCCCTGGTAGGCAACCAATTCGCTGACCCAATCGAATCAGATGGAGTTCGGGACAGAGTGTTGAAGTTAATTTCAATGTTCCTGAACTTGTTATGTTGCTTATCTCTGCATGTATCAATAAAGCCAGAAAATGTATGTGGCAAAGGAGATTCATTGAACGACCATGGTTGTCGACAGTGAACGAACTATGGTGCCGGTGGTGAACGCCATATGCGTCGCGCTGACGGCTAGAGACGAAGGCCTGCCGGAGGCCATGGGACTGTCAGTTCAGAGTGAAACAAATTAGTGAGAGAAAATAGCAGTAGAGAGGAAAGAGATAGGGCAGGTGCATGAACTGTTGCTGTTCTTTTTGTCGAACCACATATGAAGAAACTCATTTAGGTCACAGCTGAAGAATAACTGTGGCTTCATAACAAGTTTAACAACATAACATTTTTAACAAAAAGTACGTGCAGGTAGAGGTCATCCCATGCTATAGGAACAACATGAAAAAACATATGAAATTGGACTTATGATCGGCAAGTAGATGTACTGAATAGAATAAAAGGTTATGTGGCTATACTACTAGGCACTAACAGTGGCAGTCTCAACAACAACCATCGTCACAGGTTCCCTTAAATCTCTCTGCAGAAAGTAACCATCCACTCCATTAGAGGTTGTCGATCTAGGCCCCAGTGATTCCTGACATCATCTTGTTTTTTACCTGGTGAAAACAAAGATACATTATTACCAATGAGGAGAAAGACCTTTCTACAAAGTATCAGCTAAATACGGGTGGCGTTTGCTTTATCACAGTGTCCTGCAAAAAGTAGAAAATGAGATACAAATATATGACAGATAAATGTAACATTTTCAGTGTAATTAAATATTTGGCACAATCCTTATCATTAAAAGTAAAATTAGAACATCATACATCATGTATCAGTATTTTAAAAACAATGTGTATAGCAAAGTGTGTGCTCTGGACACATGCAGTTCCAGTGCAGTTTGACACACACACACACACACACACACACACACACACACACACACACCAACTACTCGATGGAGATCTAAACAGAGCTGAGCTGTATGATGAACTGAAAAAACAAAAAAAGCCTACAAGGTGGTGTTATGCTGTATGACTCCATTCGGGGTTTTTATCCATAAAGGCAAAGAGAAAAACTACATGGCAGACTTAAAATATTGGTATAAGAAGTAGAGACAACTCCTCTGCTAGAAGAACTCAATATTCGGCATATTTCAAGTATCTATTTACTACATAAACATAGACACGATATTGGGATCGGACTTAAGGCTATCATCAAGCATCACTAATTCAGTTTAATTTCACCTTGGGTAATTTTTGTTTGAGTTGATCTCTTGCAGGTCGACTAGTCCAGCGAGGAGAAGCAATGTGAGGCGTGCCGCAGCTAAGCCATGACCTACGCCGAAAAGTAAGCTCAACAGTCACTACAATGACCCAAGTCAACAGCAAAACTGAATATATGTAATGCTCCAATACACACAACACGCACACACTTAAGTTCAGAGAACCAACCCGTTTAATGTTCAGGGAATAAATGCATTTAAGCTCAAAGAACAAATGCGTTTAGGTTCAGAGAACAAAGCAATCTCCAGTGTGATTTTCTGCATACGGCTAATTGCAGAAGCAACATAGTTGGACTAAAGCTCTAGAATTTTTAGAAATTATGAAAAAAATGTGCAGTCGGAGGTTATACTGCTGCTAGTTAGTAAACTGAATGGCAGAGGATGAACAAGGGATACACACCGTACCAGGATGGCAAAGAGGAACTTGCCGACCATAGCATCTCCTTTCCTTCTCACTATAAGGTGTTTGAACTTGTTACAGGGGCGGTGTTGTACTGCACGAGAGGCGGCGGGGACTGGCGGCTCTGTGTAGTCTGCAGTGAGCTTGGAGCAGGGAGGAGGCACTCGCCATGGCTAGGAGAAGCCAGAAGGAAGGACAGTGGGCGGCGTCGCGATGGAGCAACTGGCGACCTATGGGTTGGCGCGCTGGAGATGGGGGCTGCAGGTGCGCAGCAGATGGGGGCGGCCAGCGCGCTGTGATGGGGGATGGGGCATGGCCAGGGTCCACGAGATGGTGGGGATTGGGAGGCGACCGGAGCCGTGGGAGATGGTGGGGCGCGGGGCGGCGGCCGAAGCCGGGGGGAGAAGGTGGGGCATGGGGCGGCCGCCTGAGCCAGGGAGAACGTCGGGTGCAGAGCCGCTACCAGATCCAGAGGAGAAGGTGGGGCGTGGGGCGGCGGCCGGAACCAGGGGAGAAGGTGAGGCGCGGAGCGGCGGCCGGAGTCAGAGGAGAAGGTGGGGCTCGGTACGGTGGCCGGAGCCAGGGGAGAAAGTGGGGCGCGGGATGGCGGCCGGAGCGAGGGAGAGGAGGTGGAGGGCAGCGGCCACACGGGAGAGATAATAACTATACCGGTTCGGGAAACAACATCGGGCTCTATATAGGGCACGAGGGTAACATTCTGTTATATATATATAATAGAGCCCCTGGCAATTAAAGTCGTACCAAGGTATATATGCCAGTTCGGACATGAAGTGGGAAAACAGATTACAAATAAGTCAAGACCGAACAGGGTTGGGCGAAACTGCTTTCATTATAGTCTGATTAGTACGTCAAAACATATTTTTACGAAAGATTCAATAAGCATCACGGCTACTTTACATGTCGAAGACAAGGGAAAGCTTTATACGGGTCCTAAAATTAAGAAGATGATCTTGAAGATCCTTTGGACACTCTGCCGCACGTCTGCGCCGCTTTTCACCTTGGTGTATGATCCTTTGAGAGAATATACAATCGAGTGTGCGTAAGGGGCCTAGAAGGAAGCCCTCGTTACCACCAGAAATTAATGTAAGAACCTGAAAAATAAAAACGAGAAAAAGGTGGAACAATATGGAGGTCCGGGTAGGGTTGAGCCGTACTGGGGACCTTATGTTTAGCATGCCTCCATCCAAGCCCATGGTATTTTTAGCACGAAGTTATGTACACGTGGTACGTGTGCTGCTATTAGGCTGGGGCGGTGACGGAGGCCAAATTGCTAATCCAACTCTGGATGAGCCGGACTGTCGTTTTGCAGGGTGGACCGGACTCTTTTAAGAGTGTCCGAGGGCTTGACTGCCAGTGTAGTATTCGGCTTAGCGAGGCCACCCTGCACCTCGGCTGCGAGGGCCGCAGTATGCTGCTCTGTACAGAGGGAGCACTCTATGTTTCCATTGACTGTTATGACACCACATGGTCCAGGAATTTTGAGCTTTAGATAAGCGTATTGCGGGACAGCATTGAAGCGAGCAAAAGTGGTTCGTCCGAGTAGTGTGTGATAGCCACTGCGGAACGGGACAATGTCGAAGATCAGGTCTTTGCTCCGGAAGTTGTCCAGTGAGCCGAAGACGACTTCCAGCGTTATGGATCCTGTGCAACAGGCCTCTACGCCGGATATTACTCCTTTAAAGGTGGTTCTAGCGGGCTTGATTCTTGATGGATCAATGCCCATTTTACGGACGTTGTCCTGATAAAGCAGATTTAGATTGCTACCGTCGTCCATGAGGACTCGCGTGAGGTGGAATTCATCAATAATTGGATCGAGGACCAATGCAGCTGAACCCACATGACAGATACTGGTCGAATGATCTCTGCGATCAAAGGTGATCAGACAGGCTGACCATGGATTAAATTTTGGGGCGATTGGCTCTATGGCGTAAATGTCCCGTAATGCGCGTTTGCGTTGCCGCTTAGGGATATGAGTAACGTAGATCATGTTCACCGATTTGACCACGGGGGGAATTTCTTCTGTCCCCCTGTGTTCGGTGGGCGAGGCTCTTCATCGTCGTCCTTGTTGAGTGGCCCTTTCCCCTTGTGTGCGGCGTTGAGCTTGCGGGCCTGTTTAAAGACCCATCAATTTATGTTGGTATGATTGGCAGGCTTATCAGGGGTGCCATGAATCTGGCAAGGTCGGTCGAGTATTCTGTCAAAACTAGATGGACCATCTCTGTTTCCTTTGAATGGCTTCTTCCATTGACCGAGTTTAAAGCCACCGAATCCGGCGTTGACCGTCGTGTCTTCGGTACCTTCAGTATTGTTTCGACGCTTGTGCTTGTTGTGTCGTGGCTTGCCATTGCCATCCCTGGCTTCGGAGGTGCCAGGGTCGCTGGTCCTATTGCTTCTACGAGCTAGCCAGCTATCTTCTCCAGCGCAAAAGCGGGTCATGAGTGCGGTAAGGGCTGCCATGGACTTCCGCTTTTCTTGGCCGAGGTGTCGGGCGAGCCACTCGTCTCGGACGCTGTGTTTAAAGGCCGCGAGGGCTTCGACGTCTGGACAATCCACAATTTGGTTCTTTTTAATTAAGAACCTGGTCGAGAGTTTCCGGGCTGATTCTCCGGGCTGCTGGACTATGTGACTAAGGTCATCGGCGTTTGGAGGCCGAACATAGGTACCTTGGAAGTTGTCTCTGAAGGCATCCTCCTAGTCTTACCAGCTACCAATGAAGTTTTCTGGGAGGCTGTTCAGCCAGTGCCGTGCTGGCCCCTTGAGTTTAAGGGGCAGGTACTTGATGGTGTGGAGGTCATCACCACGAGCGATATGAATGTGGAGAAGAAAATCTTCGATCCATACTGCGGGATCCGTCGTACTATCGTATGATTCAATGTTCACAGGCTTAAACCCTTCTGGGAACTGATGTTCCATCACTTCGTCGGTGAAGCATAAGGGGTGTGCGGCGCCTCTACACCGGGCGAGGTCGCAGCGCAGCTCGGATGAAGGCCGTATGCGCTTTTCGGCCCGGGTGAGGTTATGCCTGTCCCACTAGGCCTGATGGCCGTCCTCTCGCGTTGGAGTACGCCCCCTTGATCCATAGTTTGATCTTGTCTGACCGGCTCTATTGTCTAGGTCCTTGCGTAGGTCATAGGTATAGCCCGGGGTCGTTTCCTCCTTGCCTCGACGGCGTGGTGATGCGGGCTGGTGTTCGACATGAGTAGTCGATCTGTCCCGTCCACGTGATGGTCGGTCGAGCTCATCGGGAGTTTATGCTTTGGCGGTATTGGCTCAAGGGGCTCTTCGTCAAATTGTGGCAGTAGCTTGCGCTTCGTATAACTCTTAGTTGGGCGTTCGAGGTTGTATTCCTCGGCTGCCAGGACATTAGTCCATCTGTCATTGAGTAAATCCTGATCAGCTTGAAGCAGTTGCTGCTTCTTCTTTAGGCTTCCTGCAGTGGCGATTAGTCGGTGCTGGAAGCGCTCTTGTTCGAGGGGTTCCTCTAGAACGATGAAATCTTCGTCGCCAAGGCTCAACTCGTCCTCGGAGGGTGGTAGACAGTTGCTATCTTCCGAGTTTCGTTCCCGATAGGATCGTCGGGGTTAACTTGCCCATCCTCCAAATCATCCTGCTCAGATGTTTGCTCGACAGGGGCTCAGATGTTTGCTCATATGTGGAGGTGGCCGTCCATCGTCCGGTAAATGGAGGGTCTTGGCCTTGTTCGCTTTCGGCATCGTCGTCCATGTCGTCGACGTCTTCAGAGGCGTAGTCCAGCATGTCTGTTAGATCTTCGACAGTGGCTATGAAGTGAGTGGTGGGTGGGATGCAAAATTCCCCGCTCTCAGCCCCTAGTCCCGGCAGGGCGTAATTCGGAAGCGATTCCTCTATAATGGCGACAGATCGCATTAAGTCCAGAGCCTCATTTAAGAGCGAAGTTTGGACCGAGAAGCGAGAGTCCGGAGGGCTGGCCTGGGTGAGAGTCTCCTAGCCGCACCCTCTTAATGCAGACCTCAACTATTCGGATTTAGAGTCCGAGGGAGAATCCGGCACTTCAGCGATGAGGGGAGCTCGGTTCGTCTTTGAGTTTGCCGATGATGCCGTCCCCTTCGGATCTCCGGTAGTAAGTTCCATAATTGCAGGGTGTCCGGTGGGCTCGAAACTCCCGTCTTCGGACCTGGTAGGCTGCTCCGGATCTAAGGCCAGAGCGAGGTCGGGGTCCCAAATCCTTCGAAGATGAAGTCTCCTCGGATATCCGCGACATATTTTAGGTTCCCGAAACTGATCTGATGACCAGGGGCATAGCTGCCGATCTGCTCAAGGTGGCCAATCGAGTTGGCGCGTAGCGCTAAGCCATCGAATATAAAAATTTGGCCGGGGGAGGGGGGAGTCTCCCCCAAAAAAACATCATTGTAGATAATCTAACGAGCAATCGAACCTTCTGTCGACAACACAGCGGAACTCTCAATGAAAGCACCAATGTCGGTGTCAAAACCGGCCGATCTTGGGTAGGGGGTCCCGAACTGTGTGTCTGAGGATCGAAGGTAACAGGAGGAAGGGGACACGATGTTTACCCAGGTTCGGGCCCTCTTAATGGAGGTAATACCCTACTTCCTACTTGATTGACTTAGATGAGTATAGGGGTTACAAGAGTTGATCTACCTCGAGATCGTTATGGCTAAACCCTTGATGTCTAGCTTGTATGATTATGATTGCCTCTATGGACTAAACCCTCCGATTTATATAGACACCGGAGGGGCCTAGGGTTGTACAGAGTCGGTTTACAGAGAAAGGAATCTTCACATCCGAACGCCAAACTTGCCATCCACGCAAAGGAGAGTCCCATCCGGACACAGGGGAAGGCCTTCTATCTTGTATCTTCACAGCCCATCAGTCCGGCCCATGTCACATAGCCCGGATGCCAGTGGACCCCCCAATCATGGACTCCCTCAATGACCGCGGGCACAGCAGACAAGGTGGAATTGTATTGGTATGCTGAGCCATCTCTTTTAATACATAAGAGCTAGTGTGGTGATTATACACACACGCACGCATGCACACGAACTGCATGCATGCAACACACACACGTACACACGCAACCACACAACACTCACATGCACACAAGCACACACGCAACACTCACACGCACACACGCATGCATGCATGCATGCATGCATGCACACACCACACGACCAACACGCACTCTCACGCTCAAGTGCTCAAACTACACGTGCATGCACACACATTAGGCCCTGAAAGACACACACACAACGAGGTGGTTCCTGCGCACGGGTTAGAGTCTTGTCGCGCCTGTGTAAATTTGTGTATATCTTACTTTTTTCCTCTGCGAACGGACAGGTGGGACCCAGAAGGAACATGGTCAATTTAACCAGTCAACATAGTGCCGCACCTGGAACATCTAACAACTATGCAATACAGCACTACTGCACTCTAACACAATAAATCATATGTGTTTTTAGTTTTACTAGATCTCATATTGTTACTTAATTATTCAGTTTCCATACATTAAAACTTCCTTCGAAATGTATGGCTAGTATCATCTAGTGATATGAAAGGTCATACTACACACACACACACCCACACACACACAAGGGCCATTACACATTCAAGCATTTCAATTCTCTCTCTTTCTCTCTCTCTCTCTCTGTGTGTGTGTGTACCGTGTGTGTCCAACTGGCTATGCCAAACTACCCTGCCTACTGCGCGGGAAAAATCCCGCCCTCGCATGTTTAATCGGGTTTGTATTGATGGATCATGCGAAACAGGAAAACCATAGTAGTACTAGTACAATACAGGTAATAGTTCACTAGGCCGCCGTGTCGTGTACTCCTTCATCATAAGAGTGGAGCTCTTGCTTTCATAATTTTTCTAGTCCCTTTCGCCGACATGTGGGATATCAAGCAATCGGGTCCACATGCGATGCAACAAATAACAATGCAGAGCAGCAGGGGGACGCACCCTGGTCTTGGCGCCGTCGTAGTAATGAGCAATGAGGCATCAAATCACAATGTTGAACCTTTCCCGCAATTAAGTTGGAGGTACGAAGTGATGCTAAAAAAGTTGGAGGAAGGAAGAAATCATCATTTTACTCTTTACTGAATTCGTTTCTCCCTCTTCTTCTTCAAGTTAACCACGTGTTGCTTCTGCCTTTGTTCTACCTCATGTGGGACGCGGATCAGCTTGGTACATAATTGACACGTGGGACCGCATGTCAGCAAACCGCCAGGCCAACCTCCTCTAAAAGTAAGAAACCTCCCCCGCCTTTCACCCTGCAAAATTACCTCCTTTTACTAATCTTGATATATTTTTGGAGATCAATATAATCTAGATTTGTATAGATAACACCAAGGAGCAAAACCAAGTGGTACGCTTAAGGGCATCCACAATATGTAGCCAAATGTCAAAATAGCTTTTGGCATCGATGGGAACCATTGTGGAGGGTGCTGCCAAAGCCAAAAAAGAGGGAACTGATGCTCCCTAATTGATTGATTGAAGGAATAGAAAAATGCAACCTCTCTCCTCTTTCTGCCGTGCTTGGACGGATGTATAGAGCACAGAGTCTACTCCTTGTCCCTTCTATCTCAAATCACAAAGCAGTGAGGCATCAAATCACAAATCACGGACGAAGCAACCATAATTTCAATCTTCGCTGACTTCCCTTGTCCATCTCCTTCTTCGAGAAACCACCTTTACCGCACGCTGGACGGACGATACTATTGTGTTGGGTTACTACCTCCATTTTTTGTATACAAGGCCAGTATCAAAATTACAATTTGTAGAAGGCCACTAACACTAATCGAGGAAAGTGAGAACATGCATGCAAAGTGAGAAGGTTGGTTTGCATGACGCTGCATTAATAAAGCAATGAGGAGCGAGATAGTTAGGTTGTTGGGCTTTGGAGAGAAAAATACGCATTAATTGACACGTCAAACGAGGATTTATATCGATCGATGTCGTGAAGGAAAGGGGAATTTGAGGATTTTCCACATGTTTGTTCGCGCTTTGAGGGTTTGCCCCTGTTTTCCTTGTCATCGATTATTTGCCACATGTTTCTCTTACTCTCGATGATTTGCCCCTGATGACATGGACCCACAACGAAATGTCTAAAATTCCCTTGTGAGACCCAAGTTACCCAACCTCGTTCTCGCCATCCTCATCTTGCCGGCTCCGCCTGCTCGTCATGTCCGCAATCAAATTTGTTGGATCTTCACTTACGCGGCCACCACATATCCTCAGGACGACACGTGGATAGCAAGCGACAGCGAAGCGAAGCAGTACTGCAGCGGCGGTTGGGGAACCATGAGAATCAGGGGCGGAGCCGGCTGACACCTAATTTTCGTTCATACAGAATGTTTATCCAACCACATGTTGGGGAAGATCTGTGCGGCCTGTGCCGTGGTCTGTTTGGGAAGAAGAAGATGTGAGGAAGAAGAAGGGTTAAAACATGTAGGATCTTCATCCAACCGCCTGAAATGGTCGACTGACCGAAATAATGAAAGTCAGGCAACTTGCATAAATATATGTTTTTACACAGAAAAAGATCCCTAAAAACAACATGAAGAAAAAACTATCACGGTGCACCGAATGAGCCGGCCTCGTCGTCTTTGCCTGCTGACGTGAACTAGCGATAGCTACCGATGTGTGTCTCCGCACCGTGGTTGACCTCGGCCTCCAAATACTCGTTCATGCCGAGCGTGCGGGCGCTCTGCACAGACGCGAGTACCGCCAGGTTCACGTCCATGACGTTCAGTTCCTCCTGTAGGAGGGCCTCGATGGCAGCGGCATCCGCGCGCTCCGCGTCGAGTTGATGCTCTGCCGCCTGGTTCAAGTCAAAGACGTCCGGTTCTGCCTGCTGGAGGGCCTCGATGCCAGCGGGATCCATGCGCTCCATGTCGAGTTGATCCTCCGCCCCTCGGTTTAAGTCGAGGATGTCCGGTTCCGCCTACAAGAGGACCTTGATGGAAGCGGCATCCACGTGCTCCGCGTCAAGTTGAGCCAACGTCGCCCGATTCACGTCCACGACATCCGGTTCCGCCTACAGGAAGGCCTCGATGGCAGCGGCATCTGCGTGCTCCATGTCGAGTCGAGCCTGTGCCACCTAGTGCTCCTTTAGGATTCCCAGGTTGAACCGCTGGTCCGCCTGCACCATGGGGGACCCGGACACCAGCACGAAGTCGACGTTCATTGTGTCATATACATTGGGGTCCTACTAGGCCGCGACATCAGCCATGAACATTGGATTGGCTTCCTCCTCCTCGGAGCTTGGCTCTAGAGGACTCGGGGATTGTCCCGCCGCAAAGCGAGCTTGGGAAAGGAGGTCTGTGGCGCTGACAGCCGCCGCGATTTCTGTGCGGCGCTCCGGCGTCAGCATCTTGTAGTACATGATCTTGCGGCGCACCATGCCTCTCCGGCGAATTAGGGGTCGGCTGATGCGGGCTAGGGGATCGAAAGATGGGAGAATGGGCTAGAGAGGTGGTGTGGTTTTGGGGCACTGGTGACCGGCCGGCAAGTAGCTAGCGTAGGCCGAGCAATGATGGTTTGGGTGTGAATAGTGGTACCAGCGACGACCAGTCAATCGGTTTTGACTACGCGGAGTTTTCAAAGCTCGACGGCTGGAGCTTGGAGAGTTGTGGGGACGGGATGGGATCAAAGTTCCGGAGTTTCATGTGGCAGACGTCCAGACCTCCCCACCATTCCCGTCGACGACGAGGCGGTGACTTCGTAAATCTCAAGATGATATGCAGGCTCAGTCTCTCGAAGGTGTTCATAGGGGTAGGGTGTGCGTGTGTGCGTTCATAGGGGAGAGTGCATTTGTGTATGTTTGAGCGCTTGTGTCTGTACTTTGTTTAAAAAGGAGTACGCTAAATATGCAAGTTCATAAGGAATAGACGTTGTACATCCCTCTTGTCGTGTTCGCTTTGCACCACGGCACGGTGGACTCTGCATGTCACTCACCGATTGAATGGAACGCGCTTCATCTTGCGTTGTCGCTCGCTTGTGGGACCGCAGTTGAGAGTGAACCGATGGTAGGAAAACTTTCCCCCTCCCTCTCCCCCTCGGACGTCCCTCCCCCTCCCGGAACAAGTTCCAATCCGGCTTAGGTCGAATTCTTATATTTTAAACTTTTTTAGGGATTCAAATACCATGTATCTTCTTATGCATAAAATATTTTTTTCTTTGACGCACCATCTCTCTGTAATCACACATGCACCCACTCGATCTCTCTTAGTTCCATCTCGGGGTCTCCCCCCCATCTGTCTCTCTCTCTCTTGCGCGCACACACACATACCACCTCTGTTCCGCTTTCTGCATATCGGGATTGTCTCTCGATTGTCAAGTCGCTCTTTGACACACGCCTAGGTCACACTACCATGCATTAATTGTAACCAAGCCTTTCATCTATCTTATTTTATAAGCATACATTCATCTTTCTCTCCGCCCCCTCTAGATCGGTCGATCTCCGGACCCACCCTAGTGCTCTTTAAGCATATCCATAGCTATACGGTACACGACCGATGCGCCCACAAAGAAACACCCCCCTTCCTCCACCCAACACAGTCATTTCTATCATAGGAACACACCAAACCTTTATCTCCTCGCACGACACGCGCTCGATCTCTCGACATCTATCGATCTGGTCAAGATGTATCGGGTCATCAACCAAATGGGATGTCAAAACTAAGATGGGAAGCGACGCGTAGTGGAGGCAATGCACAACTTTAAATGAACCGTTTGTCTGTATTCATGCTGGACAAATTACAACGTTGGAAATACAAGCAGGGTCTAGCTAGGCCCACATGCGAATGACACTCAGCAGAATGTTCGACGGGGCACGCGGGAGGATCAAGTCGACTGGAGGGCGGCATGATCGATGGAGAAGAGGGGTTGGAGAGGAATGAGAAAGAAGCAAAGCCACATGATTATATTGGATCGCTCACACACCGACCTAAGTAACTACCATGTCCTGATTTATTGGTCCCCTTAGAATTTTGTGCCAAACTTTGAGTATATATTTAACTAAGAAAATGTTATTGCATGTCACCTAAAATTATATCGTTGGATTCATATTTGAACATATTTTCTAATGATATTACTTTGGTTACATGCATTAACATATTGTTACTAAGTGCGAAGGGGACCAATAAACGAGGCCGGAGGTAGTAGTATGAATAACTATTGTACATGTGGGCTACTTGACTTGCTAGAGGTTTACAAGTTTGAAATGAAAAGGCGGTACGCTGACAGCACCCATGTCATGTTCAAGTCGCACCCCGAGACCGTCGGTCCGGCATTCTGTGACCCAAGGGAACGCGCGTCGTCTTGCTCTTTCAATGACATGTGGGATCACATGTTAGAAAGGGCATCTCCAATGTTTGCCACGCCCAAAGCTGACTACCCTGGCCCACAAAAACCCCTCGTCCCTCGCGCACGTGCGTTCGCAGCGGGCGCCAGCTGCCCGCTTTCATACTGCTCGTCTGTATGCCGTCAATTAAGCAGGCTCGCCACCCGAGGAACCAACTCCGACGACTCATTCATAATGCACCCGGATGCTTGGTCTCACCGGAATGCGCTATTTAAAGCGGTAACGCCCAGCTAAACTCCACACCAAAGCGCATCCTCCTCTCTGGCACCAGATCCACCATAACAGTGAATGCAGACGCGCCTAGCTAGAGGGGATTTTGTGATGCATGTTTTTCGTTAAGCGCCCTATATACCGATCGGGACAGACCAGAGAAAGCAAATACTTATTACTATACAACCTCCATCCTGGTTTATTGGTCCTCATTTTTTTTTGTGCCAAATTTTGACTAAAGATCTAACTAATAAAATGTTAATGCGTGTCAACAACAATTATATCATCGTAGTTTCCGATGATATTATTTTTTCTGACATGCATTAATATTTTTGTAGTCAAATCTTTGGTCAAAATTTGGCACAAAATATAATGTGGACCAATAAACTAGGACAGAGGTAGTACTCCCTCCGTTTTTATTTAGTCCGCATATTAGCTTTGGTCAAAGTCAAGCTTTGTAAACTTTGACTAAGTTTAGTAACACAAATATTAACATATGTAATAAAAAATCAATACCACTAGATTCATTATTGAATGTACTTTCACATCATATAGATTTGTTATGGTAAATGTTTATATATTTTTTTATAAATTTGGTCAAACTTTGCAAAGTTTGACTTCGGTCAAACCTAATATGCAGACTAAATAAAAACGGAGGGAGTACCACGTAATTAGCATTAGTTACCAGAATATTAATTGTTAGTTAAACAAAGCCGAATCCCATGAATTTAATAGTAGCATACAATTACAGTACATGTGTATGCTAGAATTAATCGGCGCCGAATACCCTGTCATAATTGCAGCAGATATGGTACTATAACAATCATATCATTGACCATTTTTTGTCTCATCTTCCGAGGCTATATATATGGCTGGCCTATTTTTATGTGCATCTATTGTATTATCGCTTACTAGCCTTTGTGACTGTTTATTCTCATAGACATGGGCGTCGTTAAGGTGCTAATCCTGGTATCCATGCTGCTCACGTCACTTCTCTTTGTTCCTGGTAAGCGTCATCTGCAAATTTCATATGAAGGACAAGGCACATCCTCAATGCATTATGTGTTTGTTTGCCCTTCATATATGAACTTCTTACTCCATTACACATGTTTTGTGGGTCATTGCAGTACCTGATCTTTTTTCGTACACCTTATTATGGTGGTTGTTTTGTAGGATCTGAAGCCAATACCTGTAGAGAAATTAGCAGTAGCTATCAGCAACATCCATGCCATCATGGTCCATGTTTTGAGGCATGTAAGAAGGAGGGCTTTCCCCAAGGGCGGTGCATGTTCCCCATGAATGTATTTAGTTCGTGTTTCTGCCAAAAAGAATGTTGAATAAACATGTAGAAACTATCATAGGATGTGCGATGTATTAAATAATATAGCTCAGTAGTACACTGAGTTGACGATGATCAATAACAGAAGTTGATGCTTTACCAAATACTAGAAGAGTTGGGCGTGCTTTGTTGCGCCGTTGCTGTTGTTGGGTTTCTTAAAATTATCACTATGTTTTAAAATATAACTTACATTTTTTTAAGGTCGATCAAATATATATATATATATATATATATATATATATATATATATATATATATATATATATATATATATATATATATATATCAAATCGATATTTTTAGATTCAGCATGAAAAAATCCCCATACTTTTTTTGTTTAGTATTGTGGATGTTCATATTTTGTTCTGAACTTTGTCAAAGTTAACAAAACCGATGGAATATTTAGTTTGACAGGTGGTGAAGATGATAGAGTTGTTTTCTTCTTACTAGCAAAAGGGCCCGTGCATTGCAACGGGAGAAGAACAAATCATAATCTCCAAGGCCAGGACAACATTTTGCTGCATCACTAATAACATTTTGATGACCAATTTTGTTCAATTTAATTAATATTTTCTAATACATGATAAATGTTTTGTGCAAACATTTGCTCTTCAAATTGTGAACATTTTTTAAAATGCGAATATTTTTCAACAATTATAAACATTTTCTCAATCCACAATCATTATATGATTTATTGAATATTTTATTTAAAAAATTCTCTTTTTCAATTTTAAAACTTTTTTGAAGTACCAAATTATATATAGGAGACAAAAATGAAAATGGAAATGAAAACTAAAGATAAAAAACCAAATTTTAAGACAGGCCGCCCGCACATGGGCCGGGCCAAACAGGCATGCCGCGTCCTCTCCCGGCGTGCAGAGTGTAGTATAGGAGGTCGCTACTCCGTGGGGCGGCCCAGGCGGGGGATTCCCCTGTGTGGAACATTTTGTCACTTATAGGTGGCATCGATGAGTAATATTTTGCAACTTTGGGGGCAATTTATGCGTCGTACCACCAGAAACACTGATGACTTTATTATTAGGTATAGTAAATTTCCCGTGCGTCGCCACAGGGTATAAATATTCTAGTGGTCCAACTTCAATCATGTAAAACATGAATCTTTATGATCCCCATGCACATTAAGCAACATTTTTTTTAATTTCTACCGATCTTTTTCGTTGTCGTCCTCCCCCTCTCGCTCTTCACCCACTACTGTCTCCGCAGTCTATGCTCACTACCACCGTTAGCGATGCATCCGGCTCAAAATCATCAAACCTTCCATTTTCACTGTCGGATTTCGGGTTCCGGCAGACCCTTGAGGTTCAAACATTGGGATGCGCGCGGAGATCTCGCCCTCTACCTACCTGCACCCCGCCGCCTCGCTAGGATCTAAACTACGAAAGGAACAACACAAGAGACACAAGGTTTATACTAGTTCGGGCCACCATTGTGGTGTAATACCCTACTCTAGTTTGTGGCGTGGTGGATTGCCTCTTGGGCTGATGGTGATGAACAATACAAGGAAAACAGCCTCGCGAGGGTCTGTTCTTGGCCGGGGCGATGAACTGCTTGGAGGAGTTCAATCGCCCTCTCTCTCTCTCTCTCTCTCTAGATTGCTTGGCCTCTAGCTCTCTTCTGGATCCCGGATCCAGCTCTCTCTACCCTGTGGGAGGCTAGTCCTATTTATAGACAGAGGCCCTGGGCCTCTTCCCAAATATTCAGCAGGAAGGGCGCCAACAATTGGCCATTTTGAAGGGGAACATCTGGTACACTTATCCTGACTAAAGTTGGTCCTCGCCTGTCAAAGGATCTGGAGGTGATGCCGGCTTGGGCTCCACAATGACTTCCTTCCTGCCGTTGGGCTGGTCTTGGTCTTGTTTCACCGAAATGGACGCCTTTGCTTCATGCTCTCGCCTGCGCTTGCTCCCTTTGCACCAAAGAGGAAAGGAGGACACTACGCGGGCTGGCGCCCGCCTGGCGCCCTTGGTCATCATGGCTTGCGTCATGGGCACCTCGTGAGGTACCCCGCCTTGATCTCTCCGCCTCCTCGCGAGCCAGCCTGATGAGGCCGTGCCTGAGGAAGCTCCATGTCGTCCGCCCCGCGAGGCTTGGCCCCTCGTGAGGGTCTAGAGCTTGTGTTGATGGAGATGGGCCGTGATGGGCCCCCCTTCGAGCCACGCCGCAGGCCGCAGGCAGGCAAGTCTGGGGACCCCCGTTCCCAGAACGCCGACAGTAGCCCCCGGGCCCAAGGCGTTCCCGGGCTTGGCCGAGCAGAGAGGCGAAGGGGCAAGTGCGAAGCATCGCGGGCCCTAACAGCCTGCGGCCTTGGGCGCCGCGTGGCGGTTGATTGGACGTGGGTGCCTTAGCAACCGCGCGAGTTGATAAAGGAGCGGCGTCTCCCTAGGCTTTGCTTCCCTTGCATTCTCTGGTTACTGCTCAGATCCCCTTTCTTGTGCCTCTCCTTTCTGCCTCCGAAATCTTCAGATCCACTTCGACTGCACGCCCTAGCAAGGCATGGCGCCTCTCCAGACCCCTGTCGGAGCTTGGTACTCGCCTGCCCTGGACTCGCCGAACGTGTCGGAGGCGGGGCTTGCCCGGGAGCGCCAGATGGTGGCGGCGCAGGGCATCGACGGGGCGAAGGTGTTCAAGGCTGGCTCCGCCCTCCCTGAGGGCCAAGGGGGCACCTTCTATCCGCTCTTTGTAAGCGCCATTGTTGCCGGTCTGATGCCTCCCTTTTCCGAGTTCTTCTTCTCTGTCCTCCGCCATTACAAGCTACAAGCTCTGCATCTCCACCCCAACTCTGTTCTCCTTCTGGCGATCTTCGCGTACTATTGTGAGGCTCACGTTGGGGTGCAGCCCTCAGTGGCCCTGCTGCGCCACTATTTCTCCCTCCGGACCTCTCGTGGTTCCATCTCTGCGTGTGCGAGCTTCGTCGCGTACGGTAGCTCTATCGCCATTTCGAACCCCAGGAAGAGGATTGAGGGCTTCAGGAGCAAGTGGGTCTTGGTAGATGTTGGGCGCATCCACCCTCGGTTAATCTTGCCCACGGAGCACGCCACGCACTCCGACGATTGGTCTCGAGTGGAGCTCATGGACCCCCGCGCGAGGCCGATGTTGGAGAAGATGGACATGGATCTGAGGCAGGCCAGCATGGCGGCGGCGAAGCTGACCGGCGCGTCACTGCTGAGGGAATTCCTGGAGCACCAGTTGGCTCCGCTTCGTCAGTACCCACTTCCGATGTGGAGGCCCCACCCGAGCCCCGCGGTCTTGGCCGACGAAGACCTGGCTGCGGTTCTCCAATATTTGGTCGGGGGCGACGTGGCAAGGTTGGAGGGCGCTCCTACGCCCCTGTTCCTCCGCGACGATTGGGAGCAGGTAGTGGAGTCCATGCCCGTCTTCAACGGGGACGGGCCCGTGCCCGCGGAGGTTCCCGAGGACCCGGTGGACGTGTCCTCCGGCGACTCCAGCGAAGAGAAGGGAGAAGGGGAGCGGGAAGGAGGGCTTGACTCCGAGGCGACCGATGGAGAGTCGAGGGCTCCCTTCCCTCGGCGCAAGTCCTGCGTTCTCCGCCTCTCACCGAGTGACGGCGACGACGAGGATGATGACGAGCAGGGCGGCGGGAGCTTGCCCCCGATCCCGAAGAAGGATAGGACCGGGCTGATCCCCCGCGGGTCTGCCCCGGCCCCGAGGCGATCCGTAGGCGCGCCTTCTGCTCCCGAGCTCCTTGAGGCTGATCCTTGCAGCCGGCTCTCGGGCTTCAAGTATGGCCGGAGGTTGCTCGAGCCTGCGAGCGACGACCAGTAAGTTCTCGATTCCTATCTTATTTCTTGTTTTGTCGTTGAGGCTTGACATCTGTATCTTTTGGCTAGGGTGGCACCCGCGGCAAAGAAGCCGAAGGGATCTCCTGAGGTTCCGTCTGTGGTAGCGCCTCTGCCCGTGAAAGAAGGTGACCGCAATGCACGGGCCTCTCCTGCCGGGTCGTCCTCACGAGGCCTGGCTGAGCCGGCTGGGGCGAGCTCAGCCCCCACGGCCCAAGCGGCTCCTGAGGTGCCCTTATCTGATGCTGCCACCACAGCCGTCTTCTCCTCCTACCCCACAGACTGCTGTCTCTCCGACTCCTCCTACCGTTCTGGATTGTGCTGCTGCCGAACTGGACCGGCTGCGGCAGGATCTTTTGGGCGCCGACCCTCGTCTAGTGGCCGGGCGCTTGGAGCTGGCTTTTGGCTGGATTCGCTCCGATGCTTCGATTCGGGCGGCACTGGTCCAGGCCTCGACGGCTTGCGATGAGGAGAAGCAGGCCGTCCTTGGGGCGAAAGCTGTTCGCGACGCCGCCTTGGGGGAGGTAGCCGATCTCCGAGGTCACAGCAAGGCGCTGGAGAGCGAGCTGCAGGGCCCGCGGGACCAGCTCGCCAAGGAGGCCCGCCTTCGCCAAGAGCAGGAGGAAGGCATGAAAGCTCGCGAGGTGGCCGTCAAGGACCAGGACGCCAAGCTCAAGAAGCACCGTGACTGCCTAGGCGCGCTGGAGCGAGAGTTGGAGGCGAGGAAGGTCGAGTTGGACGGCAAGGCACGGGTCCTTGCCGAGGATCGCGTGGCCTTCATGGAGATGGAGGTGAAGGCTCGCGCCTTGCTGAGGACGCTTTATGATAGCAGCCTGGAGAGTCCGCTGGCCGGCGCAGAGGATGGCCCCACCAAGCTACTTCCCTTCCTGGGTCGCGCTCTTGAAGATGTCACCCTTGGCCTTGGCCCTACGGCTGAGGCCGAGGCGCGTGTCTTGTCTTCTGCAGCGCTGACGCAGGTCCTCACCCACATCTACCTTCGTGATCCCAACGTCGACCTCGACAGCCTGCTGGAGCCAGCGAGCGGCGAGCTTGCCGCTGCCGCTGCTGAGGCCGTGAAGGGTCGTGCGGAGGCTCTGCTGGGGAAGTTCCGGGCCTTCAGCACGAAGCCGAAGCGGGGCGCTGCCAACCCTGCGGCTCCACAAGGCGAACCCGCTCCACGCAACTCCAACGACAAGTGACTCCGTTGTGGCTCCTGTTCTGCTTCTAATTCCTGCACATGTATCATGCCTCGAGGAGGCGTTTAAACTTGCATTTGGCGTTGTGATAACAATTATGGACTGTAATATTTGCTTTTGAATTCCTTGGAATTTGCGCTTTTCCTTCCTACTTGCTTATGTTCTACGCCGGCAGAGCCCGGCCCCGCGCATACCTCAGCCGCCGTTAGCCCCCACCGAAAACCAGGACGGGACCAAGGAGTGAGGGGCTACGTGACAAGTTAGGCTCCTGAGTCGCGATGCTCAGGAGTCCCCCTTGGCGCACGAACAACAAGTAGGGAGGTGAGATGTGGGTGGATCTACCGTTCTACGTCTGCAGAGCCCGGCCCCGTGCATACCTCAACCGCCGTTAGCCTTTCGGAACTAAGGAGTGAGGGGCTACATGACCAGTTAGGCTCCTGAGTCGCGATGCTCAGGAGTCCCCCTTGACGCTCAAATGGCCTTCGTACCTTGGCTCCGCTCGGGGAGGGACGTGCGATGAACCAGGCCCGAGGGGCCTGGCTGGGTGGCGCATGTCTGGGCGTGACCCAGACGCAGCCCCCGTGCCCAGCCCCCTCGCGCGGCACTCCCGAGGGAAGGCGTTGCGATGAGGCCAGACACTGGGCTCTGGGCTCCCTAAGGTTGATGCAGCCCGGGGGCCACCCTCAGTTGTTTATCACTAGCACGGAGCATAGCGCTTCCGTATGTGTACGGGCATAGCCGCTCCTCGACAGTGTCGTCAGCCAGCGCAGAGCATGGTGCTTCCACTGGTGCGTGGGAGGGGGCTCCCCTCCGGGAGGAGCCCCCGGGGCATGTACAACCCCGCCCTGACACGTGGCTGGCACGGTAGGGCCTGACGAGGTGTATCTGGGCACCCGTGAGCCAGCGCGGGGCTCACGGGGCCCTACCTCAAGGCGGGTTGCGCCTGGCACTGGGCCTTATCTTGTGATGTGTTCCTGTAGATTTGGTTAGATGTCGGCGCTCTACGTCCTCGGGTCCCGGCCCTCGAGCTGGTCTCAGCCATCGCTGGTATGCCAGGTCGCGATGCCGTGGACAAGGCCAGAGGGTGAGGGCTGGTGAGCCAGTAGGAGCCCTGAGTCGCGATGCTCAGGTACCCCCCCCCCCCTTTAACGTGCAAGTGGTCGACATGAACGAAGAAAAGGTGCCATGGATTGGCATCAAATAACAAGCATGATGGGTCAAACGCATGACCCGAAATAAACGCAAGAGGGATACATGCCGCCGGGTCTGGCCCGAGCGACTTGGGGATGATGCAGCCTGAAGGGCGCCCCCAACAAGATAAGCTAGGAACATGAAGTAAAAGGGATACACACCGCAGGGACGGACCCATGCGGCCTGGGAATAATGCAGCCCTAGGGGGCGCTCCTAGCTGGAAATGAAACTTGAAAGATGTCACTTGATAGCGTTGAATACGAAGGGGTGTTGGTGCAGCAGACTCGGTGGGCTGCGGGAGCCAATCCTCACGAGCCCCCAGGCTCAGGGGCCTCGGGAAGCTCTGGAGGTGCTGGTGGCTCCTCGTGGACCATCTCCATCTCTGCCAGGGCTGTGGAACGCCTGGCCTCTTGAGCCTCCAGGATGCTCCTCATGAGGCGCTGGCGCGTGGCAGCCACGTTCAGCAAGCCGTAAGGCATGCGAACGTAGCTGTGGGGTGGACCTTCGCAGCGCCCCACGCGAGAGGGCCAGAGGCGCTCCTGAGAGGCG
>LR880970.1:49713859-49726948 GCA_904067115.1 Aegilops sharonensis
GGCGGCGGCTTGGAGGAGGGGGCAAGGCGGCGGCAAGGTGGAGTCCCGGCCGGACTCCTCGTCCGAGGCGGCGGCGGCTCGGTCTCCTGGTGGGAGACGGCGCGCGGGGGAGTGGGCCGGCTCGGCTGGGTTTCGGCCCAGTCGGCGCTGCTCTTTTTAAAAATAATAATTCCACCAAACCAAAAATAAATCCTAGAAAATAAAATAAAAACCTAAAAATGTCAAAACAATTTTCACCGTCTAAATAAAATATTTAGAACGAGATGAACATTTTCTTGGCCCTAAAATGCAATTTTGAAAAACGTGAATTTTTCCAATGCAAATAAAATAGCAATAAAATCTGAATTAAATCAAATATTTGATTTTAATATTTTCCTCCAATATTTCAATTATTTTGGAGAGGTCATATTATCTCCTCTCATATATTTTATTATGAATTTTTTTTCGGAGAGAAAAATAATTAAAATAAAAAATCCTCGTTTCAATATTTGATAAAATTCAAATATGAAAACCGGGAAATCCCCAACTCTCTCCTCGTTTCAATATTTGAAAAAATTCAAATATGAAAACCGGGAAATCCCCAACTCTCTCCGAGGATCCTTGAGTTGCTTAGGATTTCGAGGATCGCAAAACGAAATGCAATAAAATATGATGTGCATGAATCATTTATGTATAACATTCCAAATTGAAAATTTTGGATATTACACCAAGTAAGGGAACGACCCGGAGCCGAGGAAGACTCGGCAGTTGTTTCCGACGTGGAGTGGGTATGAGGGTTTACTTTTTCGGGCGCAGTGTGAGGCTGCCATCGCCAGAGAATAACAGGAGGTGTGGGTGAGTAGAGGGACATCCAGGCCAGGGATGTGAGTATGGTGGGGCCATGAGGCCTGCCCGGCAGCACAGTCGGCCACGGGAGGCGGGAGCAGGCGGTTCCGCTGGCGCTGGTTTGGGCGGCTAGAGCAGGAAGATCATAGACTGAAGAAGCACGATTGTCGTTAGATTGACATCAAACAGTCTGACGCTGGTAGAGTCGATTGTTGACTAAGTCTCTTTTTTTGAGAAAACTTGTGTACGCATGAACTTAGTTGGTCCACAAGTCAGCCTCCAAATCTATGGCAGACAACATATTTTATTTTTTTAATAATTTGCAGCCCATTTGTTAATTCTTAAGGAATTTATTACAGCCCATTTTCTGCCCAGGACGACGGTCAAAAAGTTCAACCTTATTTTGCATATTTCGGTGGAGTCTGAATGGTTTTAATCCAGAAATGATAAACATTTATTTTTTAAGAACTTATTGATTTGCGAAGAAAAATATCGTTTTGTTTTTGTAAGCTAATAAGAAATGGGACAATTGAGTTGGTTTAAGGGAAAACCAGTGGTAAAAAAATCAGTGTTGGTAGGGAAAACAAAAAATAAGGATGTAAATATGAAAAAGGAAACTTTATGTATTTTCAATATAATAATACGTGTATATGAACTAGTAAAACTATAGGTTGAGATTAGAAAATGGAAGTAGGACATTGCGTTTCAAGAGGAAAATAGAACTGGGATGTGTGTTTGATTCAGTAAAAAAACTGCTTGTGGATATTGTAAGACAAAATATAACTAACGCTGGCGGGCTAGAGGCCAGTAGATACCTACTGGATCTTTGTGCCCCGTTGTCGTCATGGTTTGGGCCTGTTAAAAACAAAACCAATCCTGGGCAGTCTACAACCCAGTTGAAACTTGCTCGACCTGAAAAAACAATATACCTGCTGGATCCCCGTTATCAGTCTGTACTTGCAGAATTCTCTCGTTTATTGACCGATACATCTCCAACGTATCTATAATTTTTTATTGTTCCATGCTATTATATTATCTGTTTTGGATGTTTTATATGCATTAATATGTTATTTTATATGATTTTTGGGACCAACCAATTAACCTAGAGCCCAGTGCCAGTTTCTGTTTTTTCCTTGTTTAAGAGTTTCGTAGAAATGGAATACCAAACGGAGTCCAAACGGAATAAAAGTTTTGCGATGATTTTTATTGGACCAGAAGATGTATAGAGGACTTGGAGTGCATTACAAGTTCCAAGTCTCCGCTCCCCTACTCCACCATCCAAGGTGCTTGCTCTAACTTGGCAGTGTTATATCTGGTTGCATGTTGCATATGGTGTCTAGCTTGTATTGCTCCTAATTAGTGTAAACTGCATCTGCTTAGCTTACACATGATAGGTGTGAATATGACACGCTTTCCTGTTTTTTAGTACATACTATATCTGTCTATCACACCATGTTCTTACATGAAAATACTCTGCTTGTGTATCATGCGTCGGTCACATATGATGGGACACCTTTAAGTTGGCAGTGTGATATTGGTTTGCGTCTTGAATATGATTTCTAGCATGTAGTGCTTCTAGTTTGATGAACGCCACCTATGACGAGACAATTTTAACTTGGCAGAGTGATATTGATTGCACCTTCCATATGGTGTCTAGCTTGAAGTGCTTCTAATTTGTTGAAGTGCCTTCTGCTTAGTTACCACATCATAGGTGTCAATATGTCAAGCCGTCCAGTTTTTAGTACATATTCCATCGTCATATCATGACTTTGCCTTTCATCAGAGTAGTGTCCGTCTGTATCATGCATGAATGAGTTCTGAAGAGCGAATTTTATTCCTTTTGCTTGTCGGTTTGATCTCACAATGCAAAATCAATAAAGCGGAAGGAAATTTGTAAGGCATTGGATGATGGTGCTCCTTCCGAGCAACTGAAACGGAGGGTCTCTATAGACTCTACTCCGCCATCCTCCCAACAAGATTCGCAAGACAGCGCAAGGCTAGACAGTTAAAGTAGCTGTGTAGATGATGAGCACATCTCCCCGACTCCACCATCATAGGTGCTTGCTCTAACTTGGCACTATTATATGTGGTTGCATGTTGCGTATGATTTCTAGCTTGTATTGCTTCTAACTTTGTTGAATTGCATCTTCTTACTTTACACATAATGCCTATGAATATGACACGCGTTCCTGTTTCTAGAACATACTATATCTGATCACACCATGTTCTTACATCAGACTACTGTTCTTGCATATCCCGCATCAGTCACTTATGATAAGGCACCTTTAAGTCGCCACTGTGATATTGGTTGTGTCTTGCATATGATTTCTAGCATGTACTGCTTCTAATTTGTTGAAATGCTAGACAGTTCGAACTTGGCAGAGTGATATTGGTTGCACCTTTCATATGGTGTCTAGCTTGCAGTGCTTCTAATTTGTTGAAATGCCTTCCACTTAGTTACCACATCATAGGTGTGTATGTCAGGCCGTCCTATTTTTCGTACATATTACATCCTCGTACATGTGTTTGCCTTTCATCCGAGTAATGTTCGTCAGTATCATGCATGAATGAGTTCTCAAGAGCGAATTTTATTCCTTTTTCTTATCGGTTTGACTTCATAATGCAAAATCAATACATCTGAAGGAAATTAGTCCGGCAGTGGATGATGGTGGTCCTTCGGAGCAACTCAAACAGAGGGTCTCTACAGATTCTACTCCGCCATCCTACCAACAAGATTCGCAAGACAACACAATGCTGGACAGTCAACGTAGCTGTGTAGATGATGAGCACATCTCCCCTAATGCACCATCACAGGTGCTTGCTCTAACTTGGCACTATTATATGTGGTTGCATGTTGCGTATGATGTCTAGCTTGTATTGCTTCTAACTTTGTTGAATTGCATCTGCTTACTTTACACATAATGCATGTGAATATGCCAACCGTTCCTATTTCTAGAACATACATGTAGATGATGAGCACGTCTCCCCTACTCCACCATTACAGGTGCTTGCTCTAACTTGGAAAAATTATATGTGGTTGCGTGTTCCGTATGATGTCTAGTATGTCTTGCTTCTGATTTTGTTGAATTGCATCTGCGTAGCTTACCACTTATACCTGCAACGATCACTTACCCACAAGACACATTGAACTTGGGAGTGTTATATAGGTTGCATCTTGTGTTGTCTTCTAGCTTGTACTGTTTCTAATTTCTTGAAATGGCACTTACGATGAGACACTTTTTACCTGATAGAGTGATATTGGTTGCATGTTCATATGGTGCGTAGCTTTCATTTCTTATAATTTTGTTGAAATGTCTTCTGCTTACTGTTTTTCATACATATTCCATCCTCCTATTGTACGTCTGAATATGCAATGATGTCCTTTTTTGTATATATTCCATCCTCCTATCCTGCGCTTGCCTTACATCAAAGTAGTGTTCGTCTATATCATGCATTGATACGTCTCCGTCGTATCTATAATTTTTGATTGTTCTATGCCAATATTATTCAACTTTCATATACTTTTGGCAACTTTTTATACTATTTTTGGGACTAACATATTGATCCAGTACCCAGTGCTAGTTCCTGTTTGTTGCATGTTTTATGTTTCGCAGAAACCCCATATCAAATGGAGTCCAAATGGGATAAAAACAGACGGAGAATTATTTTGGAATATTTGTGATTTTTTTGGAAGTAAAACCAACGCGAGACGGTGCCCGAGGTGGCCACGTGGGTGGGGCCCACGCGCACTCCAGGCAGGCGCGCCCCTGACCCTCGTGGGCCACCCGTAAGGCGGTTGATGCTCTAGTTTGGCCGCAAGAAAGCTAATTCTTGGAAAAAGATATGGGCAAAGGTTTCAATCCAATCGGAGTTACAGATCTCCAGATATAAAAGAAACGGTGCGAGGGCAGAATCCCGGAAGGCAGAAACAGAAAAAGACAGAGAGACAGATCCAATCTCAGAGGGGCTCTCGCCCCTCCCACGCCATGGAGACCATGGACCAGAGGGGAAACCCTTCTCCCATAGGGAGAAGGTCAAGGAAGAAGAAGAAGAAGAAGGAGGGGGGCTCTCTCCCCTTCGCTTCCTGTGGCGCCGGAACGCCAACGGGGGCCATCATCATCACCGCGATCTACACCAACACCTCCGCCATCTTCACCAACATCTCCATCACCTTCCCCCCTCTATCTACAATGGTCCACTCTCCTGCAACCCGCTGTACCCTCTACTTGAACATGGTGCTTTATGCTTCATATTATTATCCAATGATGTGTTGCCATCCTATGATGTCTGAGTAGATTTTCGTTGTCCTATCGGTGGTTTATGAATTTCTATGATTGATTTAATTTGCTTGTGGTTATGTTGCTGTCCTTTGGTGCCCATCATATGAGCGTGCGCGTGGATCACACCATAGGGCTAGTTGTATGTTGATAGGACTATGTATTGGAGGGCAAGGGTGACAGAAGCTTCAGCCTAGCATAGAAATTGATGCATACGGGATTGAAGGGGGACCAATATATCTTAATGCTATGGTTGGCTTTTACCTTAATGAACGTTAGTAGTTGCAGATGCTTGCTAATAGTTCCAATCATAAGTGCACAGAATTCCAAGTCAGGGATGACATGCTAGCAGTGGCCTCTCCCACATAAAACTTGCTATCGGTCTAGTAAAGTAGTCAATTGCTTAGGGACAATTTCGCAACTCCTACCACCACTTTTCCACACTCGCTATATTTACTTTATTGTGTATTTACTTAATCAGCCCCTAGTTTTTATTCTCGTGCTCTTTATTACCTGGAAAACTGATACGTCTCCAACGTATCTACTTTTCCAAACTCTTTTGCCCTTGTTTTGGACTCTAACTTGCATGATTTGAATGAAACTAACCCGGACTGACGCTGTTTTCAGCAGAACTACCATGATGTTGTTTTATGTGTAGAAAAGAAAAGTTCTCGGAATGTCCTGGAAATCAACGGAGGCACTTTTTGGAATTTATAAAAATTATTGGGTGAAAGAAATACACCAGGGGCCCCAGGGCCTGTCCACGAGACAGCCCCCCCCTAGGGCGCGCCCCCCTATATCGTGGGGCCCCTGGACCTCCTCTGACCTCAACTCCAACTCCATATATTCCGTCTCGGGGAGAAAAAAATCAAGGAGAAAGTTTCGTCGCGTTTCACGACATGGAGCCGCCGCCAAGCCCTAATCTCTCTCGGGAGGGCTGATCTGGAGTCTGTTCAGGCTGCGGAGAGGGGAATTCGTCGCCGTCATCATCATCAACCATCCTCCATCACCAATTTCATGATTCTCACCGCCGTGCATGAGTAATTCCGTCGTAGGCTTGCTGGACGGTGATGGGTTGGATGAGATTTACCATGTAATCAAGTTAGTTTTGTTAGGGTTTGATCCCTAGTATCCACTATTTTCTGAGATCGATGTTGCTATGACTTTGCTATGCTTAGTTCTTTTCACTAGGGCCCGAGTGCCATGTTTTCAGATCTGAACCTATTATGTTTTCATGAATATACACTACAAAAAAAAAGACACATCCGTGACATTTTGGGCCGAACGAATTTTTTTTCTGTCATACATATGACACTTCTGTGACGATAATTGTGACAAAACCCGGTATCATCATAGATGTGGTGGGCTCCTACTTCTGTGACAAAAAATCATGACAGAAAATGGGCTTTTCGTCCTGGGCGGGCCGGAGCCGCAGCTGCATGACATTCTTTGGGCCGTCCATGACGGAAAAAAACCGTGGTAGAAGCGAGGGGGAGGAAAATTTTGGGGAGTTGCCGGTTACGGTGGGAGGTCGGGGGCCGAGCGATGCGCGTTTCTCTCGTACATACGCGCGTGTGTGCGATGCGTTGGCTCTAACTGTAGCCGAGCGAGGCGTTGGGCTCTAACTGAACCCGAGCGATTGCACTGCAGGCTACGCGTTACTGAACCAGAGCGATCGATCGATGGCTGTTAACAGAACCCGAGGGAGCGATTCCTTCGCTACTGCTGCTAACTAAAGCCGATCGATGCTGCCTCTGGGATGAACAGTGAGCGTTGCGGGGGGAGGGGGTTTGGATGAACAGTGAGCGGTGGCATTGCCTCTGGATGAACAGGAACCCGTGGTGTGGAGGGCTGGATGAACAGTAGACGGTGGAGGGGTGGCCGTGAAGGGGTGGTTGAACATGACCCCGTGGTGTGGAGGGCTGGATGAACAGTAGACGGTGGAGGGGTGCCCGTGGAGGGGTGGCTGAACAGTAGCCTGTGGAGTAGCGCGCGGTGGAGGCTGGATGAATAGGAGCCCGGGGAGGCTGGAGGAGGTCGACGGTAGCCCGTAGAGGCTGGAGGAGGTCGACGGTGGAGATGAACAGTATCCCGTGGAGTCCCGTTATGCAGTTAGCCACACCCCTCCGCCCCCCCCCCCCCCCCCCCCCCGGCCGCCCCCCCCCCCCCCCCCCCCCCGGCCGCCCCCCCCCCCCCCCCCCCCCCGGCCGCCCCCCCCCCCCCCCCCCCCCCGGCCGCCCCCCCCCCCCCCCCCCCCCCGGCCGCCCCCCCCCCCCCCCCCCCCCCGGCCGCCCCCCCCCCCCCCCCCCCCCCGGCCGCCCCCCCCCCCCCCCCCCCCCCGGCCGCCCCCCCCCCCCCCCCCCCCCCGGCCGCCCCCCCCCCCCCCCCCCCCCCGGCCGCCCCCCCCCCCCCCCCCCCCCCGGCCGCCCCCCCCCCCCCCCCCCCCCCGGCCGCCCCCCCCCCCCCCCCCCCCCCGGCCGCCCCCCCCCCCCCCCCCCCCCCGGCCGCCCCCCCCCCCCCCCCCCCCCCGGCCGCCCCCCCCCCCCCCCCCCCCCCGGCCGCCCCCCCCCCCCCCCCCCCCCCGGCCGCCCCCCCCCCCCCCCCCCCCCCGGCCGCCCCCCCCCCCCCCCCCCCCCCGGCCGCCCCCCCCCCCCCCCCCCCCCCGGCCGCCCCCCCCCCCCCCCCCCCCCCGGCCGCCCCCCCCCCCCCCCCCCCCCCGGCCGCCCCCCCCCCCCCCCCCCCCCCGTTTCGACCGTAGCGCTCCAACTCAAGTCTGTTTCGTCCGTTTTGCGGTACGCCACACCCCTCCCAATCAACAGGACCCCCGTTTCGACCGTAGGAGGTCCGTTTCCTCCGTTTTGCGGTACGCCAGGCCCCTCCCGATCAACAGGACCCCGTTTCGAACGTGGCCGGTCGAACACAAGGACGATACCTCCGTTGTGCGGTACGCTAGGCCTCGTTTCCATCGTCTGTTCCGTCCAAGCCCTCCCGATGAACGCGACCACACATTCCGATCCGACCCAGCCGGTTGGCTCCCCATGAACACGATGACGACGCTGTTTCTCCGTTCCGACCCAGCCATGTACGTATGCGCGATAGGCATTAGAGACCCTGCCCGTATGTACGTACGTGGCCGTATTTTCTTTCTTGCACCCTCGCCGCTGTACGTATGTGTACATGCTACATGCGCGCCTCTACTACGACAGGTGCACGCCTCTACATCCACCAGTATATATGTACGTACACGTTCGCGACCAGAATGACAACGCTATGTACGCTTCGACCAGGTGGGTCCCGATTGTCAGGCACTTCCTTGCGTGAGAAGATGTAGCTGGTGGGTCCCAGCAGTCCGGGGGGCGAATCGTTTTGTTTTTTTTTTGCCCGGACGCACTTCCTTGCGTGCGAAGATGTAGCTGGTGGCCTGTCCGGTGGGTCCCAGCAGTCAGGGGGAAACGATTTATTTTGCAAAATACTGGTGGCCTGTCCGGTGGGTCCCCGCTGTCAGGTGGAGGAATAATTATTTTGCACGTAATAAGGAGGCACTTCCTTGCGGCTGCCGTGGACCCAGCTGTCAGCCTCTCCACGTACAGTACTCTTCCGATGGAAGTCGGTCGTTGAGCACATTGACCACGCCGCGCCGAGAGCACCACGGCGATGGATGACGGCGAGGCCTAGGAAGGGGACGACGCGGAGCCGGGCCACGGGAGGCAGGAGAAGGCAGTAGCACAGCCGGCCACGGGAGGCAGGAGCAGGCGGCACAACCGGCGCTGCTTTGGGCGGCTGGAGCAAGAAGACCAGAGGTTGAAGAAGCCGTATGGCCGTTGGATGGACATCATACGGTCACTGGAGTATTGACTAAGTTGACAAAGCCCTCCGTCCCCGTCAACTTAGTAGGCCCACAAGTCAGCCCGACAATATGGTGGGTCCCAGCTAGCAGGGGGTATTCATTTTTTGGGCGTAATAAGGAGGCACTTCCTTGCGGGCGAAGATATAGCTGGTGGGTCCGACCTGTCAGCGGGGGGAACGTTTTTTCACGAAATACAGAGGCCCTTCCTGTGGGTCCTAGCTGTCGGGTGGAGGAATCATTATTTTGCGCGTAATAAGGAGGCATTTCCTTGCGTGCGGCCGTGGACCCAACTGTCAGCCTCTCCATGTACAGTCCACTTCCGATGGATGTCGTTCATTGACCATGTTGAGCAGGTCGCGCCGAGAGCACCAGGGCGGTGGACGACGGCGAGGCCTAGGAAGGGAACGACACGGAGCCAGGGAATACTCGGCAGTTGTTTCCCACGAGGAGGAGTACGAGGGTTTGCTGGTTCGTCTGCCGTCGCCGGAGAATAACAGCAGGTATGGTTGAGTAGAGGGATGGCTAGGCCAGCGATGGGAGTACGGTGGGGCCGTGAGGCCTGCGCGGCATCATAGCCGACCGCGGGAGGAGGGAGCAGGCAGTCCCGCCGGCGCTTGTTTGAGCGGCTGGAACATGAAGAGCAGAGATTGAAGAAGCACGACAACCGTTGGATGGATATCCAACAGTCACTGCTCTCATGTGTTGACTAAGTTGACAGGGCGTTGCGTGTGCGTCAACCTTTTTTTTTATGAAAGCATATGCGTCAACCTGTAGTAGGCGCACAAGTCAGCCTCAAATATGTGGAAAACAGCATACAGCCCATCTGCCATTATTTTTAATAATGTACAGCCCATTTGCTAATTCTTAAAAAAAAATTGGAGCCCATCTTCTTTTTGTTAGCATTACACCCCATATTGTGGCCATGGTTAAAAAGTATACGAAATTTTGCATATTTCGGTGCGGTCAACTGTTTTTAATCCAGAAATATCGATTCACATTCAAACTATTTTGAAAAATAATTTATATAAATATAAAATCAAAATAATTGTCCACGCATAAAAATCTATGGAATTTAAGATCTTGTAATGAAAAAAATGAAACTAATTCCCGGTTTGATGTCTTTTAAAAATGTACAGGCCATTTCTGGGCAAACCGAATGAAACTCTCCTCGTCTTGAAACATTTGCAGCCCAGCAGGTCCGATAAAGCAAGTAGGCCTTGTTTGGGTATTTCTTTTAAAAAATAGAACTGGGCTAGCCATTTTCAGCAAGAAAAAACACAATTGGGCTCATGATGTGGTAAACATAAATAAAACCCTGGCTAGACGGGCCACAACCCCGTTGTTACCCTGATCCGTCGCTAAAACTAGTATAAATAACAACTGCTTGTTCCTCATTGTCTCAAAAAAACTGCTTGTTCCTCAAAAAAAAAAAAAACTGCGCGACTTGCTGGGTCCCTGGTGTCAGCCGCTCGTAGTGTAATTCTCTCATTTATTGACCACGTTGACGATGGCGTGAGCCCCAGATGTCCAACCATTAGGAGGAACCATATTTTTGGGCTTGTACTATAGAGGCACTTGCTTGCGTACTGCCATGACGCTAGTGGGTCCCTACTGTCATCCTCTCCACGTACAGTCATCTCCTTGTTCCTCTCGGTTGTTGACGACGTTGACAACGCAAGAGGGCGGCGCACCGCGCACGGCGAGCGAACCAAGGCCGCAAGGCGGAGGACGACGGCGAGGCCTCGGACGGAACGAACAGGAGCCGTTGAAGATGCGCCAGTCTAGTCGCAGGCGGAGAGGAGTACGAGGGTTGACTGGTGGGGGTGGTGAGGGCTAGTCACTTGGCTTCTATAATGCACAGTGAGCTCAAGCAGCCGGCGTGAGTGATGTTATTTCCCTTGGTTGTGATTTGTTACAATATTTCACTCTAAATTAAACGAATGGCAAGCCATTTGCCTTGTTTCAAAGAAAATATGACAGTCACAGCCGAGTTGAAAAGGGCAGGAACATCTAACTCCAGCTTACAAACTGTACAAAAGCACGCGGGTTGATTGTTCATCAGGTTTACAAAAAAACCCAGATTGAAAAGGGCAACAACATCTAACTCCAGCACTGTTTTCGGCAGTCACAGTCAAATGGATCGGTCAGGTACATAGAATGAACATCCTGGATCGTAAAATTTACTGGATTATGACCACAATATGTTGTAAATAGAAGCCCAACACGTTCAGAAGCTCTTTTGCCCACCTGAAACTCCTTTTTTTGCTCTTCGACATACCCATCCGTCAAAACCATGCTGCTGATAAACTTAAGCCTGATGGACAATAGTAACCTCACATTCAGCAGGAAGAATGTGACAAATCTTGTGTTTGCACGGTTGGCTACATATCGTTCTAGCGTTATTGTCTTCAATCGAATCTCATGAGAAGTGAGAAAATCCCGATGCTTACGAATCCACCGATTGGTTATAACTTTCTTACCCCGTCCTGTTGCCTAAATAGACATGAAAATGGAAAACAGTTAAGGTCTAAAAGAAGAGTGTCGAAAGGGCAACATCTAAACGGTTAATTCTAGTACACTTTATGCGGGCTTCCAATGTGCGTGAAATTATCACCTTTACATACAACTTCTCCAGACATGTAAAGCATTGCAGCAAGCCAATAATCTTGTTCAGATCAAAAATATTCATTTGGATATATAAGATCTTGACAGAATCCAGCACCATTGATAGGCCATCCATGGATAAACTCTTCATTGAGCATAGAACATAATATTAGTACAAAATGTGTACTCCAAGATGATATATAAATTATGCGCAGAAATTTAAAATGCAACATATGGTTACAAGTGTAGATGATAATATAAAGTACCTGAAGAACCGTGGAGCCAAACACCATATTGAAATGAGCACAGAGATCATGTATTACACCCAAGGTCTCTAGTTTAGGCGCTGAGAGGACGGTTATTTGCAACGGTGAATAACTAGAATCAAGGATCAACCTTTGAAGTGATGGGGCATCCTGGATGATGAGCTGCCTTCCGTCAAAAGAAATTCCAATTCTTACAAGGTTAGGCGACTTTATTTGGAGACAACCGATTCTAACTGTGAAAGCAAGCACCAAGCACTCCAGCGCAGGGCAACTGGAGTGGATGATGCTGTGCAATGAGGCCTCCGATATACGAACCCGCACAAGTGAAAGTTTCTTGAGAAATGGGAGTCGAAGGTTTAGTACCAGATTGTCTGGAATGTAGCACAGCGCAAAGGTGGCGGTGTGGAGAGAGGAGGAAAACCGCGAGATGGACATCGGTTCTGAGGGCACAAGTTCATGGCGTTCTGTATGTGGTATGTGATTTCCAGGGGAATAGTAGAACTCAAGCAGCTGTAGTTCTGTGAATTCAGGGGATTTCAGCCAGGCATCCACCATGCAGGGCATGGTATGCTTGCTCAGGTAGCATGACGGGATGCAGAGGCTTTGAACGGAGCCCTGGTGGGAGGAGATGATGGCTCTGGGGATTTCAAAATCATTGAAGAGAGATAGCTGACGACAGTCGAGATTAAGGGGCACGGTGCGCCATAGAGGGCGCCACCGAATTGAGAGGGCTTGGGTGCGGTAGAAATCCTTTGTGGGGAGAAGCGAGATGATCTCCCCAAGGATGGCGTCCGGGAGATCAATGATGCGGTCCACCCGAGATTCTACGGGTTCCTGGGATCCGGTGGGGGCGGGATCGCCGCTTCTCCCTGTGCTGCCGGGTGCGGGATCTACAACAGGCGTCGCCGCTGGCGGGAGCCTCATCTTCTTGGTGCTGGGGTCTGCCGACTCCATTTTCCTCGAGGGCGTCATGTCGCGCTCACGGATTTGAGCAGAGTAACGAATGACGAGCCTAGTTGTAGTCCGAGCGAAGAAGAAGGGGAGCTGGGGGTTTTCTGTAGGAGTGAGGAAGAAGGGGAGCTGGGGTTTTCTGTAGGAGTGAGGTGAGGAATTTGGGGGTACGAGTGGAGCGAGCTAGCGTGAGGTGGGTGGGAGCGAGGAGGAAGAAGAGCACCCAGGTTTTTTTTGTGGGGGACGGGGGGGGTGTGCTGGGTGTGGGTAGCGCCTTTTGAATTGATTTTACTATTTACTAGTGTGGATTGGCTGTTTT
>LR880970.1:49768150-49783172 GCA_904067115.1 Aegilops sharonensis
CCACTCCGAAGAAGAGAGGTGTTTTATTTCTCAGTCCTGAAGATATGCAAGAGGCAAAGAAATCAATGAAAGAAAAAGGTATTAAAGCTGAAGATGTTAAGAATTTACCTCCTATTGAAGAAATACATGGTCTTAATTTACCGCCTGAAGAGCCACATTTTCTTGATAACCCGACACAGGTAGTAAAGGTAAATTCTCTCTATAGATATGATAAAGTTGAAATACCCTCTACTAAATTTCATAGCCCATGCTTAGATGAATTTGATGACTTTATGGCTAGGCAAGAAAGTTTTAATGCTTATGTTGGTAGAGAGTTAAAGAATAATGCTTTCGAGATAGGACGCGTAGGTGATAATCTGGCTAGAGTTAAAGATGAACTTCACCGCGTTAGCAAATATGCTTCTATGGTTGCTACTCAAGCAGAGCAAGTACTTAAAGCTCAAAATGATTTGATTGATGAATTGAATAATAAAAATGACTTTGCTGTTAGAGTGGCTACTAGAACTGGTAGAATGACTCAGGAACCTTTGTATCCTGAAGGCCACCCTAAGAGAATCGAGCAAGATTCTCAGAGAAATAATTTAGAGGCACCTAGTTCTTCTAAAAAGAAGAAGAAGAAAAACGATAGGACTTTGCATGCTTCTAGTGAACCTACCGTAGACACACCTGAGAATCCCAATGATATTTCTATTTCTGATGCTGAAACACAATCAGGTGATGAACATGAACCTAGTGATAATGTTAATGATAATGTTCATGTTGATGCTCAACCTAGCAAAGACAATGATGTAGAGATTGAACCTGTTGTTGATCTTGATAACCCACAATCAAAGAATCAACGTTATGATAAGAGAGATTTTGTTGCTAGAAGCACGGTAAAGAAAGAGAACCATGGGTTCAGAAACCCATGCCCTTCCCTCCTAAACCATCCAAGTCAAATGATGATGAGGATTTTGAGCGCTTTGCTTAAATGATTAGACCTATTTTCTTACGTATGCGCTTAATTGATATGCTTAAAGTAAATCCTTATGCTAAGTATATGAAGGATATCATCACAAATAAAAGAAAGATACCGGAAGCTGAGATTTCCACCATGCTTGCTAATTACACTTTTAAAGATGGAATACCAAAGAAACTTGGAGATCCGGGTGTACCAACTATACCATGCTCTATTAAAACAAATTATGTTAGAACTGCTTTATGTGATCTTGGAGCCGGTGTTAGTGTTATGCCTCTCTCTTTATATCGTAGACTTGAATTGAATAAGTTGACACCTACTGAAATATCTTTGCAAATGGCTGATAAATCAACTGCTATACCTGTCAGTATTTGTGAGGATGTGCCTGTTGTGGTTGCAAATGTCACTATCTTAACGGACTTTGTTATTCTTGATATTCCTGAGGACTTTCTTAATACTGCAGGGGGCTGTTATTGATTGCAACAAAGGCAATGTCACTTTTCATGTTAATGGTAATGAGCATACGGTACACTTTCCGAGGAAACAATCTCAAGTTCATAGCATCAATTCAATTGAAAAAGTTCCAGCTATCATTTTTGGAGGTTTTGAATTTCCTCTCCCTACTCTCAAGAAAAAGTATGAAATTCTTATTGTTGGGGATTTTCATATCCCCGTTGAGGTAACTTAGTGTTATTCGAAATTTCTCTGGTTCCGTGTTATTCGGAATGAGTTCGTTAACAAGACTTGATCAACCTTGTTAGTGGGTTCATTTTGATGATCGCGAGATGGATGAAACTAGAAGGCACAACCTTCTGTACCCTCTTTTTACTTTCTGTTATTTAGAATAAATAAAGCAAAAATAGTATTATCCGTCTGTTTTCCGAATTATCGGTGCATTAAAAAATAGCCCAAAAATAAAAGTGCTCCAAATGCCCTGCAAATCTAGTATGATTTTTTCTGGAATATTTGAGGATTTTAGGCACTAAAAACACCGCAGGAGGGCCAAGCACAAGGCCACGAGAGAGGAGGGCGCGCCCCCCTGTCTCGTGGGCCCCTGGTGGCTCTCCTCCACTTATGCCAGCACCCACACACTCCATCTTCTACCCAAAAAAATCCCCATCCAGCTCAAGCACGAGTTCTAGCTCGTTTTGCTGCGATTTCGATCTCTTAGCTCAAAGCTCCATTAGCAAAACTGCTTTGGGAGATTGTTGCTTGGTATGTGACTCCTCCATTGGTCCAATTAGTTTTTGTTCTAGTGCTTTATTCATTGCAAATTTTTGCTGCATAGGTGACCATGTTCTTGAGCTTGCATGTTAAATTTTTTAGGTCCCAAGCAATTCCAATGCATGGTATAGGCTCTAGGCACTTGTAGGAGTAGTTGCTATCAATCTTGTTTAGTTTTATTCACTTTAATTTTGAAGTTACTAAAATTTCAGAAATTTTCAGAAAAAGAAATATGCTTAGAAGAATGTACGAAGGAGGTTCCTCGGCAAAGAAAGGGCCCAGGATTGCTATACGCGAGCAAGATGTTGAATTGCCAAGGGACGCAAATGTACGGGCTTGTGAGTGGCCATCCGATGATTTTATGGTCGAAGCAGGCTTCAAGGAGGAATTTATGCAACCCGTGTGGCTAACTTTCTTAATATAGTTCCACGAGAGGGGGATATGATTTTACCTCCTGTTTATTTGGATAAAGAAGCTATGTTCCATCATCATTTTCTTGAGAGGAATGAACAATTCCTCCATTATCGACTAATCTATGACAGACGCAACGTCGTCCCTGTTACTCTTCCTGCTCCCTACCTTTTTGATTATCAGGCAAAAGGAAGATATGTTGTCACCAACACGCTGCTGCTCAGGAGGCGGTCGCCTCTGCATCTCTGTACAACCCCAGTTTCACTTATGGATATCAGCCAGGCGGTCCTTGGTACTAGACCAACTTAGGCCAAAAGCCTAAGCTTGGGGGAGTATGTATTTCTCACCGACTTTACATTCATGTTCACACACTAGTCGTCGGTGCTCATACTCTTTCATTGTATTATCCATGCTAGTTTAATTTTCTTTTTCTAGTTTTGTTCTTGTGTGTTTGATAAACCTTAAGAAAAACCCAAAAAATTAGTTAGTTTAATTTCCATGCTTGTAGTAGAAATTAAAATGAAAATCCAAAAAGATTTCTATTTCTTCTTCTTACTTGTTGGGAGCTTTCCCGCGTAAATAGTTTTATTTTCTTTTCTTTCTTTTGGGGGTCGAGAAGACCATATTGAAATTGCTTAGTGGCTCTCATACGCATGATTGTTTATTTAATTTAGAGCCCATATTACTTGTCTTCTCTCTTGAGTTGAATGCTTGCAGATTCCAGCTTAGTCCAATGCACGTGCACTCTTACTATTATACACATCGTTCGGTCGTGCGAGTGAAAGGCAATAAGGACGATATATGATGAACTTATTGGGATGAGAAAAGCTGGTATGAACTCGACCTCTTTTGTTTTTGTAAATATGATGAGTTCATCGTTCCTGAGTCAGCTATTATGAAGTAAACATATTTGCAATGACATTTAGAGATTATAGTTGCTTGTGCCATGCTTGATTAGCTATGAGTTATAATGGTTTACCTTGCGTGCCAACATGCTATAAGAATGATTATGATGTGGTATGATGGGATGGTATCGTCCTTTGAATAAATTGAGTGACTCGACTTGGCACATGTTCACACACGTAGTTGAATCAAATCAACATAGCCTTCATGATATTTATGTTCATGGTAGATTATATCCTACTCATGCTTGTACTCAGTGTGAATTAATTTTAATGCATGTTTACGACTGTTGTCGCTCTCTCAGTTGGTCGCTTCCTAGTCTTTTGCTAGCCTTCACTTGTACTAAGCGGGAATACTGCTTGTGCATCCAAACTCCTTAAACCTCAAAGTTGTTCCATATGAGTCCACTATACCTTCCTATATGTGGTATCTACCTGCCGTTCCAAGTAAATTTGTATGTGCCAAACGCCAAACCTTCAAATGAAATTCTGTTTTGTATGCTCGAGCAGCTCATGTTTCAACTAGGGTTGCCTATATCTTCCATGCTAGGTGGGTTATTCTCAAGAGGAGTGGACTCCGCTCCTCATTCACGAGAAAGGGCCGGTAACCCGGATGCCCAGTCTCATGATCCAAAAAGATCAAAGAAAATCAAAATAATTGAACAAAACTCCCCCAGGGCTGTTGTATGTTGGAGGCACTCGTTGTTTCGAGCAAGCCATGGATTGATGCTTGTTGGTGGTTGGGGGAGTATAAACCTTTACCATTCTGTTTGGGAACTGCCTATAATGCATGTAGTATGGAAGACACAACCATCTCATAGTTGTTGCGTTGACAGCGAAAGTATGCCGCTCAAAATGTTATTCAATCTCTAATTTAAAATCGAGCTCTGGCACCTCTACAAATCCCTGCTTCCCTCTGCGAAGGGCCTATCTATTTACTTTTATGTTGAGTCATCATCCTTTCTTATTAAAAGCACCCGCTAGAGAGCACACTGTCATTTGCATTCGTTATTATTAGTTTATATTGGGTATGACTTGACTGGGTCTCTTTTACCATGAATTCCAATGTTTAGTCAGTCCTTGATCTTTAAAGGTGCTCTGCATTTATGTTTTGCGGTTTCAGAAAGGGATAGCGAGATACCATACTGTTATACCATGTTATGATTATTTTGAGAAAGTGTTGTCATCCGAGTTTTATTATTATGGCTCGCTAGCTGATTATATTATTGATATGAGTAATTGTGAGACCTATGTGTTATTGCGAGTATGGTTAGTTCATAATATTTGCTGAAACTTGAATGCTGGCTTTTCATGTTTACAACAACAAGAGCAAACAGAGTTTGTAAAAGTTTTTCTTTATCACTTTCAGTTTATCAACTGAATTGCTTGACGACAAGCAAAGGTTTAAGCTTGGGGGAGTTGATACGTCTCCAACGTATCTACTTTTCCAAACTCTTTTGCCCTTGTTTTGGACTCTAACTTGCATGATTTGAATGAAACTAACCCGGACTGACGCTGTTTTCAGCAAAACTACCACGATGTTGTTTTATGTGTAGAAAAGAAAAGTTCTCGGAATGTCCTGGAAATCAACGGAGGCACTTTTTGGAATTTATAAAAATTATTGGGCGAAAGAAATACACCAGGGGGCCCAGGGCCTATCCACGGACAGGGGGCGCCCCCCCTAGGGCGCGCCCCCCTATCTCGTGGGCCCCCTGGACCTCCTCCGACCTCAACTCCAACTCCATATATTCCGTCTCAGGGAGAAAAAAATCAGAGAGAAAGTTTCATCGCGTTTCACGACACGGAGCCGCCGCCAAGCCCTAATCTCTCTCGGGAGGGCTGATCTGGAGTCCGTTCGGGGCTCCGGAGAGGGGGATTCGTCGCCGTCGTCATCATCAACCATCCTCCATCACCAATTTCATGATGCTCACCGCCGTGCGTGAGTAATTCCATCGTAGGCTTGCTGGACGGTGATGGGTTGGATGAGATTTACCATGTAATCAAGTTAGTTTTGTTAGGGTTTGATCCCTAGTATCCACTATGTTCTAAGATTGATGTTGCTATGACTTTGCTATGCTTAATGCTTGTCACTAGGGCCCGAGTGCCATGATTTCAGATCTGAACCTATTATGTTTTCATGAATATATGTGTGTTCTTGATCCTGTCTTTCAAGTCTATAGTCACCTATTATGTGTTATGATCCAACAACCCCGAAGTGACAATAATCGGGATACTTCTCGGTGATGACCGTAGTTTGAGGAGTTCATGTATTCAATATGTGCTAATGCTTTGTTCCGATTCTCTATTAAAAGGAGGCCTTAATATCCCTTAGTTTCTGTAAGGACCCCGCTGCCACGGGAGGGTAGGACAAAAGATGTCATACAAGTTCTTTTCCATAAGCACGTATGACTATTTACGGAATACATGCCTACATTACATTGATGAATTGGAGCTAGTTCTATATCACCCTATGTTATAACTATTGCATGAGGAATCGCATTCGGCATAATTATCCATCACTGATCCATTGCCTACGAGCTTTTCACATATTGTTCTTCGCTTATTTACTTTTCCGTTGCTGCTGTTACAACTACTACAAAAACCCAAAACATTTATCTTTACTTTTGCTACCGTTACCTTTATTATCATACCACTTTTGCTACTAAACACTTTGCTGCAGATACTAAGTTATCCAGGTGTGGTTGAATTGACAACTCAACTGCTAATACTCAAGAATATTCTTTGGCTCCCCTTGTGTCGAATCAATAAATTTGGGTTGAATACACTACCCTCGAAAGCTGTTGCGATCCCCTATACTTGTGGGTTATCACAAACCTATCCAAAAACACCTACAAAGTACTTCTAGTTTCATACTAGTTCTAGGTAAAGAGAACGTTAAGCGTGCGTAGAGTTGTACTGGTGGTCGATAGAAATTGAGGGAATATTTGTTCTACCTTTAGCTCCTCGTTGGTTTCGACACTCTTACTTATCGAAAGAGGCTACAATTGATCCCCTATACTTGTGGGTTATCAAGACCTTTTTCTGGCGCTGTTGCCTGGGAGCAATAGCGTGGGGTGAATATTCTCGTGTGTGCTTGTTTGCTTTATCACTAAGTAATTTTTATTTGTTGTTCTTAGTTGTTTTCTATCTTTAGTTATGGGTAGGAAAAGCAAAATACCAAAAAAATTAGTTGTACCTACTGAACCAATGATTGAAGAACCGCTCAAAATATATCACACTCCTGAAGCTTATTAGTTGGATCATCTTCGATCCCTATGTGCTCGTGCTGAAACCCCAACTAGCTTAGTTGAGGGCAAATCCTTAGATGAACATGATTGTTATGTGCGACACCGCATATCTGAAAAAGGGAAACTTTTACTGGGTCAAATTCATCGTTTGCAATGCTATGCGTGGAATTTATGTTATATATATATGATTTTACTTGTTGTTCTGAAAACCCTAAGAAACACCTTCCCTACCAATGTGAGTTTATTGATAATGGAATATTATCTTCGTATGCTAAAGGTGTTTATAGTTACTATGATGTTCAACAAATTGAAGAATTTGTTGCTTTTAAGGGTGCTTATGAAGTTGCTTCTTTGATTGAAAAGTGGTCAATACTCTTTACCGCTACTCTTTACAAATCTGAAAATTTTGCCATACTTAAATATTGCTATGATAATTATGCTTCTAATGCCTATGTTGAACCATATATTGAGGACTACTCCTTTGTCCAAGAAGAGACTAATATTTTGCAGGAGTCTATGGAAGAAGAAATTGATGAAACTGTGAGCTCATTGGATGAAAAAGATGATGAGGAGAGCGAAGAACAAAGGGAGGAAGAGCGGATTAGCTACCCGTGTCCGCCTTCTAATGAGAGTAACTCTTCAACTCATATATTGTTTAATTTCCCTTCGTGCTTACCGAAGGATGATTGCTATGATGACTGTTATGATCCCGTTGATTCTCTTGAAATATCCCTTTTTAATGATGCTTGCTATGCTTGTGGCCAAGATGCCAATATGAATGATGCTTATGGAGATGAACTTGCTATAGTTCCTTATGTTAAACATGAAATTGTTGCTATTGCACCCACGCATTATAGTCCTATTATCTTTTTGAATTCTCCTGACTACACTATATCGGAGAAGTTTGCACTTATTAAGGATTATATTGATGGGTTGCCTTTTACCGTTGCACATGATGATTTTGATAGATATAATATGCATGTGCTTGCTGCTCCTACTTGCAATTATTATGAGAGAGGAACTATATCTCCACCTCTCTATGTTTCCTACATGATAAAATTGCAAGAAACTGTTTATACTATGCATTGGCCTTTACTATGTGTGCATGAATTGTTCTTTTATGACATGCCGATGCATAGGAAAAGAGTTAGACTTCATTGTTGAATTATATATGTTACTTTGTGCTCACTAATAAATTACAAATCATTGCTAATTAAAATTGGCTTTGATATACCTAGGGATCCAGGTGGATTCATTACTTAAGCACTATATGCCTAGCTTAATAGCTTTAAAGAAAGCGCTGTCAGGGAGACAACCCAGAAGTTTTAGAGAGTCATTAATTTATGTTTTGTGCTTTTATAAAGTTTAGAAATAAAAATAATGTGCCAAGGTTTTCCTTTAGGATGTTTACAATGCTTGTTGGTTTGTACGGTGCAGGACAGAAACTTTTGCTGTAGTGCGTGATTTTTAATTTTTTACTGGAACATCAAATGGTTCTGATTATATTTTCACTGTCTTTCTATACAAATTGTTTATTTTTCCTAGTTTTGGCAGAATTTTTCAAGTATCAGAAGTATGGTGAATGTTCAGATTATTACAGACTGTTCTGTTTTAGACAGATTCTGTTTTTGATGCATAGTTTGCTTGTTTTGATGAAACTATCGATTCATATTAGTGGATTAAGCCATGAAAAAGTTATACTAAAGTAGACAAAATGCAAAAACAAAATATGAATTGGTTTGCAACAGTACTTAGAGTAGTGATTTGCTTTATTATACTAACGGATCTTACCGAGTTTTCTGTTGAAGTTTTGTGTGGATGAAGTGTTCGATGATCGAGAAGGTCTCGATGTGAGAAGAAGGAAGAGAGGCAAGAGCTCAATCTTGGGGATGCCCAAGGCACCCCAAGTAAATATTCAAGGAGACTCAAGCGTATAAGCTTAGGGATGCCCCGGAAGGCATCCCCTCTTTCTTCAACAAGTATCGGTATGTTTTCGGATTCGTTTCATTCATGTGATATGTGCAGATCTTGGAGCGTCTTTTGCATTTAGTTTTCATTTTTTTATGCACCATGCTGGTATGAGATAGTCCTTGGTTTATTTATAGAATGCTCTATGCACTTCACTTATATCTTTTGAGTATGGCTTTATAGAATGCTTCATGTGCTTCACTTATATCATTTGAAGTTTGGATTGCCTGTTTCTCTTTACATAGAAAAACGCCATTTGTAGAATGCTCTTTTGCTTCACTTATATTTTTTAGAGCATGGGCATATCTTTTGTAGAAAGAATTAAACTCTCTTGCTTCACTTATATTTATTTATAGAGATGACAGGAACTGGTCATTCACATGGTTAGTCATAAAATCCTACATAAAACTTGTAGATCACTGAATATGTTTGATTCCTTGCAATAGTTTTGCGATATAAAGATGGTGATATTAGAGTCATGCTAGTGGGTAGATGTGGATTGTAGAAATACTTGTGTTGAAGTTTGTGATTCCCGTAGCATGCACGTATGGTGAACCGTTATGTAACGAAGTCGCAGCATGATTTATTTATTGATTGTCTTCCTTATGAGTGGCGGTCGGGGACGAGCGATGGTCTTTTCCTACCAATCTATCCCCCTAGGAACATGCGCGTAGTACTTTGTTTCGATGACTAATAGATTTTTGCAATAAGTATGTGTGTTCTTTATGACTAATGTTGAGTCCATGGATTATACGCACTCTCACCCTTCCATCATTGCTAGCCTCTTCGGTACCGTGCATTGCCCTTTCTCACCTCGAGAGTTGGTGCAAACTTCGCCGGTGCATCCAAACCCCGTGATACGATATGCTCTATCACACATAAGCCTCATTATATCTTCCTCAAAACAGCCACCATACCTACCTATTATGGCATTTCCATAGTCATTCCGAGATATATTGCCATGCAACTTCCATCATCATCATATACATGACTTGAGCATTTATTGTCATATTGCTTTGCATGATCGTAAGATAGCTAGCATGATGTTTTCATGGCTTGTCCATTTTTTATGTCATTGCTACGCTAGATCATTGCACATCCCAGTACACTGCCGGAGGCATTCATATAGAGTCATGTCTTTGTTCTAGATATCAAGTTGTAATATTGAGTTGTAAGTAAATAAAAGTGTGATGATCATCATTATTAGAGCATTGCCCCAGTGAGGAAAGGATGATGGAGACTATGATTCCCCCACAAGTCGGGATGAGACTCCGGACGAAAAAAAAAGAGAAAGGCCAAAAAAAGAGAAGGCCCAAAAAATGAGAGAAAAAGAGAGAAGGGGCAATGTTACTATCCTTTTACCACACTTGTGCTTCAAAGTAGCACCATGTTCTTCATATAGAGAGTATCTTGAGTTATCACTTTCGTATACTAGTGGGAATTTTCATTATAGAACTTGGCTTGTATATTCCAATGATGGGCTTCCTCAAATGCCCTAGGTCTTCATGAGTAAGCAAGTTGGATGCACACCCACTTAGTTTCAGTTTGAGCTTTCATACACTTATAGCTCTAGTGCATATGTTGCATGGCAATCCCTACTCCTCACATTGACATCAACTGATGGGCATCTCCATAGCCCGTTGATTAGCCGCGTCGATGTGAGACTTCCTCTTTTTTTGTCTTCTCCACACAACCTCCACCATCATATTCTATTCCACCTATAGTGTTATGTCCATGGCCCACGCTCATGTATTGCGTGAAAGTTGAAAAGGTTTGAGAACGTCAAAAGTATGAAATGGCTTGTCATCGGGGTTGTGCATGATGTGAATATTTTGTGTGGTGAAGATGGAGCATAGCCAGACTATATGATTTTGTAGGGATAACTTTCTTTGGCCATGTTATTTTTAAGAGACATGATTGCTTTATTAGTAGGCTTGAAGTATTATTGTTTTTATGTCAAATGATAGACTATTGCTTTGAATCACTCGTGCCTTAATATTCATGCCATGATTAGGTACATGATAAAGATTATGCTAGGTAGCATTCCACATCAAAAATTACCTTTTTTATCATTTACCTACTTGAGGACGAGCAGGAATTAAGCTTGGGGATGCTGATACGTCTCCGTCGTATCTATAATTTTTGTTTGTTCCATGCCAATATTATTCAACTTTCATATACTTTTGGCAACTTTTTATACTATTTTTGGGACTAACATATTGATCCAGTGTCCAGTGCCAATTCCTGTTTGTTGCATGTTTTATGTTTCACAGAAACACCATATCAAACGGAGTCCAAACTGGATAAAAACGGAAGGAGAATTATTTTGGAATATTTGTGATTTTTGGGAAGTAAAACCAACGCGAGACGGTGCCCGAGGTGGCCACGAGGGTGGGGCCCATGCCCACTCCAGGCAGGCGCGCCCCTGGCCCTCGTGGGCCACCCGTAAGGCGGTTGATGCTCTACTTTGGCCGCAAGAAAGCTAATTTTTGGAAAAAGATCTGGGCGAAGGTTTCAATCCAATCGGAGTTACGGATCTCCAGATATAAAGGAAACGGTGCGAGGGCAGAATCCCGGAAAGCAGAAGCAGAAAGAGACAGAGAGACAGATCCAATCTCGGAGGGGCTCTCGCCCCTCCCACGCCATGGAGACCATGGACCAGAGGGGAAACCCTTCTCCCATAGGGAGAAGGTCAAGGAAGAAGAAGAAGAAGAAGGAGGGGGGCTCTCTCCCCTTCGCTTCCTGTGGCGCCGGAACGCCAACGGGGGCCATCATCATCACCGCGATCTACACCAACACCTCCGCCATCTTCACCAACATCTCCATCACCTTCCCCCCTCTATCTACAATGGTCCACTCTCCTGCAACCCGCTGTACCCTCTACTTTAACATGGTGCTTTATGCTTCATATTATTATCCAATGATGTGTTGCCATCCTATGATGTCTGAGTAGATTTTCGTTGTCCTATCGGTGGTTGATGAATTGCTATGATTGATTTAATTTGCTTGTGGTCATGTTGTTGTCCTTTGGTGCCCATCATATGAGCATGCGCGTGGATCACACCATAGGGTTAGTTGTATGTTGATAGGACTATGTATTGGAGGGCAAGGGTGACAGAAGCTTCAGCCTAGCATAGAAATTGATGCATACGGGATTGAAGGGGGACCAATATATCTTAATGCTATGGTTGGGTTTTACCTTAATGAACGTTAGTAGTTGCGGATGCTTGCTAATAGTTCCAATCATAAGTGCATAGAATTCCAAGTCAAGGATGACATGCTAGCAGTGGCCTCTCCCACATAAAACTTGCTATCGGTCTAGTAAAGTAGTCAATTGCTTAGGGACAATTTTGCAACTCCTAACACCACTTTTCCACACTCACTATATTTACTTTATTGTGTATTTACTTAATCATCCCCTAGTTTTTATCCTCGTGCTCTTTATTACCTTGCAAACCTATCCAAAAACACCTACAAAGTACTTCTAGTTTCATACTTGTTTTAGGTAAAGCGAACGTTAAGCGTGCGTAGAGTTGTATCGGTGGTCGATAGAACTTGAGGGAATATTTGTTCTAGCTTTAGCTCCTTTTTGGGTTCGACACTCTTACTTATCGAAAGAGGCTACAATTGATCCCCTATACTTGTGGGTTATCATGCCTCAACCAGTTATGCAGAGCTAATTTTATTCATCTTCTTGTGGTTTTGACTTCATAAGGCAATATCAGAAAATAGGAAGGAAAAGAGTAAGTTAGGGGATGTTGTTGGTCCTCCAGACCGACGCAAACACAGACTCTCTAGATTTGCCACTGCTACTGCTAATGAAGTTGGAGTCCCAAGTCTACAAGATGAGTTCATCTCCCGTACTCCACCATCGCAGGTGCTTGCTCTAAGTTGACAGTGTGATAATTGGTTTCATGTTGCATATGTTTTCTAGCCTGTATTTCTTCTATTTTGACTTAATTGCACCTGCTGAGTTTATACGTTATACATGTGCATATGACATTTCTTTCTGTGTCTAGAATACACTGCATCTATCAATCATACCATGTTCTTACATCAAAGTACTGTTGTTGTGTATCCCGCATCAGTCACTCATGATTGGACGCTTTTAACATGGCTGTAACATCCCAAAATTCGAAATTTTGGAATGTTATATTAAATAAATAATTATGCTTGTTTGTTTGATTGTTGTGTAACTGATTGTGTGAAATTGAGTGAAATTTCAAACTTTTTGAAAGTTTACTGAGAGGGAATGAAATGACATTCCCAAACTTTCACCTTGCATTTATGATCTCCATGAATTCAAATTCAATTCAAACACAAAACCCTAGAGAGAAGATGATATGACTTCTTCCATTTAAATAAATGAAAAGGGTTTTGAAAAGATTTGAATTCTGTTTGGAAATATTTCAAATTTTAGAAACTTTATGCAACTTAATGATTTTCATGAGAGAAGATAGAATGACTTCTTCAATTATATGAAATATGAGTTGGATGTTAAAAAGAATCAAATTGAAAGTCATTTGAAGGTATTTTGAAACTCCCTTTCAAATTTGGAATTATTTGGATTTTATTCAAATTATTTTTCTCCTAAAAATAAATAAATGGAAATATGGGTAAAATGATTCCCTTCAATGGAAAATTAGGAGAAAATAAATTAGAAATCATTTTGGTATTTTAAAAATGATTTTTGTTGGGTTTTAATGCAACAGTATCACTACTTGCTTTATTAGAATTTTTGTATATTTTATTTGCCTCTGAAAATATGTTCACGTTGTAGGATTTATTTTTCTGATTTTACTGATATATATATGTCCTATATAAAAATATTATATTTTTTCTCTATGTAATTTTTCTTCTCTCTGTCTACTTTCAAAAAAAAAACTCCAGGCGCCAGCCAGGCCAACCGGCCCAGCCAGCGCCGAGCGCCACTCATCAGCGGGCCAGGCGCAGCCCACCAACCCCCGAGCCGGCCCAGCCAGCAGCAGGCCAGCTGCCCCAGCGCCCCACAGCCCACCAGCGCCCCCGACCGAATCCCTCTCCCCTCGGTCGCCCGATCGCACCCCTCTCTCTCTCGCTCGCTGACCGCCGGGCCCCACTGCCCGATCTCCCTCGCCCGCTGCTTCTTCCTCTCCACGCCAGATCGCACCGCCGCCGCCGCCGTATCCCGGAGATCGGGGGATCCTCTCCCCGATTCGCCCCCTCCTCCAAGTCGACCCCGCCCCTATAAGTACCCCGCCTCCTCGGCCCGTTCCCCTCCTTTCCCCTCGCCGAACCCCTCTCCGCTCACCGCCATTTCTCGCCGGAGCCAGAGCTCCGCCGCCCGCCATTGCTGCTGCAGCGCTCCACCCCGACCACCTCGTCGTCGTCCGAACCCACCACCGACCCCTCCTCGCTCACCCTCACCTCGCCAACACCTCGCCCGAGCTCCATAGCCACCAAAACGCCACCGCCATCTCCACCACCAAGGCCATCGCCGGAGCCGAAGCTCGCCGAGCTTGCCGTCGCCGTGCGTCATCCTCGACTGCTACCCCCACCACCTCTGGACGCGCCACTCCCCGCCGAGCCCGATCGACGTCACCGCCGCCTTCCGCAACCACCGGAGCATCGCTGCCGGCCACACCCGAGGCGCCCCTCGCCGTCGTTCCCGTCGCGCCGCCACGGTAAGCTCCTCCACCGCCCGATCCTTTTCCTAAGGTTTAGATTAGATTGGATCGACCAGTTTGGTTTTATTTAATTAGATCGGTTTAGTGAGGTTTATCTTACGGTTCGTTTAGTTTAGATCGAACCGGGTCTCCCGATTTTTCTTTATTATCCGCGTCGTCTCTGGTTCTCTTAGTTTGCGAACGTTCACCGTTTAGTCTCCGCAGTGCAAACCTCCAGCGAACCAGGAACAACCACGTGGCCAATGCCCGATCCGTAGGTTTTTTTTTCTCTAGGTCTGTTTTTTTTTCAGAAATAGTTTCTGATTTAGATTGTTAATATCTTTTAGGTTTTAAGTCCAAATTGAGTGATTCCTTTTGCTTTGTGTCACAAATTTGTTGAAGTTTCTTTTTACATACTTAGTTTTACAATTTGAGTAGTTTAAATTGGAGCTGGATAAAAAATTTTGAAATCACTATTTTGGCCATTACTTGAGTTTTACAAAATATTTTTGATTGATTCCTTTTGCTGCTGTTTTGTTATTGTATTCCCTATCCAGTAGCATATAGTGGTTTATTTTTAGTTTATTTTAAATTAGATTTATTGCAAAACAGTACTGTTTTAGTTATAGTTTTGTTTTAGTCTTTTCTTTATTGTTTTTATTAGTT
>LR880970.1:49791242-49801651 GCA_904067115.1 Aegilops sharonensis
CTTCTGTTAACTTAGTTGTTTTACTTTGTATTTTCTGTTAGTTTATTAGATTAGTATTTTCTTGGTTAAGTTTTACTTAGTTGTTTTCTTTAGTAGTTTTGTGGTGTAGTTTTCCTTTGTTTTTATTTGGTGTCCCTTGATTTGCATTTTTATTTGTTGGTTTTATTATGAGTGTTAGAATTATTTGCTAGGATGTTTGCTTATATGAATGCTATGTTTGACTATATAGATTTTCAACGGAGTGACGAATAGTTCTACCAAGTCATTATTCGAGAGTGTTGTTATCTTCATCAACTTACCAGGCAAGTTCACTTTGACCATGCTTTCATACCTATGTTTTATTGCATTTAGTGGAATCTTTGCAACAACCCTCCAGTAGTGATATTGAATTCTTGTAGTTGAGTAGTATGCATGAGGTAGGAACCCATCACCCTGTTACAAGCCTGGGACGTTATTTATTTTAGTGCTACGCTATAGTAGACGAGGTTTGGTATGAGTGCTCGGGAGTGGTGTGAGAATGGAGGACTCTACGTCAATGACGATAACTCCATGATGGCATCTGCAAGGACTTCATCTTCAAGGCCTCAAGACTTAAAGACTCGAGAGAAGAATTCAATACACACTACTTGGTGAAGGATGGTTGACGGGCACCCTGGAGAAACCAGTGGATGGCCGGGATGCATGGAGAAGCGCCATGACATCTTGCGGAAAGCTTCACCCAGACTCAAAGAGACGGAAGAATACTTCATGCCCGGAAGCTTACCTGTGCAACCGCAAGTCACTATGGGCTCTGGCTTGGTTGACCTTAGTGGTGACTCTGGCTGGGACGGTGCTAGCAGATGTAGAACTACGGTAGGATTGGATGAGCATCGGACAGTGATCAGGGGAACTCTTCGGAAGACCATGTTTCGGTCGTCTTGTTCTCAAACACCCTGAAGTGCGAGAACGTAAAGAGAGGGATCGAATCTTGCGGGTAAAGTGTACAAACCTCTGCAGAGGGTTAAAACCTAATCGATTAGCCGTGTCCCCGGTTACGGACAATTTGAGCATCTGGACTTGGATCTATCTCGGAACTCTCAACACTGGACTGATAACTTAATTGTGGGCAACTTATGATTATTCTGAGGTATGAGACATCGGTTGGCGGAACCATGTCATGATAGAAAACTCCATAGTACAGACTCCTAATATTCCTTTGTTGTAGGGAAAATAAAACCAGCTTTTACGCAAACAAAACTCAGACACAGATCCACAAAAGCCATATTGCATATAGTATAGTTTTACCATCTATTTTCTCATGTTGTGATCTTGCCGGTACATTCAATGTACTGACCTACACGGCTGCAACGTATCATGTTGCAGGATTTTCTTCGACGAGTAGGAGTTACGATACAGGGTTACGGTCTACACTCAACCTGCCGATGGCGTTGATGGGACTCCACACCCGATTACTTGTTTCCGCTGAGACTTATGAGGTATATATATATCATTTTTATGTTATTTATACATGTGATTGCACTTTGATATATACATTGATATACTGTGTGTGCCAGCATACTAATCCAGGGATGGCACGGATACACAGAGGCTTGACCGTCTGAGGTCGGGTCGCTACAATGGCAGTTTGATATTGGTTGCATCTTGCATTGATTTCTATGTTGTACCGCTTCTAATTTTTCGATATGCCACTTATGACAAGACACTTTTAACTAGGCAGAGTGATATTGGTTGCATCTTTCATATGGTGTCTAGCTTGCATTACTTCTATTTTCTTGAAAATCCTTCTGCTTAGTTTACACATTGTAGCTGTGAATATGTCACGTCATCATGTTTTTCTTACATATTCCATCCTCATACGGTTGTCTTACATCAAAGTATTGCTTTTCTGTATCATGCATCAGTGAGTTCTGAAGAGCGATTTAATTATTTTGTGTTGTGGGTACGGCTTGACATGGCAAAGTCAAAAAAGAGCAAGGAAAGGAATATAGTAGGGAATGGTGTTACTCGTTAGGTGAAACGGAAAAGGATCTGCCCTCGAGATTCAGCTGGTACTTATAGTGCAGTAGAAGGTCCAAGTTCACCGGCTAAATCTACAAACACAGTATCACTTGCTCCACCAGCTGCAGCATCCGCTTCAACTGTACCAGCATCTCAATGAGTTACTCGTTCGTTTTCTCCGGAACTACCAAGATCAAATGAACCTCATGAGCATCAACACCAAGACGGTACCTGATACGCCCATTTTGCATCATGCTTTTATATCAATATTTATCGCATTATGGGCTGTTATTTCACGTTATGTCACAATACTTATGGCTATCCTCTCTTATTTTACAAGGTTTACATGAAGAGGGAGAATGCCGGCAGCTGGAATTCTGGGCTGCAAAAGGAGCAAATATTGGAGACCTATTTTGTGCAACTCCAAAAGTCCTGAAACTCCACGGAATATCTTAAAATAAATAAAGAAAAAATCTTCGCCAAAGATGAAGGCCAGGGGGCCCACACCCTGCTCACGAGGGTGGGCCCCCAACCCCTGGGGCGCGCCCCCCTACCTCGTGGGCCCCCTGGTGGCTCTCTGATGCTCATCTTCTCCTATATGAAGTCTTTCGATGAGAAAAAACATTAAGCAACCTTTCGGGACGAGACTCCGCCGCCACGAGGTGGAACCTTGGCAGAACCAATCTAGGGCTCCGGCAGAGCTGTTCTGCCGGGGACACTTCCCTCCGGGAGGGGGAAATCATCACCATCGTCATCACCAACGCTTCTCTCATCGTGAGAGGGCAATCTCCATCAACATCTTCACCAGCACCATCTCATCTCCAAACCCTAGCTCATCTCTTGCATCCAATTCTTGTCTCCAAGTCCGGGATTGGTGCTAGTAGGTTGCTAGTAGTGTTGATTACTCCTCGTAGTTGATGCTAGTTGGTTTATTTGGTGGAAGATCATATGTTCAGATCCTTTATGAATATTATTACCCTCTGATTATGAACATGAATATGCTTTGTGAGTAGTTACGTTTGTTCCTGAGGACAAGGGAGAAGTCTTGCTATTAGTAGTCATGTGAATTTGGTATTCATTTGATATTTTGATGAGATGTATGTTGTCTAGCCTCTAGTGGTGTTATGTGAACGTCGACTACATAACCCTTCACCGTTATTTGGGCCTAGAGGAAGACATTGGGAAGTAATAAGTAGATGATGGGTTGCTAGAGTGACAGAAGCTTAAACCCTAGTTTATGCGTTGCTTCGTAAGGGGCTGATTTGGATCCATATGTTTCATGCTATGGTTAGGTTTATCTTAATACTTTTGTTGTAGTTGCGGATGCCTGCAATAGAGGTTAATCATAAGTGGGATTCTTTTTCAAGTAAGAACAGCACCCAAGCACTGGTCCACCCACATATCAAATTATCAAAGTATCGAACGCGAATCATATGAACGTGATGAAAACTAGCTTGATGATATTCCCATGTGTCCTCGGGAGCGCTTTTCCTATTATAAGAGTTTGTTCCGGCTTGTCCTTTGCTACAAAAAGGATTGGGACACCTTGCTGCACTTTATTTACTCTTGTTACTCATTGCTCGTTACAATTTACCTTATCACAAAACTATCTGTTACCACTTATTTCAGTACTTGCAGAGAATACCTTGCTGAAAACCGCTTATCATTTCCTTCTGCTCCTCGTTGGGTTCGACACTCTTACTTATCGAAAGGACGACGATAGATCCCCTATACTTGTGGGTCATCAAGACTCTTTTCTGGCGCCATTGCCTGGGAGTGTAGCGCCTTTGGTAACTGGAATTTGGTAAGGAAAAATTTATATAGTATGCTGAAATTTTCTGTCACTTGTTAATATGGAAAGTAATTCTCGGAGGGGCTTGTTCGGGGTATCTTCACCCAGTCTAGTAGAGAAAAGAGTTGCTCCTCAACCTACTGAACCTATTGAAAATGAAACTCCTTTTGAAGTTCCTTCGGGTATGATGGAAAAACTGCTGGCTAATACTTTTGCAGGAGATGGAACAAAGCATCCTGATGAACATCTACTCTATGTGGATGAAGTTTGTGGATTATTTAAGCTTGCAGGTATACACGATGATGTTGTTAAGAAGAAGGTCTTCCCTCAATCTTTGAAGGAAGACGCATTGACATGGTATAGGCTATGTGATGATACGAGATCATGGAACTATAAAAGATTGAAATTGGAATTTCATCAAAAGTATTACCCTATGCATCTTGTTCATCGTGATCGCAATTATATATATAATTTTTGGCCTAGCGAAGGAGAAAGCATTGCTCAAGCTTGGGGGAGGCTTAAATCAATGTTATATTCATGCCCCAATCATGAGCTCTCAAGAGTGACAATTCTTCAGAATTTTTATGCTTGGCTTTCTGATAACAATCGCACCATGCTCGATACTTCTTGTGCTGGCTCTTTTATGATGAAGACTATTGAATTTAAATGGAATTTATTGGATAGAATTAAACGCAACTCTGAAGATTGGGACCTCGACGAAGGTAACGAGTCAGGTATGACACCTAAGTTTGATTGTGTTAAATCTTTCATGGATACCGATATTTTCCGTAAGTTTAGAACTAAATATGGAATTGACTCTGAGATAGTAGCTTCTTTCTGTGAATCTTTTGCTACTTATGTTGATCTCCCTAAGGAGAAGTGGTTTAAATATCATCCTCCCATAGAATTAAAAGTTGCTGCACCTATTAAAGTTGAAGAAAAGACTGTCACTTATAATGATCCTATTGTTCCTACCTCTTATGTTGAGAAACCACCTTTCCCTGTTAGAGTTAAGGATCATGCTAAAGCTTCAACTGTTGTTCATAAAAGAAATATTAGAACTTATACACCTCCTGAGCAAGTCAAAGTAGAACCTAATATTGATATTGTTAAAGATATCTTGTCTGATAATATTGATGGGCATGTTATTCAATTCTATGGTGAAACTACAAGAATTTCTAAACCTTGTGCTAAAGATAAACATAGACATGTGGTAGGTGTGCCTGTTATTTCTGTCAAAATAGGAGATCATTGTTATCATGGCTTATGTGATATGGGTGCTAGTGCTAGTGTTATACCCATTGAATTATATAAAGAAATTATGCATGATATTGCACCTGCTAAGTTAGAAGATATTGATGTTACAATTAAACTTGCCAATAGAGATACTATATCTGCAATGGGAGTTGTTAGAGATGTTGAAGTCTTGTGTGGAAAAACCAAATATCCCGCTGATTTTCTTGTTCTTCATTCTCCACAAGATAGCTTTTGTCCCATTATATTTGGTAGACCCTTCTTGAATATTGTTAATGCTAAGATAGACTGCAAAAAAGAATGTTGTTACTATTGGCTTGGATGATATGGTTCATGAGTTTAATTTCTCTAAATTTAGTAAACAACATCGTGAGGAAGAATTGCCTAGTAAGGATGAAATTATTGGTCTTGCGTCTATTGCCGTACCTCCTAGTGATCCTTTAGAACACTATTTGCTAGACCATGAAAATGAGATGTTCATGAATGAAAGAAGGGAAATAGATGAAGTATTCTTTAAACAGGAACCTATTCTGCAACATAATTTGCCTATTGAAATCCTAGGGGATCCTCCTCCACCCAAGGGTGATCCCATGTTTGAGCTTAAACCATTGCCTGATAATCTTAAATATGCTTATCTTGATGAAAAGAAAATATATCCTGTTATTATTAGTGCTAACCTTTTAGAGCATGAAGAAGAAAGATTATTGAAAACTCTGAAGAAGCATCGTGCTGCTATTGGATATACTCTTGATGATCTTAAGGGCATTAGTCCCACTCTATGTCAGCATAAAATAAATTTGGAAGAGGATGCCAAACCAGTTCATGATCCTCAACGACGTTTGAATCCTAAAATGAAAGAAGTGGTAAGAAAAGAAATACTCAAGATTCTGGAGGCAGGTATAATTTATCCCGTTGCTGATAGTCAGTGGGTAAGTCCTGTCCACTGTGTCCCTAAGAAGGGAGGTATTACTGTTGTCCCTAATGATAAAGATGAATTGATTCCGCAAAGAATTATCACAGGTTATAGGATGGTAATTGATATCCACAAATTAAATAAAGCTACTAAGAAAGATCATTACCCCTTACCTTTTATTGATCAAATGCTAGAAAGATTATGCAAACATACACATTATTGCTTTCTAGATGGTTATTCTGGTTTCTCCCAAATACATGTGTCGGCTAAAGATCAATCAAAGACTACTTTTACATGCCCCTTTGGTACTTTTGCTTATAGATGTATGCCTTTTGGTTTATGTAATGCACCTGCTATCTTTCAAAGATGTATGACGGCTATATTCTCTGACTTTTGTGAAAAGATTTGTAAGGTTTTCATGGACGAATTTTCCCTCTATGGTTCCTCTTTTGATGATTGCTTGAGCAATCTTGATCGAGTTTCGTGGAGATGTGAAGAAACTAATCTTGTCTTGAATTGGCAAAAGTGCCACTATATGGTTAATGAAGGTATTGTCTTGGGACACAAAGTTTCCGAAAGAGGTATTGAAGTTGATAAAGCCAAAGTTGATGCTATTGAAAAGATGCCATGTCCCAAGGACATCAAAGGTATAAGAAGTTTCCTTGGTCACGCCGGATTTTATAGGAGGTTCATTAAGGACTTCTCAAAAATTTCTCGGCCTCTGACTAATTTATTACAAAAATGCGTACCATTTGTCTTTGATGATGATTGTGTAGAAGCATTTGAAATACTTAAGAAAGCATTAGTCTCTGCACCTGTTGTTCAGCCACCTGATTGGAATTTACCCTTTGAAATTATGTGTGATGCTAGTGATTATGCTGTAGGTGTTGTTCTAGGGCAAAGAGTTGATAAGAAATTAAATGTTATCCATTATGCTAGTAAGACTCTAGACAATGCTCAAAGAAATTATGCTACTACCGAAAAGGAACTTTTAGCAGTTGTATTTGCTTGTGATAAATTCAGACTCTATATTGTTGATTCTAAAGTAACTATTCACACTGATCATGCTGCTATTAAATATCTTATGGAAAAGAAAGATGCTAAACCTAGACTTATTAGATGGGTTCTCTTGCTGCAAGAATTTGATTTGCATATTGTTGATAGGAAAGGAGCTGAGAACCCCGTTGCAGATAACTTATCTAGGTTAGAGAATGTTCTTGATGACCCACTACCTATTGATGATAGCTTTCCTGATGAACAACTAAATGTCATATGCACTTCTCGTAGCACTCCATGGTATGCTGATTATGCTAATTATATTGTTGCTTAATTTATACCACCTAGCTTCACATACCAACAAAAGAAAAAGTTCTTTTATGATTTGCGACATTACTTTTGGGATGACCCACATCTTTATAAAGAAGGAGTAGATGGTGTTATTAAACGTTGTGTGCCTGAGCATGAATAGGAACAGATCCTACGCAAGTGTCACTCTGAAGCTTATGGAGGACACCACGGTGGAGATAGAACTGCACATAAGGTATTGCAATCCTGGTTTTATTGGCCCACTCTCTTCAAAGATGCCCGTAAGTTTGTTTTGTCTTACGGTGAATGTCAAAGAATTGGTAATATTAATAGACGTCAGGAAATGCCTATGAATTATTCACTTGTTATTGAACCATTTGATGTTTGGGGCTTTGATTATATGGGACCTTTTCCCGCCTCTAATGGATATACACATATTTTAGTTGCTGTTGATTACGTTACTAAGTGGGTAGAAGCTATTCCAACTAGTAGTGTTGATCACAATACCTCTATTAAAATGCTTAAAGAAGTTATTTTTTCGAGGTTTGGAGTCCCTAGATATTTAATGACTGATGGTGGTTCACACTTTATTCATGGTGCTTTCCGTAAAATGCTTGCTAAATATGACGTTAATCATCGAATTGCATCTCCTTATCACCCACAGTCCAGTGGTCAAGTAGAATTGAGTAATAGAGAGCACAAATTAATTTTGCAAAAGACTGTTAATAGGTCTAGAAAGAATTGGTCCAAGAAACTTGATGATGCATTATGGGCCTATAGAACTGCATATAAGAATCCTATGGGTATGTCTCCATATAAAATGGTTTATGGAAAAGCATGTCACTTACCTCTCGAACTAGAACATAAGGCATATTGGGCTATTAAAGAGATCAACTATGATTTCAAACTTGCCGGTGAGAAGAGGTTATTTGATATGAGCTCACTTGATGAATGGAGAACCCAAGCTTATGAAAATGCCGAGTTATTTAAAGAAAAAGTTAAAATATGGCATGACAAAAGGATACAAAAGCGTGAGTTTAATGTAGGTGATTATGTATTGCTATACAACTCTCGTTTAAGATTTTTTGCAGGAAAACTTCTCCCTAAATGGGAAGGCCCCTACGTTATCGAGGAGGTCTATCATTCCGGTGCCATAAAAATAAACAACTTCAAAGGCATAAATCCGAAGGTGGTAAACGATCAAAGAATCAAACATTATATCTCAGGTAATCTCATAAATGTTGAAACCAATATTATTGAAACTGTAACCCCGGAGGAATACATAAGGGACACTTTCCAGACCGTTTCAGACTCCGAAAAGGAATAGGTATGTGGTACGGTAAGTAAACCGACTCCAAAACAATTTTTAAGGCAATATTTCTCCGTTTTGGAATATTTAGAAAAATAGAAAAATAAGTGGAAGTCCATGAAGGACACGAGGGCCCCACGAGGGTGGTGGGCGCGCCCTACCCCCCTGGGCGCGCCCCCTACCTCGTGAGCACCTCGTGTGCCCTCCGAACTTTGTTTTCTTGCACTATATGTATTTTGGTCGGTAAAAATTCATTATATATTCTCCCGAAGGTTTTGACTCTCGTATCACGCAAATATCCTCTGTTCTTGTTTCTAGCTGTCCTACTGCAGATTAGATCAACATGTCATCCCAGGATTCGGAAGGAGAAAGCTATGTGGATGATTATCTAGAAAATCCTAAGGTCTATGGAGATGTGGAGCACGATGGTTGGACCATGGAGGAAGAAGAGGACTATGAACACAAGGGGAAGGAAGAGACGAGCTCAGATGAAGATGAAACCCCATTACCTCAACCTGGGGACATGCATGTGGAGCTCAAAAAGTCAAGTCTCCCTGATAGGGTAAAGAAACCAAAGTTCAAGTTTATCCCTTTTCGTCTCTTGCAGGAAAATAAGCAGGACCTATGCAAGAAGATATTAACCCTGGAGTGGGAGATTGATGATCTGAGGGATTAAAATGCCGTCCTCAAGCGCAAATTAAGGGAGAAGTCTATGCCATCAAGTAAATCAACGACACCTCCACCTTCTTCACCAGCAAAGGAGATATAATCACATGGGTATGGGCACTCCCCTTGGCAACTACCAAGCTTGGGGGAGGTGCCCCGGTATCGTATCACAATCACAACTCCTATCTTTACCGTTTTTCTTAGTTCGATCCTATTAGTAGTATCTTGATTTAGTAGAATAAAGTTATGGCATGATCTAGTTTTGAGTTTTGCTTTACAATCTCTCTATGTAATCGAGTCCGTGAGCTATATATATAATAAAGTTTAGTGTTGAGTCAAGGGCTTGATTGTTTTGCCATGATCTTGGGTGAATAAAAGAATAGAAAGAAGAAAAAGAATAAAAAAGAAATAAAGAGTTCATATTGATCTTATTGAGAGTAATGACTTCACATGGAAAGAGTATGATGATTAAAAGTTGTTGGGAGTTGGCAAATATAGTTTTGGTCATCGTTGCAATTAATAGGAAGTAATAAGGAAAGAGAGGTTTCGCATATAGATATATTATCATTGACATCTTTTATGATTGGGAGCACTCATTAAAATACGACATGCTAAAGAGTTGATGTTGGACAAGGAAGACAACATAATGAGTTATGTTTTCTTATATCTGAGATAAAGTATGTTGTCATGGATCCTCTAACATGTTGAGCTTGCCTTTCCCCATCATGCTAGCCAAATTCTCAGCACCAAGTAGAGATACTACTTGTGCATCCAAATACCCTTAAACCAGTTTTGCCATGAGAGTCCACCATATCTACCTATGGATTGAGTAAGATCCTTCAAGTAAGTTGTCATCGGTGCGAAGCAATAAAAATTGCTCTAAATATGTATGATTGATTGGTGTGGGAGAAATAAGCTTTATACGATCTTGTGATATGGAAGAAATAAAAGCGACGGACTGCATAATAAAGGTTCATATCACAAGGGGAAATATAAAGTGACGTTCTTTCGCATTGAGATTTTGTGCATCCAACCATAAAAGCGCATGGCAACCTCTGCTTCCCTCTACGAAGGGCCTATCTTTTATTATTATCCTCTACCTTATGCAAGAGCCACGGTGATCTTCACCTTTCCTTTTTCATTTTATCCTTTGGCAAGCTCAGCATGTTGGA
>LR880970.1:49844037-49859451 GCA_904067115.1 Aegilops sharonensis
AGAAAGATAGGGGCTTATAGATTCGCCTCCCAACCTTTTACCTCAAGGGTAATGTCAACAATAATAGTTCATGATGCCTTACATCCAATTGGATACATATATATATATATATATATATATATATATATATATATCAGGATCTTTCCAACACAATGTGCTTGCCAAAGGATAAAATGTAAAAAGGAAAGGTGAAGATCACCATGACTCTTGCATAAGGTAAATCACAAGAATAAAAGATAGGCCCTTCGCAGAGGGAAGCAGAGGTTGCCATGCGCTTTTATAGGTTGATGCACAAAATCTTAATGCGAGGGAATGTCACTTTATATTGCCACTTGTGATGGGGACCTTTATTATGCAATCTATCGCTTTTATTGCTTCCATATCACAAGATCGTATAAAGCTTATTTTCTCCACACTAAAAGCTCATACATATTTAGAGAGCAATTTTTATTGCATGCAACGATGAAAACTTACTTGAAGGATCTTACTCAATCCATAGGTAGGTATGGTGGACTCTCATGGCAATACTGGTTTAAGGGATGTTTGGAAGCACAAGTAGTATCTCTACTTGGTGCAAAGGATTTGGCTAGCATGAGGGGGAAAGGCAAGCTCAACATGTTGGGCGATCCATGAGAATATACTTTATTTCGGATATAAGAAAACATAACCCATTACGTTGTCTTCCTTGTCCAACATTGTGAGGACCGGGTTTTCGGGATATTAATTTCCAGAAAATGGTCCTTTTTCTCACCAGCCCCAGGATTACTGTTAGCTGATGAGACACTAACTTGATACAGAAGCTCCAAGAAAAATACATAATATGTAGTACAAGACCATTCTGGCCTATGAGTACAACAAATGGTTTCTAGTGGCTGATGGCGGAAGCGGTTTGTGGTCTTTCAGCGTCTATGGGACTCCATTTCCCACAGGAACAGCTGACCTGGGTAACTCCTATCTTCGCGAGGCTGCTATCACCAGTGCATAGTATCCGGGGCTATCATCACAACGCTCCTCTCCATGCAAGAAATCTGGCCAAGACAATAGCCAGGGACAAGTCAGTGAGTACTTTGGAATGTACTCGCAAACATTATGAACACAGGTATAATACACAAATGATAATCATGCTCTAAAATATTATATGATCACAACGTCAATCACAAAAGTAAAATCCTTGATGCATGCACGCAGGTTATTTATATACAACATGAACATGCAATAATGGAGTAGAAATACAATGCACCGATCGGGTGTCTGAAGCGACGCCTCAAAAGGATAATGATATAAAGCATGCCTCAGTCGGGCGTCTAGGCGACACCACATAAAGGGCTTATAAAGTAAATAAATTACAAACATGCCACATTCGGGCGTCTGTGCGACACCACATAAAGGGCTTATAAAGTAAATCAATAACAAACATGCCACAGTCGGGTGTCTGTGCGACACCACATAAAGGGCTTATAAAGTAAATAGATAACAAACATGCCACAGTCGGGCGTCTGAGCGACACCACATAAAGGGCTTAAAAAATAATCACAGTGAATATCCAGGAGGTAGAACCGTCCCAGGGATACTCAATAATTCAAATAATGTAAGTGGTTAGTCCATAATAACAATAATCATAACCATCATGAGTCACAAGTCACGATCCATGTTCTGGTTTAGCAGATTTTCTTTTTCCTCCGAAGACCGACACTAAGACCGCACTTGACCCATCCTAGACTGTAGTCCTTAAACATGGACACGGCTATTCGAATAGATGTTTAATCTCTGCAGAGGGTGTACTCTTTACCCACGAGTAACGGATTTCTTTAGTCCATCGGACTAATTCCGTCTAGGGTCTTTTAGTTGAAAACACACCTGTCCGCACACACCAGCCTAACTTACCAGTGTCTGGAATCACCCATGACACCAGTTTAAGCAAAACTCTAAGTGGGGAGGCTACAACCTCGATTAGCATGGGATCACAAAATTTATAACGCGCGCAAACTAGGGGAGCTACCCCCTCGGCTCCAACCGGAAACACCAATGCCCCCGGACCAGGTGGCATGCCTACCGAATGCAGCTTGTATCTTCCACGACGGCCTCTCTGTATGGTTTGTGCTAGGAAAGGGGTTGACAACTTACTAAACCGTACCCTACCTATGGCAGGGACAAGTGGTAGTACGAAACAAGTATGGGGGTTACTGGAACAAGACTAGATCTACGGTCGACTCAGGAGGTTTAAGTATTCCCTGCAAGATTAGCATAACAAATATATTTCAACCAACAGACAGAATCACCACTCGTCACACCTCATCATGCCATACCGGACACAATCGTCTCGACGCATACTGGAGACAAGCTCGTGTCTACCCAAGACAGCGGCTTTCCCGGATTCCTTTCGGTACGCATGAAAGGCATACGATGGTGATTACTATCACAACGTATCCAATTCCAATAGCACGGAATCATCAATATGCACTTATGAGTGTGTTTATATTGTCACATAAAATAACAAAAGCTCCGAAACGAGGGGTGTTGTAGCCATATCAAACAACGCACGACAATATTATGCCAGGGTTCAGAATGCTTGCCTTCAAGTTGTGGAGAGGCAGGGTGCATCCCAAGACTTTTGAAAGTTTTCTTCTTCTTCAAAATCCTATTTTTGAAAATATTCAAATTAACCCATAGTTTCAAAACAGTACAAAAAAGTTGTCTGAAATTTTTTCAAATAACTATGAAAATAAACTAGACAAAATTTGAGGAAGGTAGGAAAAATAATCAACTCATTTGGACTTATATTTAAAAAGTTATGGCCAGTCAAAGTTTTGGTCGAATTCTGTATTTAAAATAAAACAGAAAAAGAAAAACATTTCGAAAACTAAACACGTCGAAGACGTACCCTGGGTTTACGTCTTCACTTATTCCAGCGTGGACCGGCTCGTGGTCACTGACAGTGGGTCGAGGGGGCCCATTGGTCAGGTTTGACCAGTCGCCTCTCCCTCCTTTTCCTCTGCCCGAGCGGAGGCGGGACTCCGGCTATCGCCATCGACGAATGGCGTTTCCCCGCGGGGTTCTGAGGGCGGGGATGGATCCGCCAGTCCAGCGCGTCCTCCCGGTGGTCGCTAGGTAGGTGGGGACGAAGGGAGTCGCCGGCGGCGAGCTCCGCGGCGGAGATGGCTTTGGGATGATTTGGGGGTTCGGGCTATGGTGGCTCTCCGTCGAAGCTGAAGGTTTGGGCGGCTCCGCAAGACCAAGTGGAGTTGGGTGGTGGCGCTGGATGGACAGGGGAGGGCCTGCTTGCGATGAACGGGGCCGGAAGGCGGCGGCGGCCGGACTAGCCGGAGACGGGGGAGATGGCCTTCCCTGGTCGATTGCAGGCTAAGGGAGCCCTAGGGGAATGGCTTCAGCATGTCTAAGGGCCTAGGCGAGCTCGGGGTTTCCTTATATAGGCGGCCGAGGTCTTTCCCGCGGCGGCGGATAAGCATGCCGGCGAACCACCATTCTGTTGCGGCAGGGGGACGTGGCGGCGACGTGCGCTAATGGACGAGCTTGTGGATGAGCTTGGGCGGATCCAGAGGGCAGCTCGCGCGCTGGAGTGGCTTGGGCGGCGCTGCCACGGCCGGGGCCTGCTGTGGCCGGCTGCTAGTGGCCACGGCCGACCTGACGACGGTCCTGTGGGGCTCCAGGGGCGGTTCTGCTGCGAGGGAGGTGTCGGGGCGTGCTGGCTGTGCGAGGGGAGTGGCCAGAACAAGCGCGGGGAGGTGGCAGTGGGACGCGGCGGCTTGGTGCGCGCGTGCCAAACGTGCGCTCTGGGCGCGCCCAGAGCACGCACGCTACGTGCTCGGCAAAATGCCAGGGCATGCCAGGGGGCTCCAATCCACAAGAGGTTTAGCAGGGTGGGGCAATAGGTTAAGGTAAAGCTATGAGACAAGCTGGTTAGGNACGGGGGAGATGGCCTTCCCTGGTCGATTGCAGGCTAAGGGAGCCCTAGGGGAATGGCTTCAGCATGTCTAAGGGCCTAGGCGAGCTCGGGGTTTCCTTATATAGGCGGCCGAGGTCTTTCCCGCGGCGGCGGATAAGCATGCCGGCGAACCACCATTCTGTTGCGGCAGGGGGACGTGGCGGCGACGTGCGCTAATGGACGAGCTTGTGGATGAGCTTGGGCGGATCCAGAGGGCAGCTCGCGCGCTGGAGTGGCTTGGGCGGCGCTGCCACGGCCGGGGCCTGCTGTGGCCGGCTGCTAGTGGCCACGGCCGACCTGACGACGGTCCTGTGGGGCTCCAGGGGCGGTTCTGCTGCGAGGGAGGTGTCGGGGCGTGCTGGCTGTGCGAGGGGAGTGGCCAGAACAAGCGCGGGGAGGTGGCAGTGGGACGCGGCGGCTTGGTGCGCGCGTGCCAAACGTGCGCTCTGGGCGCGCCCAGAGCACGCACGCTACGTGCTCGGCAAAATGCCAGGGCATGCCAGGGGGCTCCAATCCACAAGAGGTTTAGCAGGGTGGGGCAATAGGTTAAGGTAAAGCTATGAGACAAGCTGGTTAGGCAAGGCAAGCAAGTCCAATGTGCTAAATAAAAACCATGCCAAAGCTGGCCATGCACAAAAGGTGTTTGATAAAATGCTAAGGGCATCTAGGCAACTCTTGGGGTGGCCAAAATCTCCAGATCCTAGTCTCTTTAGGTGTAGGTGAATGTGGCAAGGTTAGTTTTTCAAAGACAGAAACTTGTTAGTAGGGTTTGGTAGGGTGGTCTATAAGCATGAAAAAGAATCATGGTGATTAGGGCAGGTAAAAATATGGTTGCAGTAGAAAACACCTCACTGGACAAGAGAGCAAAAGAGGGTGTTTTGCTCAAATTTTGCAAAGCACATACATGGGTCTTTGCATAAAGATGAATTATATGCATCTACTGTCATCTCCAAATACTTGGTAGAATTTTTAAAGAATTATTTAAAGGGGTTGTAGTGCAAAGGTGCCAACTGGACTAGTTCTGAAACTCTGGGGTAGAGCTCTAAATCTCACTTGAAAAAAATATATTTTTGCACAAAAGTGATCTAGTGATATTATATGTCCTCCCCAAATTTTGGTGGAATTTTTAAATAAATTTATCAAAGGGTTGTAGTGCAATTGGAACCCAAAACTTATGAAAAACCATTTTTTAAAGAATAAAGCTCAGGGAAAATAATCATATAAATAATTTCCGCTGATAAAATAAATGTTTCTTGAGAGGGTATAAAGGTCCAAATATTTTTGAAAAGCTTTCACTTGGGGTGAAAACTCCACAATACAAAGAAAAGAGAGGTTCTGAAATCAAAAGAAAATCCAGAAAGTAAAAATTTTAATCTCCTGGAAAAAATTTAACAAACAAAATATGGTTAAATTTTTGGGGTGTTACAACACTACCCCCCTTAAGAAAAATCTCGTCCTCGAGATTTGCTAAAAGTTGTTTTGAAAATATTACTCCTGCCATCAAAGTAATATCGCAAAAATAACCATCCTATTCATGCAATGAAATGTGGCTACAGTGAGTGGGCAATAAGTGGTCCAAAACCACAGTGTGGAACGCTGGTGCTGCGTGGAAAGTTCCATGGTTTGGGACAAACTAGAGATACAGTCAATTTAGAATAAATCCTAAATTTCTAAAATACGCTGGTCGTACCCAAGAGCAGAGTGCTCCCTCTGGCTGACAGGTGGACCCGGGGCCCACTGTCGGCCTCTTCTTCTACCTCTGGCTCTCTCTTCTTCCTCTCTCCCGCGCGCTTTCTCCACCAGCGACGTCTAGCGCGTAGGGCATCTAGGCCGTACTGCGGTAGTGCGCGGCGTGCTAGCTGCCGGTGCTGCGTGCACTCACCTCGCGGGCCAGTGCGCTGTCGGCACTGCTCGCGGATTCGTCTCCGAACACCGGCGATCGAGCAACGAGCGGCGCTGGTGGACCTCGCCCACCGTACACCGATCTCGAGCTATAAAATGACCGAGGGGCTCCTTTCTTCTTCCTCACACCTGGCCTCGCTTCTCCTTCTCCTTCCTTCTCCTTCATTTCTGTTTGCAGGAGCTCGAGATGAGGCTCTAATGGCGGAGGTGATGCCGGACTGGTACGTGGTCCTGATGTGCGGAGGGTTGGCGGCATTTCTGGGGTTCTCCGTGCTCCTGTGTGTGATGGTCCTCGATGATCGTCGTGATGCTGCTGCTCGAGTGTTAGCTCTCCGCGGTGGCGGTGATCATGAGGATTAGGTGCGGTGTCGGGCGCTAACTGTTGTCAGCGTGCCGGAGGTAACTTGTACCCGAGTGATTACCCACTAATCTCTCCTTCAGAGGTGGTCAGTTAGGTGTAACATGTGTATGCGCATTAGCAATTTGTGCACGAGGTCGAGTGGTTGCGGTTGTGAGTCTGTTGTGGTGTTGCGTGAATAAAAAAATCCATGTCGAGAAGAGATATATGCTGCAACAACTCAGGGAAAGAAAATCTCACTTCAAAATTTACCGAGAGTGAAAACAGTTAATAAAAATTTACCGCAGTAAAAACCACTCACATAAATTGAAACCAAATATTTAATTAATTACGCAAATTTAGGACACAACACTTAAGTTGCAACGCATACATAGATGCTCGAACAAAGAACATAGCAGTGACGTCTATAATGAAAACGGTAAACGGACAGGGTCCTGAGAAAACGCCTCTCGTACTGGGGCACACTCTTCTTCTATCGGGGGAAGCGGATTGACTAGTCGATGGATGCGCCTCTCCTGGTCGGGCCTCAATGGTCTGCCAATGGCGATCTGAGGATTTAAATCGGTGAGGCTCTGGAGATAACCCATTACCCGCTGGGTCAAACGCTCTTGCGCGATGACATACTGGGCAAGGTTGGCCAGTACTGGGTCTCTCTCAATTCGTCCACCAGGAAAAGATGCTACTTCTCCGGGTGCTGCGCGACACGGGAAGTAATAATACCCTCGATCGCTGGAATAGGGTACCGTGAATCGAAGGCGAGCAAGTGCTTCATATGTCGCAGCTTCTATGGCCATATGCGGAGTCGGCATAGATTTCCCCACGAAGGAGACCTCCGTTGGGTCTTGGTTCGGGTTTGCAGGAGGGATGTGCACTACTGCCCAATATTTCGAGGTGGATGGGGTGATCCTCGACTTGAGCAACTCATACTGGGGTGGAAGGATAGAACTCATGGTACTGCAGGTAAGGTCCCACAATATTTTGACAAAACTACCTGGGGTTGCATCTGGAGTTCTTAGATAAATACTAGGGCTCGGCATGGCAAAGAAACGGCTGTGAGAGTTGTGCTCAAGGTGAGGTATACTTGGCAAGGTCACGAGGTGGCCTTTTTATAGCACTGGAACTGGGTTATTTACCATGGTGAAAGGTAATAAATTTGTCAGTTCTGCTCCAAGGGTCGGTGTCAAAGCCACAGATACACATATCTCCCTAAAGTGACATATCACTGTGGGGTCGTCGGGGTGGTTTTTTTTTTGTAGCTGTGCCAGGGGTTTAAAATGCAACCGCATGCTGACATATTTATGCAAGGCTACTATTTAAAACAGAGGCACACAAGTAGGCTGCGATAATTATGGCGATACATGATCATATAATTACAGGGCGTAGGAATACCAAGGCTTGGTACTACTCGTGCGACTCAGTCTACCTCGTTTATATCTAAGAGGGCGTGCCTTGTGGACGTCGAGGCTTCTCCACGGGTTTCACCGCCGGGATTAGCTGGAGGGGGTTGAGGGGCTGCAGGGTCGGGGTATCCATGATGACCATCCCGGGGATTGTTGGCCACAATCCCGTTGGAGCGTGTTCCCAGAAGGCGACGAAGCACTTCTGGGGACACCAAAGTATTTTGGTCGATGGCTAGGGCAGACCTCAAGGACTCGATTGGGTGTCCGAACAGCACGACTGGGTTGTCGGCGTCGGGCTCATCCTCTCCTATCGCCGGGGCTTGGCGAACCAGTTCTCCACGAGCTGCAATCAGATCAAGGGTGATTTGATCGAACAGTTCCTCTAGTGCACTTACATAGCGCACCAGATGCAACAATGCAGGATCCGTCTCGTGATCTCCGTTGGCAACCTGGGGCGATCTACCATACCCGTCACGGCTAGGGTAGTAGTAGAACGAGCGACAGTTAACTCTGGGCGACAAGTGCTGGAGTTGAACTATAGCCTCTCGAGCAGCTAGTTGGATGGCTTGTGGCTCAAAGGAAGTTGTCCTTTCGGTGAACCTGTAGGGGCGTTCTGGTGATAGACCCCTACCATAGATGTGCACAGTGGCCCAGAATTGACGGCTCTCACCGCTCATGGGTCCTTGGTACACAACATATTCTGGGGGCTCTTCTAATGCATAGGCACGGCGGGTGAGGTTTGCGAGTACGGTCACAAAACCTCCAAGGTTGGTTGCTGTGGTTTCATTGTGCACGACGGGCCCAGGCATCGTAGCTCAGTTTGGGGAAGAGGTTGTGTTGTGCTGTGTTGAGGCTAGTGTGCCCTTTTTATAGAAAAAGGGGACGGAGCCTTCCTTCGTATGCTTGCGAATGAGACAATCTTGGTGTCGGTCACTGGCGCGTGATTGACAGGCTAGGCTGATAGGTTGGGCACCGACTTCCAAAAGGTGTCGGGGTCACTGTGTGGCTATCTTACACGAGAAGCTTGGATGGGGTTAGGTTAAGGTCTGGTGGGTTGGTTAACCTAGGTTTTTCGACCTGGCTAAGATAGGATTAGCCAATGGTCAGCCTCGCTCTGATACCAAGTTGTGAGGACCGGGTTTTCGGGAAATTAATTTCCAGAAAATGGTCCTTGTGCTCACCAGCCCCAGGATTACTGTTAGCTGATGAGACACTAAATTGATACATAAGCTCCAAGCAAAATACATAATATGTAGTACAAGACCATTCTGGCCTATGAGTACAACAAATGGTTTCTAGTGGCTGATGGCGGAAGCGTTTTGTGGTCTTTCAGCGTCTATCGGACTCCATTTCCCACAGGAACAGCTGACCTGGGTAACTCCTATCTTCGCGAGGCTGCTATCACCAGTGTGTAGTATCCAGGGCTATCATCGCAACGCTCCTCTCCATGCAAGAAATCTGGCCAAGACAATAGCCAGGGACAAGCCAGTGAGTACTTTGGAATGTACTCGCAAACATTATGAACACAGGTATAATACACAAATGATAATCATGCTCTAAAATATTCTATGATCACAACGTCAATCACAAAAGTAAGATCCTTGATGCATGCACGCAGGTTATTTATATACAACATGAACATGCAATAATGGAGTAGAAATACAATGCACCGATCGGGTGTCAGAAGCGACGCCTCGAAAGGATAATGATATAAAGCATGCCTCAGTCGGGCGTCTAGGCGACACCACATAAAGGGATTATAAAGTAAATAAATGACAAACATGCCACAGTCGGGCGTCTGTGCGACACCACATAAAGGGCTTATAAAGTAAATCAATAACAAACATGCCACAGTCGGGCGTCTGTGCGACACCACATAAAGGGCTTATAAAGTAAATATATAACAAACATGCCACAGTCGGGCGTCTGAGCGACACCACATAAAGGGCTTAAAAAATAATCACAGTGAATATCCAGGAGGTAGAACCGTCCCAGGGATACTCAATAATTCAAATAATGTAAGTGGTTAGTCCATAATAACAATAATCATAACCATCATGAGTCACAAGTCACGATCCATGTTCTGGTTTAGCAGATTTTCTTTTTCCTCCGAAGACCGACACTAAGACCGACACTTGACCCATCCCAGACTGTAGTCCTTAACCATGGACACGGCTATTCGAATAGATGTTTAATCTCTGCAGAGGGTGTACTCTTTACCCACGAGTAACGGATTTCTTTAGTCCATCAGACTAATTCCGTCTAGGGTCTTTTAGTTGAAAACACACCTGACCGCACACACCAGCCTAACTTACCAGTGTCTGGAATCACCCATGACACCAGTTTAAGCAAAACTCTAAGTGGGGAGGCTACAACCTCGATTAGCATGGGATCACAAAATTTATAGCGCGCGCAAACTAGGGAGCTACCCCCTCGGCTCCAATCGGAAACACCCATGCCCCCGGACTAGGTGGCATGCCTACCGGATGTAGCCGGTATCTTCCACCACGGCCTCTCTGTACGGTGTGTGCTAGGAAAGGGGTTGACAACTTACTGAACCATACCCTACCTATGGCAGGGACAAGTGGTAGTACGAAACAAGTATGGGGGTTACTGGAACAAGACTCGATCTACGGTCGACTCAGGAGGTTTAAGTATTCCCTGCAAGATTAGCATAACAAATATATTTCAACCAACAGACGGAATCACCACTCGTCACACCTCATCATGCCATACCGGACACAACCGTCTCGACGCAGACTGGAGACAAGCTCGTGTCTACCCAAGACAGCGGCTTTCCCAGATTCCTTCTGGTACGCATGAAAGGCATATGATGGTGATTACTATCACAACGTATCCAATTCCAATAGCACGGAATCATCAATATGCACTTATGAGTGTGTTTATATCGTCACATAAAATAACGAAAGCTCCGAAACGAGGGGTGTTGTAGCCGTATCAAACAACACACGACAATATTATGCCAGGGTTCAGAATGCTTGCCTTCAAGTTGTGGAGAGGCAGGGTGCATCCCAAGACTTTTGAAAGTTTTCTTCTTCTTCAAAATCCTATTTTTGAAAATATTCAAATTAACCCATAGTTTCAAAACAGTACAAAAAAGTCGTCTGAAATTTTTTCAAATAAATATTAAAATAAACTAGACAAAATTTGAGGAAGGTAGGAAAAAGAATCAACTCATTTGGACTTATATTTAAAAAGTTATAGCCAGTCAAAGTTTTGGTCAAATTCTGTATTTAAAATAAAACAGAAAAAGAAAAACGTTTCGAAAACTAAACACGTCGAAAACGTACCCTGGTTTTACGTCTTCACTTATTCCAGCGTGGACCGGCTCGTGTCACTAACAGTGGGTCCAGGGGGCCCACTGGTCAGGTTTGACCAGTCGCCTCTCCCTCCTTTTCCTCTGCCCGAGCGGAGGCGGGACTCCGGCGTTCACCGTCGACGAACGGAATTTCCTAGCGGGGTTCTGAGGGCGGGGATGGATCCGCCAGTCCAGGGCGGTCCTCTCGATGGTCACTAGGTAGGTGGGGACGAAGGGAGTCGCCGGCGGCGAGCTCTGCGGCGAAGATGGCTTCGGGATGATTTGGGGGTTCGGGCTATGGTGGCTCTCCGTCGAAGCTGAAGGTTTGGGCGGCTCCGCAAGACCAAGTGGAGTCGGGTGGTGGCCCTGGATGGACGGGGGAGGGCCTGGTTGCGATGAACGGGGCCGGAGGGATGTGGCGGCCGAACTGGCGGCAGACGGGGGAGATGGCCTTCCCTGGTTGATTGCAGGCTAAGGGAGCCCTAGGGGAACGGCTTGAGCTTGTCTGAGGGCCTAGGCGAGCTCAGGGTTTCCTTATATAGGCGGCCGAGGTCGGTTCCCGCGGCGGTGGATAAGAACGCCGACGAACCACCATTCTGTTGCGGCAGGGGGGCGTGGCGGCGACGTGCGCTAATGGACGATCTTGTGGATGAGCTTGGGCGGCTCCAGAGGGCAGCTGGCGCGCTGCAGTGGCTTGGGCGGCACTGCCACGGCCGGGGCCTGCTGTGGCCGGTCGCTAGTGGCCACCGCCGACCTGACGGAGGCGCTGTGGGGCTCCAGGGGAGGCTCTGCGGCGAGGGAGGGGTCGGGGCGTGCTGGCTGTGCGAGGGGAGTGGCCAGAACGAGCGCGGGGAGGCGGCAGTGGGACGCGGTGGCTCGGTGCACACGCGTGCAAAACTTGCGCTCTGGGCGCGCCCAGAGCACGCACGCTACGTGCTCGGCAAAATGCCAGGGCATGCCAGGGGGCTCCAATCCACAAGAGGTTTAGCAGGGTGGGGCAATAGGTTAAGGTAAAGCTATGAGACAAGCTGGTTAGGCAAGGCAAGCAAGTCCAATGTTCTAACTAAAAACCATGCCAAAGCTGGCCATGCACAGAAGGTGTTTGATAAAATGCTAAGGGCATCTAGGCAACTCTTGGGGTGGCCAAAATCTCCAGATCCTAGTCTCTTTAGGTGTAGGTGAATGTGGCAAGGTTAGTTTGTCAAAGACAGAAACTTGTTAGTGCAAGTTTTTGAGAAAAGCAAATTTGGACAGAAACTAAAGGCTATCATATGATGGACCAAAATATTCCAATGGGTCCATCCTCCAGGACTGAAGGGTTTGGTAGGGTGGTCTATAAGCATGAAAAAGAATCATGGTGATTAGGGCAGGTAAAAATATGGTTGCAGTAGAAAACACCTCACTGGACCAGAGAGCAAAATAGGATGTTTTGCTCAAATTTTGCAAAGAACATACATGGGTCTTTGCATAAAGATGAATTATATGCATCTACTGTCATCTTCAAATACTTGGTAGAATTTTTAAAGAATTATTTAAAGGGGTTGTAGTGCAAAGGTGCCAACTGGACTAGTTCTGAAACTCTGGGGTAGAGCTCTAAATCTCACTTGAAAAAAATATATTTTTGCACAAAAGTGATCTAGTGATATTATATGTCCTCCCCAAATTTTGGTGGAATTTTTAAATAAATTTATCAAAGGGTTGTAGTGCAATTGGAACCCAAAACTTATGAAAAACCATTTTTAAAAGAATAAAGCTCAGGGAAAATAATCATATAAATAATTTCCACTGATAAAATAAATGTTTTTTGAGAGGGTATAAAGGTCCAAATATTTTTGAAAAGCTTTCACTTGTGGTGAAAACTCCACAATACAAAGAGAAGACAGGTTCTGATATCAAAAGAAAATCCAGAAAGTAAAAATTTTAATCTCCTGGCAAAATTTTAACAAACAAAATATGGTTAAATTTTTGGGGTGTTACAAACATCAACCTTTGACCATGTCATATTTTAATGAGTGCTCACAATTACAAAAGATGTCCAAGATAGTATATTTATATGTGAAATCTCTCTTCCCTCAATATTCTTTCATGAATTGTTCAAGTGACCAATACAATGTTTGCTAACCTTCAATAAATTTACCACCTCTACTTCTTATATGTGAAGTCATTACACCCCATGGGATAAGCATATGAAACATATATAATTTCAAATTTATGATATTCAATTCATTCAACTATTTACTCATAGGATATAAGTGAAGCACACGAGTAAATGACAAACTACTCCAAAAAGATATAAGTGAAGATTAATGAGTAGTTAAATAATTATGTAGCTATGTGAAGACTCTCTCCCATTTTAAGAACTTCAGATCTTGATACTTTATTCAAACAGCAAGCAAAACAAAATAAAATGACATCTAAGAATAGCAAACATCATGTGAAGAAGCAAAAACTTAGGATCAACCGATACTAACCGATAGTTGTCGAAGAAGAAAGGTGGGATGCCAACCGGGGCATCCCCAAGCTTAGACGCTTGAGACTTATTGAAATATTATCTTGGTATGCCTTGGGCATCCCCAAGCTTGAGCTTTTTTTCTCCTTAATTCCTCTCATATCACGGTCTCCCTAAATCTCAAAAGCTTCGTCCACACAAAACTCAACAAGGACTCGTGAGATAAGTTAGTATAAACCAATGCAAAAAAAACCTTATCATGCTCTACTATAGAAAATCACTTAAATTATTATTCAACATTGCATACTAAATGCCTCTGCATATTTAATAGTCCTATTCTCAAATAGAATCGTTAAAGAAACAAACATATGCAAACAATGCAAACATAACAGCAATCTGCCTAAACAGGACATTCTGTAAAGAATGCAGCAAGAACCATACTTCCCTAGCTCCAAAAATTATGAAATAAAATTCCCACTGTATTAAATTTATCATATCTTATTATTCAAAAGGTTTCAACATTTTATTACATTCTGACTTTTCAAGGGAATTTTTGCAACAGCGGTAAACTTTCTGTTTTGAAACAGCAACATGTAGACTTGCAAAATAAGCGTGATAAAAGCTATCCTTGACATTTTTATTGAAAATAAAGATGCAAAACATTATTATAAATTAAAGCAAGCAAATACCAACAAAAGAAAATGACGCTCCAAGCAAAACACATATCCTGTGGTGAATAAAAATATAGCTCCAAGTAAAGTTACCGATGAACGAAGACGAAAGAGGGGATGCCTTCCGGGGCATCCCCAAGCTTAGGATCTTGGTAATCCTTGAATATTACCTTGGGGTGACTTGGGAATCCCCAATATTAGGCTGTTTCCACTCATTATTCCATAGTCCATGGAATATTTACCCAAAACTTGAAAACTTCACAACACAAAACTCAACAGAAAACTCGTAAGCTCCGTTAGTACAAGAAAATAAAACCACCACTTAGGTACTGTTGTGAACTCATTCTTTATACATAATGGTGTAATATATACTTTATTCCAACTTCTCTATGGTTCATACCCTCCGATACTACTAATAGATTCATAAAAATAAGCAAACAACACATAGAAAACAGAATCTGTCAAAAACAGAACAGTCTGTAGTAATCTGTATCAAACATATACTTCTGGAACTCCAAAAATTCTAAAATAAATTGGTGGACCTGAGGAATTTGTCTAGTAATCATCTGCAAAAATAATCAACTAAATATCACTCTCCGGTAAAAAAAATTATCTAATCTCGTGAGCGCTAACGTTTCTGTTTTTTACAGCATGATCATAAAGACTTCACCCAAGTCTTTCCAAAGGTTCTACTTGGCACAAACACTAATTAAAACATAAAACCACATCTAACCAGATGCTAGATGGATTGTTTATTACTAAACAGAACCAAAAAGCAAGAAACTAAAATAAAATTGGGTTGCCTCCCAACAAGCACTGTCGTTTAACGCCCCTAGCTAGGCATGATGATTTCAATAATGCTCAAATAAGACATAAGAATTAAAACATAAGGAGAGCATCATGAAGAATATGACTAGCACATTTAAGTCTAACCCACTTCATATGCATAGGTATTTTGTGAGCAAACAACTTATGGGAACAATAATCAACTAGCATAGGAAGGAAAAACAAGCATAACTTCAAAACTTTAAGCACATAGAGAGGAAACTTGATATTATTGCAACTCCTAAAAGCATATATTACTCCCTCATAGTAATTTTCAGTAGCATCATGAATGAATTCAACAATATAACCAGCACCTAAAGCATTCTTTTCATGATCTACTTGCATAGAAATTTTATTACTCTCCACATAAGCAAAAATTTTCTCTTTCGGGATAGTGGGAGTATCATAAGAGACTCGAATACTATAAATTGTTTCCACATTAAAAGAGTGTGATTCAGGAAAAGGGTAATCATAATCATGACAAGTTTTATAAATATAATCATCACTACTTTTTATAGCATAAGTTTCATCACAATAATCATCATAA
>LR880970.1:49862854-49898652 GCA_904067115.1 Aegilops sharonensis
ACTAGTGCAATCATCATTAGTACTATGGATATTCAAGGAGTTCATACTAACAACATTGCAATCATGCTCATCATTCAAAGATTTAGTGCCAAACATTTTAATGCTTTCTTCTTCTAACACTTTGGCACAATTTTCCTTTCCATCATACTCACGAAAGATATTAAAAAGATGAAGCGTATGAGGCAAACTCAATTCCATTTTTTTGTAGTTTTGTTTTATAAATTAAACTAGTGATAAAACAAGAAACTAAAATATTCGATTGCAAGATCTAAAGATATACCTTCAAGCACTCACCTCCCAGGCAACGGCGCCAGAAAAGAGCTTGATGTCTACTACACAACCTTCTTCTTGTAGACGTTGTTGGACCTCCAAGTGCAGAGGTTTGTAGGACAGTAGCAAATTTCCATCAAGTGGATGACCTAAGGTTTATGAATCCGTGGGAGGCGTAGGATGAAGATGGGCTCTCTCAAGCAACCCTGCAACCAAATAACAAAGAGTCTCTTGTGTCCCCAACACACCCAATACAATGGTAAATTGTATAGGTGCACTAGTTCGGCGAAGAGATGGTGATACAAGTGCATATGGATGATAGATATGAGTATTTGTAATCTGAAAATATAAAAACAGCAAGGTAGCAAGTGATAAAAGTGAGCGTAAACGGTATTGCAATGCTAGGAAACAAGGCCTGGGGTTCATACTTTCACTAGTGCAAGTTCTCTCAACAATAATAACATAATTGGATCATATAAATATCCCTCAACATGCAACAAAGAGTCACTCCAAAGTCACTAATAGCGGAGAACAAACAAAGAGATTATGGTAGGGTACGAAACCACCTCAAAGTTATTCTTTCTGATCGATCTATTCAAGAGTCCGTAGTAAAATAACATGAAGCTATTCTTTCCGTTCGATCTATCATAGAGTTCGTACTAGAATAACACCGTAAGACACAAATAAACCAAAACCCTAATGTCACCTAGATACTCCGATGTCACCTCAAGTATCCCTAAGTATGATTATACGATATGCATCACACAATCTTAGATTCATCTATTCTAACCAACACAAAGTACTTCAAAGAGTGCCCAAAAGTTTCTACCGGAGAGTCAAGACGAAACGTGTGCCAACCCCTATGCATAAGTTCATTGAAACCGCAAGTTGATCACCAAAACATACATCAAGTAGATCACGCGAATATCCCATTGTCACCACAGATAAGCATGGCAAGACATACATCAAGTGTTCTCAAATCCTTAAAGACTCAATCCGATAAGATAACTTCAAAGGGAAAACTCAATCCATTACAAGAGAGTAGAGGGGGAGAAACATCATAAGATCCAACTATAATAGCAAAGCTGGCGCTACATCAAGATCGTACCATCTCAAGAACACGAGAGAGAGAGAGATCAAACACATAGCTACTGGTACATACCCTCAGCCCCGAGGGTGAACTACTCCCTCCTCGTCATGGAGAGCGCCGGGATGATGAAGATGGCCACTGGTGCGGGTTCCCCCCTCCGGCAGGGTGCCGGAACAGGGTCCGATTAGTTTTTGGTGACTACAGAGGCTTGCGGCGGCGAAACTCCTGATCTATTATGTTCCTCGATGTTTTTAGGGTATATGGATATATATAGGCGAAAGAAGTCAGTCAGGGGAGCCACGAGGGGCCCACGAGGGTGGGGGGCGCGCCTCCCTGCCTCGTGGCCACCTCAAAGCTTCCCTCACGTCTACTCCAAGTCTCCTGGATTGCTTCCGTTCCAAAAATAACTCTCCCGAAGGTTTCATTCCGTTTGGACTCCGTTTGATATTCCTTTTCTGCGAAACACTGAAACAACGGAAAAAACAGGAACTGGCACTGGGCTCTAGGTTAATAGGTTAGTCCCAAAAATAATATAAAAGTGTTTCGTAAAGCAAATAAACATCCAAAACAGATAATATAATAGCATGAATACTTCATAAATTATAGATACGTTGGAGACGTATCACTTCGATGTCAAGTGTTGATTCCATACCTTATTCTAAGCGGTGTTCTCATATTTCTATGGAAGTGCAAATCCTTTCGATCATCGAGATTGTCATGTCAATTCTTTTCTAACTGGCGTGCTTCTCTCCAGGCTAATACTATTATTTTTTCATTCACGAGATCAATTCTAAGTTTTCTCAACGGTATCCATTCCATCTGCCCCAAGTTGCCTTTGTTTTCCCGCCCTCCCACCCTTTTCTTCAAGGACTCAGATTTCTTAATCATGTATCCTTTTATTGATGGGAAGTATCTCCATTATTTCTGTCAATATTCTTATCCAGTGATTCTCAAGAAGATACTAACGGAGTTTCAAGATTAACATTCTTCATTCTCTTTTCTTCTCCGGTGGATCCAATTCAAGATTTCGGTGTTGGTCATATCTCTTCCTCTTGTTTCACATGTTTTGACATGTGGGAATTCCTTATACAAGGCTCTCTTATCATCCACCTCTTGCTATTCATGTTATCTAGAGTGCTGAAGATATCCCAGAAGATTCAAGTTTCCATTCTTATTCCTTCCAAGCTATTTCGAGGTTGTTACCTCATTCAAGACGTTCAAATCAACCGATGCATTATCTCTTCCTAAGAAATCGTTCAACGGTTTATCATTTGAGTGGACCCTAACCCACATGTCTTTTCCCAGGATCTTACCTGACTCTTCTAATTTTCCCGGAGCTATTCCCGAATTCTTTTCAAAGTATGACGTAAGAATGAATTGTCATCAGTCAAATGTTTTTCTCCAAGATCTTTCAAAATCTTTTCATCGTTAGTTCAACCTTTCTAATTTTCATTCCGGAGTGCCTCAACAATTCATGGTGGTGTTTCTCATTGTCATTCTCGGATTTTGAAGACCGAAGGAGAGTTCCTCTTAAATCCTTACCCGTTCTTCCGAAGATGCGTAGTTCAAGCTTGATGCCATCCCCATAATTATTTTTTATTGTGAGAAATTCTTTTCATACCCATCCGGAGCATTTTAGGAGTTGTTTCATTTCTTGATCATCCAAAGGACATCGTTTCAGAAGATTTCTTCATTCTCATCCTTCAACTTCTTTTCCGTAGTTCTTCTCAATTCATGCCTTCTCGTTCGTCTCCATATTCTTCCGGTGCTTTGTTCAAGTATTCTCTAGTCATCTTGTGGTCTCTTCGTGCTCTCGTATCTAAATTCCCTTGACTATCTTCGCTCGTTCTCTAATTCCTACCGGTGATTTGTCCTCTTTTCATCAATTGTTTTCAATTCTTACAGTGGTTCGTCCAAGATTCCTCTTTCTATGTTCTCGTATCAATTAATTCGTTCTTTCCTAATCTTACCGGTGGTTCGTTGAAGACCTTCCCAAGTTGAGAAATATATCTCTTCAATCCTTTTTCAATGAGTATAAGTAGTATGCCAAATCCGTTGCTTGTCATCAATTTAAATTGATGAAGGATATGCATAATGTAATTCTTATTCTTGTTTCATCCAAGTGTTTAATCCCTTCCTTTGGAGTTTGTTCATGATGAAGTAATTCTAGGTTCTAGTGTTTCATCTTTTTCCTTTTCCGGAGTTCCAAGTTTTCTTGGTTATATCGTCACGAAGCTCCATCTAAATCAATGCAAGGCTTCACCTTGTTTTTCCAACTTCTCTTTCTTTCTATCATCCTTTTATTTACCGGAGTTCTTCATGGAGGCTCTACATGGTGGTTCATCAAGGACCCCTTTCATTCTTCAATTGTTCGTCAAGATTTCTCTCGGAGTTATGATCCGCCAAGCTATACTCAAAGATAAACATGGTGCTCAACACATGTTTTGTTTTGAGGAGTTCAAGCATTCTTCATCTTGCATCCGAAGTGCAGTTCTTTTTATCTCATCTTTCGAGGTGGTGTTGTGTCATTCTTGATAATTTCCCTTCGTGTTTCATGATTCACAAGTTTTCAAGAATGAGATATTTAAGCCCATCATTTTCTCTTCGTTCAGAAGATCCTTTGTAATCCATCAATCTCTTCGTTTGTGTTATCTTGGTATAGATTTCACTTAAAGCCTTTCCTTAAGGGTTGTTGCTATTTGTGGTGCTTATCAGTGATCCAAGTTTTCTCATATCCTCTCAGCAAAATAAGTTTTCATCTCCTCATTGAACTCAAGCAAGCAATTGTTTTCGTTAGGGGCAGAATTTCACCTCTAGTTTTGAGATGTTTCCATAAGCCCACGAGGATCATATCCTTTCATTATGATCTTCCAACAACTCCATTCAATCCTTATTTTAAGGATGCTCTCTCAAATTCATTTGAGGTAGAACATGTTGTTTTCTTTTCCATTCTTTTGATTCCATTCTTACATTTGTTCCAGAGGCATTGTGATGTTGCTCTCTTCGACCCATCATCTCATTTTGTAAAGATCATGTTCTTTTCCTTGCTTATCCTTTTAAACGGAGTGTGGTGTTCTATTTCAAGTTCTTTTCATCTTATCAAGTTTTTCTTCTCTTTTCTTCTCTTTTCCTTCCCTTGGCTATCTCATTATACCGGTGTGCTTTCATATTCTTTTGGTTCGTTAAGCTCTTGTTTCATGTCTTTCAACCTACAAGGTTCTCGTAATGTTCCTTCCTCTCTTCTAACGGAGTGTTTTCAACTTCATTCATCTCCAGTCTATTCTTTCCTTGTAATTGCTTAACCTCTCAAGGTTCTTTGGTTTCACTCTTTTGTTAGCAATTTTTTTACCTCTTCCTCTTCCGTTTCTCCCCGGTGCCACCCTTAGATCTCAGGTCGAGATCTCTTGTAAGTGGAGGAGCATTGTGACGCCCCAAGAGCGGCGCTCCAGATGCCATCCATGTTTTTCGTTGTTGCCGTGTGATTTACTTGTTTGTTGCATTCATCATCGCATCATCTGCATTGCATCCGCATGTTTTCATAAAACTCGTGGTCTGTTTGTAGTTGCCACTTATTCATGGCCTTTGTTGATCTTTCTCTGACCTACGGTTCTTTTGTCGTCCAACCATTTGACCCTCTCTCCCCAATTCTCCCCCCCCCCCCCCCCCGCGTGCGCGTTCGAAACTCTCCCGAAACCGACCCGGCCAGTCGTCACCGTAGGATTCAGATCAACCCCAAACATCTGTAAAACATCTTCGTTCTTTAATTGGACTCCCTAGCCTATTTATTATCGACTGTCCGATTTAATCGAAGGGTCCAAACTTAGCCCTCCTTTTTTATATATATAGACCTATTTGCCTAACCCTAAAATCTAGCCCCCTTGTTCCATCGCGCCGCTGCCAGTCATCCACCCCTCTCCTTCCTCGGGATCCTCCCCGATCCATCCAACCACCAGCTCCTCCCATCGATCCAACCCGCAGCCTACCTCTCCCTTCCTTGTTTTCAACATCAGATCAACCAGAGCCCCGCCACCTCCGGCTGATCTCCAGTTCCGCTCCACCTCGTCCCCAATTGAGGTCATGGCTCCGCCCCGCTCACTGCTTCTCCTTCCCCTCTTCTTCTGTTCCCTCTGGTTCCCTCTCACCTGCTTCCCATCTTCTCAGGGAACCCACAAGAGGTCGCCGCAGGCATGAACGCCGCCTCCTCAAGCTCTCTGCTCGGGGCCTTCTTCTGCCTCGGTCTAGCTCCGTCCTCCGCGCCCGACGAGGTCTGCACCGCTGTGCGCCTGCATCCGCGAGGGAGAAGACATTGACGCTTCCCTGCTTCCTCTGCAACGTATGCCCCTGCCTCGATGGAGCCTGCGCCTCCCGTATGCCAACACTGCTTCCATGCTCCGCACACCCGCCCCGGCGTCTACAGCCCTCGTGGGCAACCAACCGTGCCAACAGTAGGTCCTTGGCGTGCCCGCCTCCCTCTTTTTTCCTTTACTTCATCCCGCCGTCTTCTCTCTGCTCTCTCGCTCAGTTCATATCTCTCCCTTTGTTGTTCTACAGAGACCTCACCATGGATCCTCGTGGCCGAGCTCTCCCCGTCACCGGTTGCCTCGCCGACCCGCCGCTTCTCGCGCCTGCCGACCCCACCATCTCGCCTCCGCCCGCCGCCATCTTCTTCCCGGAGGTCCGCCATCGCGCCCCTACTTCCTCTGCATCGAAGACGAGTGCCTCGCTCATGTTGACCATCCCTCCCTCGCTGACCCGCTTGCCTGCCAGCCGCAGCGAACGCTCTGGGCCTCAAGCCACACTACAAGAAATATGTCAACTTGTGACCTTCTGTCAGTGATCCTGGAAGAATTGGTCGTAATTCTACGACCATTTGAGACCAATTCGTCAAAACCTATTTGAGGGGCTCGAAACCCTAAACCATAATGACCATTTTGGTCAGAAAGGTCGCAATTACTTTACATGAAACGGTCGCAAAGCAGACAACACTGGTCCGCTGCCTTATATTCGTCGGTTACAACCAATCTAAATTGGTCATGACCTTACAAATTGTGGTGCATTTCTATGACTGGGCGCCATCTCATCACTTTTTTCGATGTGTCGTGCTTAGTTGTCTTTTTTACCAATTTTGCACATGTGTCCTGTTTAGGCGTCATTTTTGCTTATGTGTCAATTTTGTCATTTTTTCTTATGTGTCAAATTTGCATATGGTCGAACCACACTCAACTGACCCAACTTTTTCCGATGTGTCGTGCTTAGTTGTCTTTTTTTACCAATTTTGTACATGTGTCCTGCTTAGGTGTCATTTTTGCATATGGTTGAACCACACTCAGCTGACCCAACCCCCACCCGGCTTGCTGACCAGTCAGACCCGCCATGCTGGGCCACCCTGCTGACATGCAGGACCCGCCATGTGGGACCCACCTACCTTACATGCAAGACTGACATCGGGACCCAGGACCCTCAAACATGCAAGAGTGACACGGTGGAGTAGTGGTGAATAATGGAACAAAAATATGCAATGAAGGGAGTCGAACCCACGCCCCCTCCTTCCTAAGGATCCAGCCTTAGCTCCACACCACCTGATCGCTGGTGTTAGACTATCTCACACAATCCCCTTAAAGCACAAGGAAAGTTGCAGGGCCTGGGCCTTTTTAGACAAGGCCACATGATTTTATTTTCTTTTACAATTTCATTGTGTCGACTGGGCCGACAGCCAATGGGCCTGTCAAAAGGTCTATCCCGTGGCAAATGTGGGCTTCCCACAACTTTGAGTCCACATAAAATAGTGGGAGTTCAAATCTATCTCAAAAAATAAAGGGAGTTCAAACAAAAAATTAATAGTCTAAAACGTAATTGCACCATCAATATTGCCTATGACCTCGGATCAATATTATAGAAAAAATGTTAACAAAACATTTGAAAATGTTAATAAAGCTTTGAGAAAATGTTGACCATGTATTAAAAATTGTTAATCTTGTATTTGAAAATTGTTAATGAAGCATTTGAAAATGTTAGATTGTGTAGAGAAAAAATGTTGACCGTGTATTAAAAAAACTTGCATTTAAAAACTATTAATCAAGCATTTCAAAAATATTAAAAATGTGTAAAAATATGAACATGTATTTCCGAAAAAGGTTAATCATGTATTTCAAAACAACAAAAAATGTCTATTTGGAAAGTTTCATGCGTATAAAATCATGTATTTGAAATTTTTTAAACATATATAAACAATATGTACAATGCGTGTTACAAAATGTAGACATTTGTTCAAAAACTTAGGGATGAAAACATTTATTAAAAATGTTAATGATGCACTTGAAAAATGTTAAGTGTGTATACCTTATTTCTAAGAATACTTTTTTGAAACAATTTTTGTATTCCAAATTTGTAATTTTGCATAAAAATTGATTTTTTCCAAATTGGCAACAAATATTTGGAAGGTTATTCACTAAAAAACTCATTATGGGCACTCGAAAAATGGAAAATGATTTTTTTGAATTTTTTATGCCCGTTTCAAAATGCGGTCAAAACGGCGGGCATGACCGTTCCTAGCTAGTGGTTGAATCTTGGAAAAAAATTGGTGTTTCTCTGATTAAATAGATACTTATGTACCTAGAGATGATTTTTCAAAAAGTAAAGGGCAAACTATAAGGCAGCTGTTGTTCAAATTTGACCCGCTTCCCGCTGAATCGGCGCAAATTTGTCTTTTTCACAAGAGGTGGATCGAAACTTTTGGCATCCAACCATTTGGTCAATTGTGCATTATATATGGCCTAGTATTTTAGAAAATTGATTTGGTACAATATTACAACAAATATATGGTAAGTCATTCACAAAAAAACTCATTTTGGGCACTCGAAAATGGAAATTGATTTTTTCGTGGAAAGAAGATGAAAACTTCCTTAGGCAACACTGTTTGCCATTCCAATATGGACCCTTGTGCACAATAAGTGATCATTTGAACCAACTATGCCATGAATGTGGCCATAAGATTGATCATTTAGCTTGAAAACCAGGAATCTTCGCACATGATAGCTCATTTCTGAGAACACTTTTTTTAAAATAACTGATGTATTACAAGTTTATTATGTTTCCTGGTAACTTGGTCATATATAATGACACAATGCGAAGGTTTTCCAATTTTTTTTGAATTTTTTTACGCCCGTTTCAAAATGTGGTCAAAACGACGGGCATGACCGTTCCAAGCTAGTGGTTGAATCTTGGAATTTTTTTTGGTGTTTCTCTGATTAAATAGATACTTATGTACCTAGAAATGATTTTTGGAAAAAATAAATAGCAAACTATGAGGTAGCTGCAGTTCAAATTTGACCCGCTTCCTACTAAATTGGCGGAAATTTGTTTTTTTCACCAGAGGTGGATAAAAAAAATTTACACCCAACTATTTGGTCAATTGTGCATTAAATATGTCCTAGTATTTTAGAAAATTGACCTGGTCAAATTTTGCAACAAATATATGGTATGTCCTTCACAACAAAAACTCATTTTGTGCACTCGAAAAATGGAAAATTTATTTTTCGTCCAAATAAGATGAAAACTTCCTTAGGCAACATTGTTTGACATTCCAAGATGCACCCTTGTGCACAATATGAGATCATTTGAACAAACTATGCCATGAATGTGGCCATAAGATTGATCATTTAGCCTGAAAGGCATTGATCTCCACACATGATAGCTCGTTTTTTAGAACATTTTTTAAAAATAATCATTGTATTACAAGTTTATTATTTTTCCTGGTAACTTGGCCACATATAATGACACAATGCGAAAGTTTTCCAATTTTTTTTATTTTTTTAAATTTTTCATGACCGTTTCAACATGCGGCCAAAACAGCGGGCATGACCGTTCCTAGCTAGTAGTTGAATCTTGGAAAACCTTTGGTGTTTCTCTGATTAAATAGATACTTTTGTATCTAAAAATGGTTTTTGGGAAAAATATAGAGCAAACTATGAGGTGGCTCCAGTTCAAATTTGACCCGCTTCCAACTAAATCGACAGAAATTTGTCTTTTTCACGAGAGATGGATAAAAACTTTTGACACCCAACCATTTGATCAAGTGTGCATTAAATACGACCTAGTATTTTAGAAAATTTAGTTGGTCTACTTTTGCAACAATTATTTAGTAGGTTCTTCACAAAAAACCTCATTTTGGGCACTCAAAAAATGGAAAATGATGTTTTCGTCCAAAGAAAATGAAAAATTCCTCAGGAAACATTGTTTGCCATTCCAATATGCATCCTTGTGCATAATATGAGATAATTTGAACAAACTATGCCATGAATGTGGCCATAAGATTGATCATTTGGCTTGAAAGGCATTGATCTCCACACATGATAGCTCGTTTCTGAGAAACAATTTTTTAAAATAATTATCGTATTACAAGTTTATTATTTTTTCAGATAACTTGGCCACATATAATAACACAATGCGAAGGTTTTCGAATTGTTTGATTTTTTTGGATTTTTCATGCCCGTTTCAAAATGCGGTCAAAACGGCGGGCATGACCGTTCCTAGCTAGTATTTGAATCTTGAAAATATTTTGATGTTTCTCTAATTAAATAGATACTTTGTACCTAAAAATTATTTTTGGGAAAAATAAATAGCAAACTATGAGGCAGCTACAGTTCAAATTTGACCCGCTTCCACCTGAATCAACAGAAATTTGTCTTTCTCACGAGAGATGGATAAAAACTTTTGACACCCAACCCTTTGGTCAATTATGCATTAAGTATGGCCTGGTATTTTAGAAAATTTATTTGGTCCAATTTTGCAACAATTATTTAGTAGGTTCTTCACAAAAAAACCTCATTTTGGACACTCAAAAAATGGAAAATGATTTTTTCGTCAAAGAAAATGAAAACTTCCTCAGGCAACATTGTTTGCCATTCCAATATGCACCCCTGTGCATAATATGAGATAATTTGAACAAACTATGCCATGAATGTGGCCATAATATTGATCTTTTGGCTTAAAAGGTATTGATCTCCACACATGATAGCTCGTTTCTGAGAATAATTTTTTAAAATAATTATCGTATTACAAGTTTATTATTTTTCAGATAACTTGGCCACATATAATAACACAATGCGAAGGTTTTTGAATTGTTTGATTTTTTTGGATTTTTCATGCCCGTTTCAAAATGCGGTCAAAACGGCGGGCATGACCGTTCCTAGCTAGTATTTGAATCTTGAAAATATTTTGATGTTTCTCTAATTAAATAGATACTTTGTACCTAAAAATGATTTTTGGGAAAAATAAATAGCAAACTATGAGGCAGCTGCAGTTCAAATTTGACCCGCTTCCACCTGAATCAACAGAAATTTGTCTTTCTCACGAGAGATGGATAAAAACTTTTGACACCCAACCCTTTGGTCAATTGTGCATTAAGTATGGCCTGGTATTTTAGAAAATTTATTTGGTCCAATTTTGCAACAATTATTTAGTAGGTTCTTCACAAAAAACCTCATTTTGGGCACTCGAAAAATGGAAAATGCCTTTTTATGCAATGAAAATGAAAACCACCAAATCAACATTGTTTGTCATCCCAAGATACACACATGTGCACAATATTGATTCATTTTAACAAACTATAAATGGTTAATATGTTGAATGTTTGCACTGAATAAGAGGATAAAAGTTATAAGACAATTTTTTTACATAACCTTAACTCTCATTGGTGGAATGAGCTATGGCATGGATCGATGACATGGCGGAGATCCGTCCATCCATACAGCCATCCACCCGTCCATCCAACCCGCCCCTCTCTAATCTCTCCCCGATCCAACCCTTCTCTCCCCAATCCAGATCCAACCCTAAGAGCATCTCCAGCCGCGCCCCCAACAGGCCCTCCCCAGGCGTTTTTGCCGCGCCGGCGCCGAAAAAACGGCCCAGTCGCCTCCCAGAAGCCCGTTTTTCGCCGGCTCGAGCCGAATTTGGTGCCGGCGGACCCAGGCAGAACCCGGCGCCCTGGGGGGCGCCTGGTTCGCCGGCACAAGTGAAAAGGCGCGCGTGGGTCCGCCCTATCGGTGAGCCGAGCGCCTCTTCCCGCCGTTTCTCCCTGCTTTTCCCCGAGTTCCCTCCCTTTTTCTCTTTTCCTCCCGCCATTCTCTCTCCCACTTGCCTCCCAGCCGGCCGCCATGGCACCGAAGAAGTACGTCGTTCCCCGCCCCGCAGCGACCGCCTCCGTCGCCCAACCGAAGCAAAGGATGTCGAGGGCGCCGCCGTCAAAGCCGTCGGGCATGACAAACGCCGATTGGAGGGTGGAAGTACAGCGAGGGGAGGCCGTCACCACCAACCGGCGGAACAGGGCCCTTGCCAAGAAGGCTCGTGACAACGTGGCACGCGCTGCCGCTGCCGCTGCCGCTTCCGCGGACCAGGCCGAGGCCGAGGCGGCGCGCGCGGGGATGATGAATCCCCCCGGCAACCATGCGCAGTACGCGCCATGGGGCCAGCAAGGTGTCGGGTCTCCGACGCCGCAGCCATGGGGATCGCCGGGCTACGCCGACGGGGACGTGCACGGTGGGTTCAACCCAAATGTCACGTTCCCCCATGGACACCCGGTCCAGCGCACGCCCTCGCCCGCCTTCACCGACGTGCAGTACCCTCCATACAACTACACGCCGCCCGCGTACGCCTCCTCCCCGATGCCTCCTCTCCGCCGTTGCGCAATGCCCTTCTCGCACCTCGGCGACGCCGACGAGACTGAGGCCGACATGGACGACATCATCGCGGAAGGATCGGCCGCGACCGCCGCGTCTTCCGGGTTCATCGCGGATGAGGCGGTCGATCTCAGCGGCGGCATGGACGGCGAGCTCGGCTACGTCTACGGCGACGAGGAACAGGTGGAGCAGGAGGAAGAGGAAGAGGAGGAGGACGAGGACGAGGAGGAGCCGGCGAGGAGGCGCAAGAAGAAGAAGAAGCGGACGACCAGGTCAGCTGAGCCGCGCATCAAGTGGGCGTCCAAGGAGGAGGAATGCCTCGCCGAGGCTTGAAAAGTCGTCTGCCTCGACCCGACAACCGGCGCGAACCAGAGCATCGAGACGTATTGGGAGCGCATCAAGGCCGAGTTCGACGAGCGCAAGCTCGTCGACCCCTACTTCAAAGGCGTCTACATGCAGCGCGGGTCGAAGGCGATGGCGAACCATTGGGGGCGCATCCAGGGGGCGTGCAACAAATGGCATGGTGTCGTCGAGGAGGTGGCCGCTCGCCCGGAGAGCGACGCCAGCATTGAGGATCAGGTATGCCACGCCCCTCTCCCGTCTCTCTTCGTCGTGTGCGCACGCCAGCCAACTGTTTGTTTGTCCCGGCGCAGTTGCTGCGCATGTTCGGCCTGTATAGGAAGAGCAACAACGACGCCGAGTTCAAATACCTCCACGTCTACAAGCGCATTGACAAGTGCGACAAGTGGGCGGAAGTCCGGCGCATCCTCGAGAAGGCCAAGGAGACATACAAGCCGGACGCGCCGGCTCCGGGCGCGTCTGAAGGGCGTCCGGACGGCAACAAAGGTGCCAAGAATGGGAAACACGCCGACGCGGCCACCGCTCGCGTGCAGGAATCCATCCAGCACTGCCTCGCCGACGCACAGGCCCGGGCCGTCCTTCGTGAAGAGAAGACCGAGGCCCGGTGGTCGGCGTTGATGTCGACAAGCGCCGTCAAGCTCGACCTACTCCGGACCAACGTCGCCGCGAAGAAGAGGAACACCGACCTGGCTTTCCTGCTGGGCGGGGCGGACATGCTCCAGAACACCGACGAGGCGGTCAAGGCGTGGTACAGGGCGCATGTCGGCCTCATCCTGGACTAGCTGCCCACGCCCACGCCCACGACGACGCCGCCCACGCCCACGCACACGCCGACGCCGCCGCCAAGCCCGACCGATGATGCCGCCGAGACTGCCCGCAGCGCAGAAGCCACGCCGCCAGGCACAGAGACCCCGTCAAGCCCGCGCACGCCGACTCTGCCGACGCCCGAGGCCGACCTCGCCGTCTGATGCGCGTTTCCGTTTTGATTTTTGTACGCCGAACTTTTCAGCGATCGCCGATCACCGCTTGATCGCCAGATTGTGACGTTTATTTCTGAGCGCCGGAAAAAACTACGTTTGAATTTGCCAAGTCTAAGAGGCGCGTGGAGACGTGACTGGGAGCTAGGCCGCCCCAGGGGCCGAACTAGCGCCGGCTCGCCCCATGGCGCAGCTTTTCGGCGCCCTGGAGGCCCGCTGGAGATGCTCTAACGCCCACCCACCTTTCCCCCTCCCCGCCGCGTCCTTTCCACACGCCGCAGCGCCCAAGCCCTCCTCCCTCCAAATCTCCCATCCTCCCTCTCAATCTCGGCGTCCCACCCATGGCCCTCCGCGTGCTGGACAACGCGCTGCCGGCCGCCAAGATGCTCTCCACGGCGCCCGCCGTCGCCGTCGCCCGCTCCCCCACCGGGAGCGGAGCCGGCCATGGAGTACGTCCGGTCCGAGGACCTGCTGCCCGTCCCCGGCCCCAAAGCCCGCGCCGCCGGCCTCGTCGCCGGGCTCGACTCCAGGGACGCGCGCCGCCAAGGGAGAAGGTGGTGCTGGGGATCGTGAAGACGGTGAAGAACCCCCGCTGCCAAGACCTCCGCGATGGCGTGCACGGACGTCTTCGCGGCCTTCGGCAACCTCTCCTTGAGCAGCAGCTGTAGCAGCAACTTGTCCAAGGCAATGCGTGCCATGGCCACCTCCATATGCCGCCCCTGCCCCTGCTGAGGAAGCTCAAGGCCCACGTCCACGACACCAACCTCAGGGTCCGCGCCAAGGCCGCCATCGCCGTGGCTCCAAGAAGAGGGGCAACCGCCGCCGCTGAATAAAGGTACAGTGCTAAGCAAGCACAGAAAGAAGAACTGCTCTGCTCCTTTGCAAAAGATTAATTAGGTGTGTGCCCAGCCCTGACCAATGAGCTGGAACCCTTAAATTTGTTCCTTGCTTGTTTCAATACTCTACTTGTTGTTGCCTGCCAGTGTCTGTCTGCATCTTTGGCATATTCTGAAACCCAAACTCTAGCTCAGTGATATCTTCGTTTCAGAACTATCTGCCGTGCATACCATGCTATGATTATTCGCATTAGTTTTCCTTCTTTTCTCCGAGCGCTTAATTGGCTAGTACTACTCTATCTGCTTTCTGACTCTCCGATCTGAGGTGCGTTCAGTTATGTGCGGAGCAGAGGCAGCTTGACTGCATTTCTCTGTCAAGACTCTACAGCCTGGAAACATTCATATATTCTCCGGGAAAAGTCGTGCACCTAGTGCTTTCTCTTCTTTAGTTATCACACCATCGACCTTTCTACCAAGAAAAGTAAAATCAATCATAGGTGCTAATAATACGTGCTCGTCAACTAAATTGGCACAACCATATGGCAACCTGTAGCACTGTGGAAACAGGAGCAGTTAGTCCAGCACAGATCAGATGCAGAGGCTGTTAGCCATAAATTATTATTAAATTATGCAAGCTAAGTTTGACAGATTAAGTTCGCAAAAAAAAAAAGTTTGACAGATTAGATCCGTTAACCTGTAGGCTGGAACATTTATGGTTTGCAGTGTTCAAATGCTTGTAGCCTCGTTAGAATTTGTGCAGTCTCTGCTCATCGATTCAAACTGCTGCTCAAATGTTAGTTTCCAAATTCGCTGATGACCATGTAAAGAAAATCACTGATGCTAAATTAATTTATGTTCTGTTTACGTTCAAAGTCCCTATATATCATGCTGAAATCACTGTTGACTATGTAAAGAAAATCAATGATGCTAAATTAATTTATGTTATGTGTAGCTTTGAAAAATATTGACTTTGTTGTGGTGCTAGGTACAAAGCTTGCTGGCTTCCCCTTCTTGCCAAGCACACCGAGGCCGCTGTTGCAGATGATGAGCCTTTGGTTGTTCCGCTTGACTGCGAATGGATATGGCACTGCCATTGGCTTAACCTGATATGCATATTGACTCACAGATGCTTGTACGTGTCGTTCAAAATCTGTGAACACCACATATAGAGAACTAGTACTAATTTATACGCTTTACTGAATTTTGCTTGGTGCTGTCACCGTCGGACTCTCATGATGAAACAGTTGGACACTTCATGTTGGATAAATGACAACTAACATTTCCTGAGGGTCAAAGGCCATTACATATACATGTGTGTCAAAGTGCAGAAAACCCCTTATACAATGGGGATATACCGAAAAGGGACTATACACATCTAACACCCCCCTCAAACTCATGGTGGATCAACAACACTGAGTTTGGAGAGGAAAAAGTTGTGCTGCGCTCGAGTCTGTGCCTTCGTGAAGAAGTCAGCCAACTGTAACTCAGAGGGCACATAGTGAAGAGCAAGAGTCTGATCCTGCACAGCAGCATGCACAAAGTGGGCATCCACACCGATGTGCTTGGTGAGCTCATGCTTCACTGGATCACGCGCAATACTGATGGCGCCAGTACTGTCTGACAGTAAGGGAGTCGAGGTAGTAGCAGACACACCAAAATCCTCAAGTAACCACCGTAACCAGATCACCTCAGCCGTCAACATCGCCATGGCTCGCAACTCAGCCTCTGTACTCGAGCGAGAAACTGCAGTCTGTTTCTTTGTCTTCCAGGCAATAAGAGAGCCACCAAGAAAGACACAGTAAGCAGAAAGCGAGCGTCGATCAGAGGGATCACTAGCCCAGGTAGCATCAGAGTAGGCCTGGAGTTCAAGAGAGTTGGAGCGGGGAAAGAAAAGGCGCTGAGAGATCGTGCCACGAAGATATCGTAGAACTCGGAGGAGATGACTATAGTGGACAGAGGTGGGGGCTGAAACAAACTGACTCAGGATGTGGACAGGATAGGAGATGTCAGGACGCGTAACAGCAAGATAGACAAGACTGCCAACAAGATGACGATAGCGAGTGGGATTAGGAAGAGGGTCACCATCGGTGGCACGAAGCTGGACGTTGAGCTCCATAGGAGTCACAACCGTGCGCTCATCACCGAGCGCAGCGCGAGCAAGAAGATCCTGAATATATTTTTCTTGGGAGATGTAGAAGCCATCAGAGGTCGAGGAGATCTCAATCCCAAGAAAGTAGCGAAGTGGACCAAGATCAGTCATGAGAAACTGGTCGTGAAGGCGGGCCTTAACAAAGGCAATGTAATCAGTGTCGTCACCAGTGATGATCATGTCATCAACATAGAGAAGGAGAAGAGTCCGACCAAGAGGAGACGTGTGAACAAACAACGTGGGATCATGGTCACTGGGTAAGAAACCAGCGGCGGTCACCACAGATGCGAAGCGCTCAAACCAGGCGCGAGGGGCCTGTTTGAGACCATATAGGGAGCGGCGAAGTCTACAGACCATACCATCGGGAGCATAGTACCCCTGTGGTGGCTGCATATAAACCTCCTCACGCAACACGCCATTGAGAAAAGCGTTCTGAACATCAAGTTGAGAGATAGACCACTGACGAACAGAAGCCACATCAAGAAGAGTGCGGACAGTGGTCATGTGGGCCACAGGAGCGAATGTCTCATCATAATCACGCCCCTGCTCCTGCTGAAAGCCACGGGCCACAAGACGAGCTTTGTAGCGCTCAAGAGAACCATCGGAGCGAGTCTTAAGCTTGTAGACCCACTTGCAGGTGATGGGACGGACACCGGAAGGGAGGGGAACCAGATCCCATGTGCTAGAGCGCTCAAGGGCAGCAAGCTCCTCAACCATCGCAAGCTGCCATTCAGGCTGAGTCATGGCAGTGCGATAGGAAGTGGGCTCAGTCAAAACAGAGAGACCGTGCCGATCAGGGGAGTAGCGATCAGGCGGAGGGCGAGGCCGAGCACGGAGGTTATGAACCGGGGGAGGTGTGAGAGGAGGTGCACCAGATGTGGAAGGCTCGTCAGAGGAGACATCCTCAGTACGAGATCGTCAAGTATAGTGAAGAGGAAACGGTGAGAGAGGGCGACGGACTGGAGAGGATGGGGGAGAAGTGGAGGAGGAGGATGGAGAAGACGGGGTCGGTGGTGAATGAGAAGGAATGAGAGGTGCCGGAGGAAGAGATGACACATGAGGCACATAGCAGGGTGTATCGGAAGGAGAAGGAAGGAAAGGTCGTCCACAGAGAAACTCGAGGAAGGAGAACGTGGGTAGAAAGAGCGAGACTCGTCAAAGGTCACATCACGCGAGATGTGCAAGCGACGACCCATAGGATCCCAACATCGATAGCCCTTGTGCTCATCACTGTAGCCAAGGAAAACACACTCAACCGACTGAGCAGTCAGTTTGGTGCGTTCTCGAGGGGCAAGAAGAACATAGCAAACGCATCCTAACATACGAAGAGCTGAGTAGTCAGGAGAAAGATCAGTGAGACACTCCATAGGGATGCCACCTTGCAGAGCGGTCGATGGCTGAATGTTAATGAGATAGGTGGATGCGGAAACAGCCTCAGCCCAAAAATGGGGTGGAAGGGAAGCCGCAATCATCAGTGCACGAGCCGTCTCAAGCAAATGACGATGCTTTCGTTCAGCAACGCCATTCTGAGCGTGAGCACTAGGACAGGAGAACTGGGCAAGAGTACCCTGTTCTGCGAGAAAACCACGCAACAGCTGAGAGATATACTCTCCAGCAGAGTCAGCACGAAAAGTACGAACGGGCATGGCAAACTGGGTGTGAACCATGGCAGCAAAACGTTTGTATATAGGGAGAACCTCGGTACGAGATTTCATGAAGTAGAGCCAAGTGTAGCGAGAGAAATCATCAATAAACAAAACATAGTAGCGATGACCACCTTTCGAATCAAAGGGAGCAGGACCCCATACATCAGAATAAAATAAGTCAAAAGGACGCTGAGATACAGACTCACTAGTAGGATAAGGTAACTGAGTCTGTTTGCCAAGTCTGCAGCCATTACAATGTAAGGAGACATCTCCAGAGACAGGCCCTAAGAGGCCCTGACGAACTAAGGAAGACAAGCGAGAGCCACAGATGTGACCAAGTCGATGATGCCACTGCTGGAAGGACGCAGACGAAGAGGCAGCAAGAGCATGAGAGCTGGCAGAAGTGGTGGCAGCGGAAGGAACACAAAGCCAGTCAAACTCCCAAAGGCCCTCTGACTCACGGCGCCGGGGGCCAGCACCAACCAAAGCCTTGGTGCGACGATCCTGAATGGAGCAAGAGTCGGTATCAAGAATGACACGACAACCAGAATCAGTAAGTTGGGTAGCAGAAAAAAGGTTCATGGTAAGACGAGGAACATGTGAAACACTCGGAACAGAAAAAGAAGGAGTGGAAAGAATACCACGACTAGCAACAGAAAGAGATGTACCATCGGCAGTAAGAACATTAACAGGCGAATCCAGAGGTCGGAGAGAAGACAACACGGAAGAATCAGAAGACATATGAAAGGAGGCTCCAGAATCCAGAACCCACGAAGATGTACCTGACTGTGTAGATACATGTGATGGTGAGGAGGAGGATGCAGTCACAGCCGCAGCAGAGCCAGTCAACGAGGAGCCTGAGGAAGCAAGAAGACGCTTGAGGCGAACAATGTCCTTGTCAGTGAGTGACGGAGTCGAGGAAGACACAGGAGGCCCGCTGGAGCGCCTCTGGTCTCGCTTCTTCTGGCGACAATCAGACTCTGGGTGCCCTTGCCGGGAGAAGTAACCACAGACTGTGTCACGGCGCGACGTGCCCTTCTCAGCATAAGGAGGACAGCTCACCCCCCCCCCTAGAGGAGTAGGCAGGAGCGGCGGAGCAGTGAGGCGAGCAGACGACACCGGAGCCCGGGCAGCCAATACTGACGGAACCAGAAGCAACCCAACAGAGCGAAGGCGGTTCTCCTCGGCACGAAGCTCGGTAAGTATCTCTGAGATAGGAACACGACCACGAGCAAGCAAGTGGGCACGGCGAGGCTCAAACTCAGAGCGGAGACGAGATAAGAAATCATGGATCCTCTGAAACTCCAAGTCAGACCTCGTAGTCTGGCAACAACGGCAAGTGCCACAAACAACTGTCCGCAGTGAGTCAAGCTGACGCCAGATGGCAGAGCACTGTGAATAGAACTCATCAACATACAAGACACCCTGCTGAAGCGCATGCTCCTGACGCACCACAGAGAGGTATAGAGCACCGCCAGATGGCTGATAGCGCTGACAAAGATGGGACCACATCGCTGCAACAGTGCCGAGGCCCATGAACTCCGAAGCAAACTGAGGAAGGACACTCGCAGTAAGAACAGCAGCAGCTCGAGCATCATCGTTGCACCACTGAATGTAAGCAGACAGATCATCCCGGTAGACAAAAAGAGCATCAGAATATGCGGAGACCTGCCGATCATAAGCATCAACTGCAGCATCATCAAGAGCCTTGGCTGCATCCCGATCAACCTGAGAAGCATCAGCAGCAAGCACCGGCGGTACCGGTGGAACAGGGGCCACCGGAGCAACAGGGCTGGGCGGACAGGGAACCTCGCCAGAGATGACGCCCCACAGAAGAAGACCCCGCATATGGATGCGCATGAAACCCACAAAATCAGCATAGTTGGTGCCATTAAAGATCACTGAGCACCGAGGAACAGCAATATAACCCGAAGAAGACATGGGTAATTGCTGCAAGTCTGTCTCTCTCTCTCTCTCTCTTTTGGTCAACCTTCAGAGAAGACCCGATCTGGATCGGGAAAAACAGCCCAAACTAGCGAGCGCTCAGCTGCGGGAGAGCGATGCTGAAGAGCCGGGACCGAGCCAGCAGCCTGAGCAGAGGAGGCGGCCCGCGAAGAGAGGGCCGGGGCCAGGCCGGAGCAGAGGAGCCGGGATGGCTTGGGGCCGGCCGGGCGGAGGGTCGGGGGCGGGTGGGCGCAGAGGCGTCGGGGGTGGCCTGGAGCAGAGGCGTCGGGGTCGGCCGAGCGGAGGAAGTGGCGGGGGAGGCTTGGAGCCGGCCGGGCGGAGGAAGTGCAGCAGGGGGAGGCGGGCGCACAGCTCGCCAGCAGCGAGCGCGAGCAGAACCGGCTGCGNACCGGCGGTACCGGTGGAACAGGGGCCACCGGAGCAACAGGGCTGGGCGGACAGGGAACCTCGCCAGAGATGACGCCCCACAGAAGAAGACCCCGCATATGGATGCGCATGAAACCCACAAAATCAGCATAGTTGGTGCCATTAAAGATCACTGAGCACCGAGGAACAGCAATATAACCCGAAGAAGACATGGGTAATTGCTGCAAGTCTGTCTCTCTCTCTCTCTCTCTTTTGGTCAACCTTCAGAGAAGACCCGATCTGGATCGGGAAAAACAGCCCAAACTAGCGAGCGCTCAGCTGCGGGAGAGCGATGCTGAAGAGCCGGGACCGAGCCAGCAGCCTGAGCAGAGGAGGCGGCCCGCGAAGAGAGGGCCGGGGCCAGGCCGGAGCAGAGGAGCCGGGATGGCTTGGGGCCGGCCGGGCGGAGGGTCGGGGGCGGGTGGGCGCAGAGGCGTCGGGGGTGGCCTGGAGCAGAGGCGTCGGGGTCGGCCGAGCGGAGGAAGTGGCGGGGGAGGCTTGGAGCCGGCCGGGCGGAGGAAGTGCAGCAGGGGGAGGCGGGCGCACAGCTCGCCAGCAGCGAGCGCGAGCAGAACCGGCTGCGCGAGGGGCTCGGCAACACGCGTCAGATTCGGGCGAAAACGACCGGCGACGAGGAAGATCGAGAGTACGCACGGAGTTCCAGCGTGCGGGGACGAGAGGCTAACCTAGCATCTGATACCATGTTGGATAAATGGCAACTAACATTTCCTGAGGGCCAAAGGCCATTACATGTACATGTGTGTCAAAGTGCAGAAAACCCCTTATACAATGGGGATATACCGAAAAGGGACTATACACATCTAACACTTCATTCTTTGCCAATTCATTTGCTTACTTACTACCACAAAAATCCCTAGTGCTGAATGAGACATGCATTGCATCATTTGCCAAATTGCTTGCTTGTTTACTCTACAACCTGTACTGCTAAAACATGTTATCCTACTCCCTGATTTTGTATCATTTGCAAATACTCCTGGACATCAGCTCCCATCATGGTGCATTAGCTATAATCTGTACCTCTAAAAGAGGAGTATAAATTGGAGTAATCATGTGGTATTTGTTACTTTTCTCTGGATGAACAGAATGTCCATAGGTTTACTGTCATCAATGTGTACTATAATATTTCCCTGCACCTTTGCTAAAAACATGCAAGTATGTAACACAAATAGTCCACAAAGATTATAGTTGTGGTATTGATTGCTTGAACAAGCAATCGAGGGCGTTAGATGATGATCTAACCATTTTTCTCATCACAAAGTATGCATTGGCAATATAGTTTGCAGCATTAGTTAGGTATTGCTGTAGTCTTTTTTAGACTTCTCATGAGATTGAAACATTTGATCTGATTTATGGTTTGCTGATTGTTGCAGACAAATGTATCAATCTGCTTAACTGTGTATGATTCTTGCATTTCCCAGTTGCAAATCCTAATCAAGGAGAATGAGTAATACAAGCTCAGGTGTAATGGTGTATCCACTCTTTCGTTTCGATTACATTTAAGTGATACTTTTCTGCCTCCTTTTCCTCCTGTTTGCGCAAAAAGTCATGTGTCTTTACTTGGTCAGAAAATTGTAGATTATTTGGCCAGATTTCCTTACTTTGCTTGAGGCATAAGAATAAGCTGATACGAACAGAATATTGATACTTTGCATGCTATGAGTAAAATGCTCTAGAATGAAAGCATTGTACAAGCTGAATTTGTGTTATCATTCTAAACAACTTGTTCGTTTTTATTATTATTTTGTTCATAATATGTTGGCTCCAGATTTTTTGATTCTTCTCTTCTGATTCATGTAACAACTACTTTGCCTGGCACTCGTACTATTATGCTATACTATTATACTATCTATAAGGTAAATGACAACATTGAAAATGGCTCAAACCTGAAGTACTTCAAATAGATTGTCGTTTCAGTCAAATGTTGTTTAGAAATCCAGGTTGTACTGATAAATTTGCACAGTCTCTGCCTGTTTATAGTGTTAAATTTTGTTCGATAAATTCACATTTTACTGATAAAATTGTATAGAGCACAATACAGTCTCTGCCTTTTGTTATACTGATAATTGTTGTTTCGTTGTAATTCCTTTCACATTGTACAATTGTATAGATATTGTCCCATGCACAAGTGATATTCATGTCCAGCCAAATGATATCTTGTGCTTTCCAAAGTGATCTGTACCCAACTGCTTGTATACGTATTTTGTTCTTAACTGTAGATTTCCTCTCACAGTAGCTCCATGCAAAAGAAGGTTGAAAGGAGAAGGAGAGTTTGTGACTGCTATAGAAGGACTGAAGGAGGTCCATGTTGAAGAAGATCGACAGAAGTAGTAGAGCTTGTAATACTGTCATTGCCATTGTATTTGTGTTGTATGATGTATCCACGTTTACCCACAAAAAAATGTATTAACGTTGTAATACTGTGATTGCCATTCTGCCTACTATTTCAAGCAGTGTATTTTGCTAGTGCTGATTTAGATATTGGTTACTTATTTACTGAGCAATGAAATCTAAAGAACTTGACCCTGACAACCGGGTCCCATTACTAGAAACTGACAATTGGGACCAATCTTTTGAGAAAAAGAAAAACTGAAACTCTTGAGCCAAGAAGGCCATGACCCAACATTAAAACGCCTGGATTGTTGGGCTTGGCCCATGAGCCCGACCAAAAATTGATGGAAAAAATATATAAAAGGCTGAATTGTTGGGCTCGGCTCATGTAAAACACCTAATTGGATCAGGCTGAATCTTATCCACGTCAGCTTGCCACGCTGGATCATACGTGGCTTGGGGAGGCTGCCAGTGACCAAAAATTTGGTCGTGGAACCAACGACCTTTTACATATCACAGAGAAGGTCGTTAATTTCAGTTTACGACCGCCAGCTTTTGACCATCTGTTTTTGTCAAAAAAAAAAGGGCAAATGAAAAACAATGACTATTTAGCGACCAATAGTGATGGTCGCAAGTTGATATATTTCTTGTAGTGCCAGGAGCAGCCCAGCAACCAGCCTCATCCATCTCAGCGCCAACCGCAGCCGCCTCCAGCCCAACCGCATCACCGACTAGGCCTCTACCCATGGTGAGCGCCCCAGCGCCCAGTGTTTTCAGCCCGTATATGTTTTTTCCCTGAGCTGTGATTTTATCAATTTCCAGGGAATTGTTGTTTTATAGAAAAGTCCCTCGTGTTCATGCATTTAAAATGTTTAAAATGTTGTTTGCTTTTAATTTGTTAAATAGCATGTTAAAATGATTTATTTCATAACTAATTAACCGTAGCTCCGATTTTAAAACTTTATGTGTAAATGGGGTAGAAAAATGCATAGTTTAACATGGTTGCTTTACTTTCAATGTTTAACAACCATAAAATTGTGTATAGGGCAGAACAGTACCAAATTCGAATATGCACATGGGGATTTTCCGGAATTGTTGTTTGTTGTTGCGGCCTCATTTAAACTTGCCTAGATAGGTAGTTTGCTTATGCTTCACCCCCTTGCCATGTTTAATAACATTTAATATTGTTGGGTACATAATCGAGAGAGAACTAAATAATTGATGTGGTGTTTCGTCAATATGCAACTCGTTGCATATTGAGCTCCACTTAACTTGTAGTATTGTTTGTGCACTTTGCCATGCCATGCCTTATTAAACCGGACATGCATCATACTTGTTTTGCATCATGCCATGTTTATGTGATGGTTGTTTACCATGTTGTTTGCTTCTTTCCGGTTTGCTTCTCTCGTTAGCTTCGGTTTTGTTCCGGAGTTGTGAGGATTCGTTCGACTACGTCCGTTAGTCTTCTTCATGGACTCGTTCTTCTTCCTTGCGGGATCTCAGGCAAGATGACCATTACCCTCGATATCACTTCTATCTTCTCTTGCTAGTTGTTCGTTCTATCGCTATGCCGTGCTACCTACCACTTGTTTATCATGCCTCCCATATTGCCATGTCAAGCCTCTAACCCACCTTCCTAGCAAACCGTTGTTTGGCTATGTTACCGCTTTTGCTCAGCCCCTCTTATAGCGTTGTTAGTTGCAGGTGAAGCTGAAGATTGCTCCATGTTGGAACATGTTTATGTTGGGATATCACAATATCTCTTATTTAATTAATGCATCTATGTACTTGGTAAAGGGTGGAAGGCTCGGCCTTACGCCTGGTGTTTTGTTCCACTCTTGCTGCCATAGTTTCCGTCATACCGGTGTTATGTTCCTTGATTTTGCGTTCCTTACGCGGTTGGGGTTATGGGACCCCCTTGACAGTTTGCTTTGAATAAAACTTCCCCTGCAAGGCCCAACTTTGGTTTTCCATTTTCCTAACAACCTATAACCTTCCCTTGGGGTCTGCAACCCCGAGGGTCATCTTTATTTTATCCCCCCCGGGCCAGTGCTCCTCTGAGTGTTGGTCCGAACCGAGCAGCCTGCGGGGCCACCTCAGGGAAACTCGAGGGCTGGTTTTACTAATAGCTTGTCTCACCAGGTGTGCCCTGACAACGAGATATGTGCAGCTTCTATCGGGATTTGTCGGCACAGTCGGGTGGTCTTGCTAGTCTTGTTTTACCATTGTCGAAATGTCTTGTAACCAGGATTCCGAGTCTGATCGGGTGTCCCAGGAGAAGGAATCCTTCGTTGATCGTGAGAGCTTGTGATGGGCTAAGTTGGGACACCCCTGCAGGGTTTAAACTTTCGAGAGCCGTGCCCACGGTTATATGGCAGATGGGAATTTGTTAATGTTCGGCTGTAGAGAACCTGAACTTGACTTAATTAAAATGAATCAACCGCGTGTGTAGCCGTGATGGTCTCTTTTCGGCGGTTTCGGTTATGTTTGAACGTAAGTAGTTTCAGGATCACTTATTGATCACTTCTAGCTTACGACCGTTGCGTAGTTTCTCATCTTACTCTTGTACTTGTATGTTAGCCACCATATTTTGCTTAGTGCTTGCTGCAACTCCACCTCATTACCACATCCTACCCATAAGCTTAAATAGTCTTGATCTCACGGGTTTTGAGATTGCTGACTCCTCGTGGCTCACAGATACTACCAAAACAGTTGCAGGTGCCGAGGATACCAGTGCAGGTGATGCCACCGAGCTCAAGTGGGAATTCGACGAAGACCTTGGCCATTACTATGTTTTGTTTCCTGATGATCAGTAGTGGTGCCCAGTTGGGACAATCGGGGATCTAGCATTTGGGGTTGTCTTCTTTTCTTTTGGTTCTGTAATCGGACTTATGTGTGTACTCTGAATGATGTATGATTAATTGATCATTGCGTGAAGTGGCGATCGTAAGCCAACTCTATTTATCCCTTTCTTGTTCATTACAATGCGGTTATGCCTCTAAGTCGTGCCTCGACACGTGGGAGATATAGCCGCATTGTGGGTGTTACACGAGGCTACCACAGGTACAATGCCACCTCTTGTTATAGTGCGTCGGTATCTCTCCACTAATAGTGCAAAAATCACCTTCCTGCATAATTGTGGGTTGGTTATCAAGGTAACCTCCTCCAAATAGCCTACTGAACAAAATCTTCCGACTAGACAGACTGATATATCTGTGCTCCGGACACAAGTCCAATCCCTAATGCGCGTTGTGTCGGAAACAAAAATAGTGGTTGACAAATGTCGTGAAGATATGAACGGTTTTGAAACCAGACTATCAGACATCTGCTTCGTTGTTCAAGAGCAATGGCAAAAAAAGGGGAAGATCGTGCTGCTCCATCAGATTCTACAGCTTGAAACATTAGCACTCAGGTCAAATGATCTGCGCTTCTATACATCTGATGATGCTTTCATCTTCAAGGACTGTAAATTTTATGCCAACAGGCCTTTTGTTGTATGGTTGGAATTTATTTTATTGTGATACAACATTTATGATGCTGCCAAAGGCTGCAGTAATTACGCCGCTATTTTTGTATAGTGTAGGTTTATCTTAGTGTTGGTGGAAACGACACCTATGGAATCACTGGGATCCCTTCTACGGTTGGCGGGCGTGGGGTTGTGCAAAGAGCGGGTCTGGTAGTCAGCACAAGGATCGTTTTACCCAGGTTCGGGCCGCGAGGATGTGTAATACTGAAAGTGCTAGTTATTGACTAGAGGGGGGGTGAATAGGCGATTTTTATGAAAGTCTTCAAAACGTGGAAGTTTCGAAGACAAACAATAGAAATGACCTAATTGATATGCAGCGGAAGATAAACTACAACAAGCAAACCATAGTAAAGTATGCAATAATGTGAAAGTACAAAGACTAATAGCAGCTTAGTAGTAAGGATCAGGATGGAAGATAGTATGAAGCCAACCAACGATAGTAATCAAGCAATGAAGTCAAACAGGTACGACAAATAGGCAATGACTTCGCGAAGACAAACTCTAAGTAAGGGGAGGGAGAGGATAGAACCAGTCACTTGTTGAAGACACAGGATTTGTTGGACCAGTTCCAGTTGCTGTGACAACTGTACATCTGGTTAGGGAGGCTGAGATTCAACTCAGAAGACCGCGTCTTCACCTTATTCCCCTTGAGCTAAGGACACACAGTCCTCGCCCAATCACTCTAGTAAGTCTTCAAGGTAGACTTCCGAACCTTCACAGACTTCGTTCACCGGCGATCCACAATGACTCTTGGATGCTCAGAACGCGACGCCTAACCGGCTGGAGGATTCACAGCCCTCAAGTGTAATAAGTCTTCAGGTCACGCAGACAGAAAGACTTCAGTGATGCCTAACACTCTTTGGCTCTGGGTGTTTGGGCTTTGTCCTCGCAAGGATTTCTCTCTCTCAAAGGCTTCGAGGTGGGTTGCTCTCAAACGACAAAAGCCGTGCACTAACTCTGAGCAGCCACCAATTTATGGTGTAGGGGGTGGGCTATTTATGGCCACTAGGCAACCCGACCTGATATGTCCTAAATGACCCTGGGTCACTAAGGAACTGACACGTGTTCCAACGGTCAGATTTCAAACACACACGGCAACTTTACTTGGGCTACAAGCAAAGCTGACTCATCCAACTCTGGATAAGATTTGCTCTCATTGTCTTCGCTCGAAGACATAGGATTTGGGTTGAGCATCACTTTAGTTATTCTGACTTTGTTCACTTGGACCCCACTTAACAGTACGGTGGTTCCTATGACTCAACAAAGAAGAGAAAGGAAACAACGAAACGACACAGTCTTCGCGCTCCATAGTCTTCACTTAATGTCTTCTCATGTCATAGTCTTCAATATGAATATCTTCACATACCACCATTGTCGTCAATGTCTTCATACATTTTTAGGGGTCATCTCCGGTAGGTAAACCGAATCAATGAGGGACACTACCTGTGTTATCCTGCCATTCTCACCAACACATTAGTCCCTCAACCAAATTTGTCGTCAATACTCCAAAACCAACTAGGGGTGGCACTAGATGCACTTACAATCTCCCCCTTTTGGTGATTGATGACAAACTGGTTGAAGTTTTCAACGGGGATAAAGTATGTGAAATTGTAAAGGATAGGGTATTGTCTTCATAAGTGGCAAAGGCTCCCCCTGAAGATGTGCATATAAGTAATTTTCTTTTGGAATGCAAATGCACATGGCAGGTTGTACTTGTGGAGATCCTCTTCAACTTATGAAGATAATTCATCATGCATGAAATGATATAACTAAGAGAATGACATGCATAATGAAAAATGGATGTCTGCAGAATGATCTAAGTGCGGAAGTTATCATCGCACATGCGGAATTTATCATCGCATCACAGAAAATCAAATAAGTAGCAGACGACCATCGAGTTTAAGTGTTACAACTCAAAAAACCAAATGTATCAAAAGCGAGAGTTGTAAACACTAGAAAAAATATAAAACAACCGCCCATATGAACCTGCTTGAAGACTATCAAACTCATATGCTTCTCCCCCTTTTGTCAGTAAGGACCAAAAAGGTTTGAAGACATAGAGCATCTACTCGTTCCCAAGAGGAGTAGGTGAAGCAGCAGGGTTGTCGTTGTTGTTTGGCGGCGCAGACGAACTTGGTGCAGTGTCGATGCGTGCAGAAGTAGGGGGCGGTGAAGTAGCATCGTCTTCATCATCGATCACTCTGGCGTTCACAGTTGCCGCGGAGGAAGAATAGTCAGAGTCTTCAAGGGATGGAGTTCGACGTAGGACATCATTCCGTGGAGGAGTGGAGTCAAACTTGAATCTTTCAGTGAAGCCATCGTCTTGAAGATCTGCTTCAGCACTGAGCAGTGTCAAACTCTTCCATGATCGCCGACAGGTCTCGTGAGTGACAAAAGCATTCTTGATGGCAAGATTTCGAATGCGATTGACGTCCACCAAGAGGCTTTGAATCTGTCGCTTGAGCCAGAAGTGATGCTTGTCTTGTTTCTGATGCAGTGCCACAAGAAGTTCTCGGTCATTTAGGACGCGAGAGCGCTTCTTAGGCCTTTGGGCAATTGTGCTCTCAGTAGCTTCAATTTGTCGTCAATACTCCAAAACCAACTAGGGGTGGCACTAGATGCACTTACAAATACCCTAGTCCTGCTTGTTGGGGAACGTAGCAGAAATTCAAAATTTTCTACGCATCACCAAGATCAATCTGTGGAGTCATCTAGCAACGAGGGGAAGGAGAGTGCATCTACATACCTTTGTAGATCGCTAAATGGAAGCGTTCAAGGGAACGGGGTTGATGGAGTCGTACTCGTCGTGATCCAAATCACCGATGATCCTAGCGCCGAACGGACGGCACCTCCGCGTTCAACACACATACGGTTGGGAGAGACGTCTCCTCCTTCTTGATCCAGCAAGGGGGGAGGAGAAGTTGATGGAGATCCAGCAGCACGACGACGTGGTGGTGGAAGTAGCGGGATCCCGGCAGGGCTTCGCCAAGCGCAAGCGGGGAGGAAGAGGTGTCACGGGAGGGAGGGAGGCGCCAGGGACTCAGGTGCGGCTGCCCTCCCTCCCCTCCACTATATATAGGGGCCTAGGGGGGCGCCGGCCCCTTGTAGATCCCATCTGGGGAGGGGGGCGGCTGCCCTAGGGGTGGCTTGGCCCCCAAGCCAAGTGGAGGCGCCCCCACCCCTTAGGGTTTCCAACCCTAGGCGCATGGGAGGCCCAAGGGGGGCGCACCAGCCCACCAGGGGCTGGTTCCCACGCCCCTTCATCCCATGGGGCCCTCCGGGATAGGTGGCCCCACCCGGTGGACCCCAAGACCCTTCCGGTGGTCCCGGTACAATACCGATGACCCCTGAAACTTTCCCGGTGGCCGAAACTGGACTTCCTATATATAGATCTTTACCTCCGGACCATTCCGGAACTCCTCGTGACATCCGAGATCTCATACGGGACTCCGAACAACTTTTAGGTTACCGCATACTAATATCTCCACAACCCTAGCGTCACCGAACCTTAAGTGTGTAGACCCTACGGGTTCGGGAACCATGCAGACATTTCCGAGACAACTCTCCGGCCAATAACCAACAGCGGGATCTGGATACCCATGTTGGCTCCCACATGTTCCACGATGATCTCATCGGATGAACCACGATGTCGAGGATTCAATCAATCCCGTATTCAATTCCCTTTGTCTACCGGTATAGTACTTGCCCGAGATTCGATCGTCGGTATCCCGATACCTTGTTCAATCTCGTTACCGGCAAGTCTCTTTACTCGTTCCGTAACACATCATCCCGTGATCAACTCCTTGGTCACATTGTGCACATTATGATGATGCCCTACCGAGTGGGCCCAGAGATACCTCTCCGTCACACGGAGTGACAAATCCCAGTCTTGATTCGTGCCAACCCAAGAGACACTTTCGGAAAAACCCGTAGTGCACCTTTATAGCCACCCAGTTACGTTGTGACGTTTGGTACACCCAAAGCATTCCTACGGTATTCGGGAGTTGCACAATCTCATGGTCTAAGGAAATGATACTTGACATTAGAAAATCTTTAGCATACGAACTACACGATCTTTGTGCTAGGCTTAGGATTGGGTCTTGTCCATCACATCATTCTCCTAATGATGTGATCCCGTTATCAACGACATCCAATGTCCATGGTCAGGAAACCAACCATCTATTGATCAACGAGCTAGTCAACTAGAGGCTTACTAGGGACATGGTGTTGTCTATGTATCCACACATGTATCTGAGTTTCCCATCAATACAATTATAGCATGGATAATAAACGATGATCATGAACAAGGAAATATAATAATAACCAATTTGTTATTTCCTCTAGGGCATATTTCCAACACTGCTTTGGTGTATATTTCGGTGTTCTTGAGCTCTTAAACTAGCTGTGATGCGTGCGTAGTCCAAAAGATGCGGCTCCTTCTCCAATACGCCTCGGGCTCTTTTTATAGACAAAAAGGGGGTCGCCACAGTGGCACACAGGAGGTGGAAAGGTATACAGTGTAAGCTTATCGCTTGTCATTACGAGACAAGGCGCATTAAATGCGTCCCTTAGGTGTCCCATTGCTTTATTGGGGATGGCAACAAGGCCCGTCCCGTCCGTCGCCACTCCACCTCGCTCCGACACGCGTCCAGGCCAACGAGGCATGCAGCGACACGTAGGCTGGCAGGCTGCTGAGATGGCGTGGTGGTAGGGTCTTCACGAAGATCTGCATGCCACCACGCAGGTGCTTGCTGAGTTGGCCTGGAAGCCGCATGTTGCCACGCAGGTGCCTGCCCAGCTGGTTGGGCTGGCAGCTGTATGGGAACGGCGGTGGAGTCTTGATAGACGTGGGTCTGGCTGTGGCCCCGCATGTGTCCTTGGCAGGGGTCTCGCCGGGGACCCGGCAAGGGTCTTGCCGAGGCATCGCGATCATCCCCGGCAAGGATCTTGCTGGGGGTCTCGTGGATTTCCTCAGCAAGGATCTTGCCGAGGGTCGTCGTCTTCTGGTCTTCATCTGATCTCGTGTCTTTATGATCTTCACAAAGATTTGCATGCCACCATGGAGGTGCCTCCCGAGCCTTGGTTCCAATGTGGTTGATGGTGTTGGAACCCTTGGGCTCAAGGGTTGTGCGCTCTGCTGGCGTTGGGCATGTTGCCCCAGCAAGGGTCTTGCCGGGGCTGCAGAGGCCGCCCCGGCAAGGGTCTTGCCGGGGGAGCCCACTTCGCCCTCTTGCTATTTGTGTCTCTGGTCTTGGCGTTGCTTTGCCCGTCTTGTGCTTCTGGCTGGGGCGCTGCTCTGGTATTCTTGTGCTTCTGCTTCCTCCCTTTGCCCTGCTAAGTGTGTCCGCAGGTGCAGTTCTGACTGCCCGTGCACAAGTAGAGGGGTAAAAAGGAGAGCCCCTACTTTTGTACACCGACAGGAGCCCCCGGGCCTGGGCCACACATAAGCGCAACGAGTTGTTGGACCGGGCCTAGAGTGGTGCGCGGGCACGCGAGGCGGAGTTTTACTGCGGTAATTCCCTCGCCCGTCGTGCTTCCCCACGACCCGCATTGAATGCGTGACGTGGGGGTCGTGCGCGGAATGACCGCAGCATGCTTGCGCCATCCATGGTGAACAGTAAAGAGGCGGCTTTTGTGTTCCCTCGAAAAGGCAGAGACGCCGCTCATTTACTCTCTTCACCTTGGAACCATTGTTCCATGTTTCCCACTACGCCTGCTTCTTACGCCACGTAAGCCGCATGCACGACGCAGGGTAGGTGGCAGATGCATGGAATATGGGAAGGCGCGCGGGGGCCGATACTCACGTGCCTTCGGTTGGGCGGGGAGGGCGGTCGATGGCCTCTCTTGATGTCACTTTAATGAGCCAGATTCGAGTGGGTTCTTCAGGGGCGTAGAGTTAGTCTTTTGGCCTCCCCTACCTGGCGTGCCAAAGATGTCAGTGGAAACGACACCTATGGAATCACTGGGATCCCTTCTACGGTTGGCGGGCGTGGGGTTGTGCAAAGAGCGGGTCTGGTAGTCAGCACAAGGATCGTTTTACCCAGGTTCGGACCGCGAGGATGCGTAGTCCAAAAGATTCGACTCCTTCTCCAGTACGCCCCGGGCCTCCTTTTATAGGCAAAAAGGGGTCGCCACAGTGGCACGTAGGAGGTGGAAAGGTATACAGTGTACAAGCTTATCGCTTGTCATTACGAGACAAGGCGCATTAAATGCGCCCCTTAGGTGTCTCGTTGCTTTATTGGGGATGGCAACGAGGCCCGTCCCGCCCGTGGCCGCTCCGCCTCGCTCTGACACGTGTCCAGGCCAACGAGGCATGCAGCGCCATGTAGGCTGGCAGGCTGCTGAGATGGTGTGGTGGTAGGGTCTTCACGAAGATCTGCATGCCACCACGCAGGTGCTTGCTGGGTTGGCCTGGAAGCCGCACGTTGCCACGCAGGTGCCTGCCCAGCTGGTTGGGCTAGCAGCTGTATGGGAACAGCGGTGGAGTCTAGGCAGACGTGGGTCTGGCTGTGGCCCCACAGGTGTCCTCGGCAGGGGTCTCGCCGGGGCCCCGGCAAGGGTCTTCCCGCGGCATCACAGTCGTCCCCGGCAAGGATCTTGCTGGGGGTCTCGTGGATTTCCTCGGCAAGGATCTTGCCAAGGGTCGTCGTCTTCTGGTCTTCATCTGATCTCGTGTCTTTATGATCTTCACAAAGATTTGCATGCCACCATGGAGGTGCCTCCCCAGCCTTGGTTCCAATGTGGTTGATGGTGTTGGAACCCTTGGGCTCAAGGGTGGCACGCTCTGCTGGCGTTGGGCAAGTTGCCCCGGCAAGGCTCTTGCCGGGGCTGCGGAGGCCGCCTCGGAAAGGCTCTTGCTGGGGGAGCCCACTTCGCCCTCTTGCTCTTTGTGTCTTTGGTCTTGGCGTCGCTTTGCTCGTCTAGTGCTTCTGGCTGGGGCGCTGCTCTGGTATTCTTGTGCTTCTGCTTCCTCCCTTTGCCCTGCTAAGTGTGTCCACAGGTGCAGTTCTGACTGCCCGTGCACAAGTAGAGGGGTAAAAAGGAGAGCCCCTACTTTTGTACACCGACACTTAGTAATGTATTCGGCTGAAAGCTTTGTAGGAGCCCAACATGCCAACATTCGTTGGGCCCATTACAATTGGGCTAAAAACGATTCTGGGCCGAAATTTGCATGTAGCCCACTAAAAATATCTGGGCCTAAATCAGCATAAGCTTTCATATATTTCTGGTAGGCCTGTGCCCATAGTGGGCCTTTAACAGGCCTAAAAATAATTTGGGCCTTAGTAATAATAGGCCGTTTACATGTGTAGATATCTCGAGCCCATAAAAAACATGGGCCTTTAATAGGCCGAAAGTAAGATTGGGCCCTGATTGTGCCAAATAACCCACTGGTCTTAGCAGGCCGAAATGGTTGCCCATTTACAATGTGGATCGTCCACAGGCCAAAATTTAGACGGGTCGTAAATGCGCCAACCTACTACACGGGCCTTTAACAGGCCGGAAGTTCGGTCGGGCTTGATTAGTGTCATTTTTTTATGGGCCGTTAGTAGGCCCGATGTGGCGTTGGGCCACATATGGCCCATGGAATTCTTCGTTAACAGGCCAAAAGTCACAACAGGCTGAAAGTGGCCCAAATCTATAGTGGGCCTCTAACAGGCCGAATGTCAGACATGGCAAATATGACCCATATCCATCATGGTTGTTTATGGGCCGAAAGTTTCAATGGCCTATAAATGGGCCCAAATGAAGTAGGACCTTTAACAGGCCGGAAACACATCGAGCCGTAATTCGGCCCAAATTCTTAGCGGACTGTTAACGGGCCAGAAGTGACCATGGGCCGCGATGATGACAAGTTAAGGACGGGCCGTTGACGGGCCAATTTGACACTAGCCGTACGGGCCTTAACTGAGAATTTTTGCCCGTTAGCTGGGCCGACCCATTTTAGTCTGCAAAATCTTGTGGGCCTTTAGCTGGGCCGGCCTATTATGGTCTGAAAAATCTTGTGGGCCTTTTGTTGGGGAACGTAGTAATTTCAAAATTTTCCTACGCACACGTAAGATCATGGTGATGGCATAGCAACGAGAGGGGAGAGTATTGTCCACGTACCCTCGTAGACCGTAAGCGGAAGCGTTATGACAACACGGTTGATGTAGTCGTACGTCTTCACGATCCGACCGATCCAAGTACCGAACGTACGGCACCTCCGAGTTCAGCACACGTTCAGCTCGATGACGATCCCCGGACTCCGATCCAGCAAAGTGTCGGGGATGAGTTCCGTCAGCACGACGGCGTGGTGACGATGATGATGCTCTACCGGCGCAGCGCTTCGCCTAAACTCCGCGACGATATGACCGAGGTGGAATATGGTGGAGGGGGGCACCGCACACAGCTAAGGAACGATCACGAAGATCAACTTGTGTTGTGTCTAGAGGTGCCCCCCTGCCCCAGTATATAAAGGAGCAAGGGGGGAGGAGGCGGCCGGCCTAGGAGGGGCGCGCCAAGGGGAGTCCTACTCCCACCGGGAGTAGGACTCCCTCCTTCCTTGTTGGAGTATGAGAAGGGGAAAAGAGGGGGAGAGGAATAAGGAAAAGGGGGCTGCGCCCCTTGTCCAATTCGGACCAGAGGGGGGGCGCAGGCCTCCTTCCTTTTGACCTCTCTCCTCTATTCCCGTATGGCCCAATAAGGCCCATATACTCCCCGGCGAATTCCCGTAACTCTCCGGTACTCCGAAAAATACCCGAATCACTCGGAACCTTTCCGAACTCCGAATATGGTCGTCCAATATATCGATCTTTACTTCTTGACCATTTCGAGACTCCTCGTCATGTCCCCGATCTCATCTGGGACTCCGAACTCCTTCGGTACATCAAAACTCATAAACTCATAATATAACTGTCATCGAAACCGTAAGCGTGCAGACCCTACGGGTTCGAGAACTATGTAGACATGACCTAGAACTATTCTTGGTCAATAACCAATAGAGGAACCTGGATGCTCATATTGGCTCCTACATATTCTACGAAGATCTTTATCGGTCAAACCGCATAACAAGATACATTGTTCCCTTTGTCATCGGTATGTTACTTGCCCGAGATTTGATCGTCGGTATCCAATACCTAGTTCAATCTCGTTACTGGCAAGTCTCTTTACTCGTTACGTAATGCATCATTCCGTAACTAACTCATTAGCTACATTGCTTGCAAGGCTTATAGTGATGTGCATTACCGAGAGGGCCCAGAGATACCTCTCTGACAATCGGAGTGACAAAACCTAATCTCGAAATACGCCAACCCAACATGTACCTTTGGAGACACCTGTAGTACTCCTTTATAATCACCCAGTTACGTTGTGACGTTTGGTAGCACCCAAAGTGTTCCTCCGGTAAACGGGAGTTGCATAATCTCATAGTTACAGGAACATATATAAGTCATGAAGAAAGCAATAGCAATGTACTAAACGATCAAGTGCTAGGCTAACGGAATGGGTCATGTCAATCACATCATTCTCCTAATGATGTGATCCCATTAATCAAATGACAACACATGTCTA
>LR880970.1:49906070-49917333 GCA_904067115.1 Aegilops sharonensis
TCGGTCCCGCATGCCTGCCACGTGGTTCTCATGCGCTTGGGGTGGCGAACGGTGGAGGCGGGAAACCGGGCCGGGGCAGCGGGTTGGTCCCAGTTCCCTGCGCCTTCCGCGTCTTGATTGGCTGAGCGGGGCGGCCGTGCCCCCACCCCGTTCCTTTATAAAGAGCGGCGGGGAACGGCGTCCCGCACTCCTCCATCTTCTCCTTCCTTCAGCTTCTGCTCCCCCTCCCTCCATCCGCCATGGAGAGAGGGAATCCTGGCTCTTCAACGGTGGCGGCAAGGGTCGCCGCTCGACAATGCATCCTTCCTTCTCCTTCACCTGCGGTGGCAGAGCCAGCCGCGAGGGGAAGGGGGAGGGGGCAAGGCCGCGGGCGAGGCCGTGGACGAGGTCGAGGTGCTCAGGGAAGAGGAGAACGGGGCGGTGCGCTGGTCCCGCCTCCGCCAGCGGTTCCTCCCCCCACAGAGGGCCATGTTGGGGACGACCCTTGCGAGTTCTTCGTCAGGCTGCGCCGGCCGCCTCGCCATCGCCTTCGTCTCCCGACTCCCTTCGTGAGCGAGATGGAGCAGGATCCGCCGGAGTCACTGCGGCTGCACATGAGGGGCTGTTGGATCAGCAGTACGCGAGTTCGCGTCGACTTTCCAGCCCCTCAAGTGATATATCTTGGTCGAGGGTGGAAGACGTTCGCCCATATCCACCGCTTGACGGCGGGGCTCACTCTCCATTTCAAGCTGATGGAGGGCGGCCTTCTCTCCGTCAAGGTCTTCGGGTGCTTCGGGACTCGGGCAAGGTGCTGTGTGGAGAGCTCTTCTGATAGTGAAGGCTCCTCCTCGAGTGGGAGTGGTGAGGAGGACAGCGGCAGCGACGAAGAGGGTAGCAGGCGGCAGGATGACGGGTCCGACTAGGTGTCGGGCGTCGCTCCGTGCGGCACCGGCGATCCCATCATCCGCGTCGCCGGCTTCCTGAACTTCTCGGGGTCGTATCCTTGGGCGGCTGGCGTTGGGAGGCTGCGGAAGAGGAAGAGGGCGGGCGGCAAGGCCGTCAAATCGGGGTACGCGGGCACTGACGCCTTCGACGCGTGCTGACATCCTGCCGCCTCGTCTTCGAGCTCTGCTTCCGGCGCTGCCATCACCATCCAGCCTTTGGACGGCCACCGAGATGTTCTCTTGGTGCTTCCTGCCACCCGTAGCTCGCCTAGGCGTCCCTTTTGCCCTTTTCGCCTCCTTGACCTACCTCCTGAGAAGAGGGACAGGAGAGGGGTTACGGGCACCTTATCTCTTTTTAGTTTGTAAGCCTTCGGGCCTGGGCTGAACTTGAAAACTTGTAATCCCATCATTCATGTTTTTCATTCTCTATGGACTGTACCTGAGTGGAATGTTTTTAATGAAAAGGGATGCTTGCCAGGTCGTTTGTTTGCGGGTAGAACCCACGACAAGGAATAAATCCTTGATATTTCTAAGATAAACATTTCCTTACCCGGCAACAGGCCCTGCTGTCTTCCCACTTCACTCGACCCTCCTCACGCTTTCGGCGGAGGCAGGGATGAGGCGGGTTCAGGCTCCTCGTTTCATCCTTTTGCTGCCGCGACTACGACCAAACCTGGCCCCAGGAACGAGCCCTAGAGCCTAGAGTTTTTAGGGGAGCACGGTAGCTTGGGAAACAACGAGGTTTCACATACCTCAGTCCATAAGGGAATGCATGATAAGGAATGAAGAACTTATCTGAAGCTGCAGCCCCCGACAACTCTGGATTGCCGTGGGTGAATCTTCATACTTGTAGCCCCCGGCAATGCTGGCTTGCCGGGGTCTAGATGCCGATTCGTCCCTCTTTTTCTTCCTTCATCCTCAAGTGATCCGGCAAGGATATCTGCGAGTCCTGCGAACCAAAGGAGACAAAAGAACGGCAAAGATACGCACACCCGACCTCTAAGCTAGGGGTTAGTCGCCGCCAAGCACTATTAACCCTAACCAAGGACGATACTTGACCTAGCATGCATGCTATAACTTAGGGCGCCAGCGCTTCATTTATTTATGCTCAGGGTCTGCGCCTGGCTTTGTACAGAGGGTTACATGCATCATCGGCAATGCTTGTACAAAAGGTGGCTTGCCGGGGGGCCCGACGAGCCGTGCCTTACGGGTAAAACTTGTAAAGATGCTCAATGTTCCAGGAGTTACTCACCGGAACAGCATCTTCGGTCTCCAGGCGGACTGCGCCGGGCCTGGTGACTCGTATTACCCGATAAGGGCCTTCCCACTTTGGTGTCAACTTGTTGGAATTCTTGGCCGATTGAACGCGCCAAAGGACAAGGTCGCCTTCCTCAAGGCTTCGGGCACGAACCTTGCGTCTATGGTAGCGGCGCAAGGCTTGCTGGTAGCATGCTGCTCTCACAGCCGCCCGAAGACGATCATCCTAAAGGAGCACTGCATCATCTTGCCGCAGTTGCTCTTGCTCAAGCTCGTCATAAGCGAGCACTCGAGGTGACCCGTATATGAGTTCAGTGGGGAGAACTGCTTCTGCCCCGTATACCAGGGCAAAATGTGTCTGGCCGGTGGCTCGATTTGGCGTCGTCCTGATCGACCAAAGAACCGCCGGCAACTCACCAATCCAGCGCCTTCCACTCTTGTGCAGCCTGTCAAAGGTCTTGGTCCTTAATCCTTGCAGTACTTTAGCATTTGCCCTCTCAGCTTGGCCATTGCTTCATGGGTGAGCAACGGAAGCGAAACAGACTCTGCTGCCGAGGTCTTGGGTATATTGCATGAAGGTGCGGCTTGTGAACTGTGTGCCGTTGTCGGTGATAACCCTGTTGGGTACGCCAAAATGGCACACTAGTCCCTTGAAGAACTTGATGGCTGACTGAGCTGTGACCTTCCTCACTGCCTCCACCTCCGGCCACTTTGTGAACTTGTCGATGGCAACGTACAAGTACTCAAAGCCCCCGGCGGCGCAGGGGAAAGGGCCCAGTATGTTGAGCCCCCAGACCGAGAAGGGCCAGGAGAGAGGAATGGTTTGAAGGGCTTGAGCTGGCTGATGAAGCTTCTTTGAATGGAACTGGCACGCTTCACACCTGGTGACTAGTGTCATCGCATCCTGGAGGGCGGTGGGCCAGAAGAAGCCTTGCCGGAATGCCTTGCCGGCAAGGGCCCTTGACCCAATGTGGGATCCACATATGCCTCCGTGTATCTCTGCCAACAGCTCCAGTCCTTCTTCTCGAGGGATACACTTCAATTTCACACCGTTCGGCCTCTTTCTGTACAGGACGTCATTGACGAACTGGTACATGGTAGAACGACGGGCTACTTTTTCCGCTTCTTCCTGCTACTCAGGAAGTTCCCCTATTTGGAGGAATCAGACGGTATGATGTGCCCACGCCGAAGCCTGGGGCTCGACGGCGAGGACTAAAGGCATTTCCTCCGCTACAGGAGCGGCTGTCTCGACGGCAAGAGCTTGATGCTCCGCCGGAGCCAGTCGTCCCGTGGCGGGCTCAGTATTCCCGGCAACATCCTTGCCGGCGGCCCCGGGGATCTCAGCGGGAAAGTACTTGCCGGGCCCTGATTTCCTCCTCTTATTCTGCTCTGTTGATGGATCAACGGATGGCTGAGTTAGCTGAAGCACAAAGGTACCTGGTTCCACAGGTAGCTTGAGGGCAGCGCGTTTTGACAGGTAATCGGCGATATCGTTCTCCACTCGGGGAACGTGGTCAGCCTGTATACCGTCGAAACGCTCTTCCAGCTTTCTCAATTCATCGACGTAGGCCTTCATCAACGGGCTCTGGTAATCCTTGTTGACTTGCTTGACGACAAGCTGCGAGTCTCCCCTGACGATGAGTTTCTTGATTCCGAGGTCCGCCGCGATCCTAAGACCGGCAAGCAGCCCCTCGTACTCTGCCGTATTGTTTGTTGACACCTCCCTGGGGAAGTGCATCTGGATCACGTACTTGAGGTGCTCTCCGGTGGGCGCGACAAGCAGTACGCCAGCCCCGGCGCCCTGTAAGGAGAAAGCTCCATCAAAGTACATGATCCAATCACAACTTGCCTCTCTGCCGGGGAGGGCAGTCTCTTGAATTTCTTCCTCAGGTGTTGCGGTCCATTCTGCAATGAACTCTGCTAGGACTCGGCTCTGAATCGTCGAGGTACTTTCAAACTTGAGGCCAAAGCTGGATAGCTCCAATGCCCATTCCATAATTCTTCCCGTTGCATCCGGATTGTGCAATATCCGTTGCAGAGGGAAGCGAGTGACGACAATGATCTCGTGTGCCTGGAAGTAGTGACGCAGCTTCCTCGAGGCCATAAGGAGGCCGAAGAGTAGTTTCTGCACACCAGAGTACCTTGATCTAGCCCCCTGCAGGAGGGAACTAACAAAGTAGACCGGGTGCTGCATCATTTTCTTCTTCGGCGGCACTTCAACTGGCTGTGTCATCTCTGCATTGGTGGCGTCGGGCTCTGTCGCTGCCATTTCCTCGTCGTCAACCTCTCTCTACGCCACCAGTGCGGCGCTGACCACCTGGTCCGTTGCCGCCAGGTATAGCAGCAACGGCTCCTGTGGCCTAGGCGCAACTAGTATTGGCGCGGAGGAGAGGTACTTCTTCAACCCTTGTAAAGCCGCTTCGGCTTCCGGCGTCCACTCCATCGGGCACGCCTTTTTCAAGATCTTGAAAAAGGGGAGGGCACGCTCGGCAGACTTGGAAATGAACCTGCCCATGGCGGCGACGCAACCAGCAAGCCGACGCACATCCTTGATCCACTTGGGTGCTTCAATCTGCTCTATAGCTTTGATTTTGTCCGGATTGGCCTCTATCGCACGCTGTGACACCAAGAACCCGAGGAGCTTGCCGGATGGGACGCCAAAGACGCACTTCTCAGGGTTCAGCTTGAGATTGATCTTGCGCAGGTTTGCAAATTTTTCTTGCAAATCCGGTATGAGGGTTGCCCTATCCTTGGTTTTGACCACTATGTCATCCATATAAGCCTCCATATTTCTATGGAGCTAGGGTTCAAAACCAATTTGGACCGCCCTTGCAAACGTCGAACCAGCACTCTTCAACCCGAAAGGCATCCGCATGAAACAGTACGTACCACATGGGGTGATGAATGTTGTCTTCTCTTCGTCTTCTCTTGTCATGAAGATCTGGTGGTAGCCGGAGTAGGCATCGAGGAATGACAACAGATCACACCCAGCTGTGGAGTCAACAATCTGATCGATGCGCGGCAGCGGGAAGGGATCTTTAGGGCAAGCCTTATTGATATCTGTGTAATCAATACACAGCCTCCACTTCCCATTTGCCTTGCGCACCACGAACGGATTGGCCAACCACGTTGGATGGAGCACTCCTCTTACCAAACCCGCTGCTTCCAGTTTCCGGATCTCTTCTGTGATGAACTCTTGTCGTTCCAAAGCCTGCTTTCTGACCTTCTGCTTGACGGGCCGCGCATGAGGGCAGACAGCAAGGTGGTGCTCAATCACCTCCCTGGGAACACCGGGGATGTCGGAAGCTTGCCACGCAAACACATCGACATTCGCCCGCAGGAAGGTGACGAGCGCGTCTTCCTATTTGTCGTCAAGGGTGGAGCTTATGGTAAAAGCTCCTCCCGTGCCGTCCTCATTGACAGAAACCTTCTTGGTCCCCAGTGGTATGGCCCTGGGCTTCTTTTTTCCGCCGGTGGAGCTCTCTGGCACATCCTCGACGGCAGCGCTACACTCCGAAGAGGTGCGCTTGCCAGAGTGGGTGTCCGAGGTCACACCGGTCTTCTTCTTCTTCTTCCCTCCCGGGGTCCCAGCGGCAGGAGCAAGTGCCCTAGCGGCGGCAGCTGCTGCAACTGCTTGCTGGTATAGTTGGTCAGCGCAAATCAGCGCATCTTTCTTGTCGAAGGGAATGGTGATGATTGTCACAGGTCCTGGCATCTTCAGGGTGTTGTAGGCGTAGTGTGACGCCGCCATGAACTTGGCCAGCGCTGGGCGGCCAAGGATCCCGTTGTAGGGCAAGGGGATCTTGGCAACATCGAACACGATCCTCTCTGTCCTGAAGTTCAAGTCGCTTCCAAAGGTCACGGGCAGCGTGACCTTTCCCTTGGGTTGGCTTCTTCCCGGGTAGACCCCCTGAAATGTGCCCGTCTCTTCGAGGTCTCCATCAGGAATCTGCAGTTTCTCGATCACGGCAGGCGAGATCAAGTTCAGACCGGCCCCGCCATCGACTAGCATCTTCGTCACCTTGAGGTTGCGTATTGTTGGTGAAACCAACAATGGCAAGCACCCGACCGCAGTGGTGCGATCAGGGTGATCCTCGGTGTCAAAGATGATAGGTGTGCTGGACCACTTCAGCGGCCTTTGGGCATCAAACGACGGCTCTGCTGCTGTAACCTCTCGCGCCCACTGTTTAAGCCGGTGGTGAGAAGTATGCAACGAGGCGCCGCCGTCGACGCACATGGCCTCTGTAGCTTTCTGAAACTCCTGGTCGCCGGATTCGTCGTCCTCTTCGTGATCTTCATCTTCTGGCTTTCTGTCACGGCCCCGAGCGGGCCTCTCCTGTTGCTTATCCTTGCCGTGACGGCCCGTCTGGCCGTCACGCTTCTTTCCGGATCCCTCAGCACCGTCCGGGCCCTTCTCCTTGTCCCGCCTCTCATATTCAGCCCTCTGCTTCTCAGCGAGGAGCTCAACCTGTCGGCAGTCCTGGAGAGCATGGCCTTTGGTGTGATGGATCTTGCAGTATCGCTTGTCGGAGTTTCCTGGTTTCTCGGCAGCCGCCAAGGCCCGGCAGGCGACGCACCCGGCAACCTCCTTGTTGGGGTCGTCTGCCTTGGTTTTCTTGGTGGAGCCGGTGTCATCAGATCCCTCAACGGCAAGCACGGTTTTTCCCTTGCGCTTCCTGTTGCGGCGCCGGCCTTTCTTCGCCGGGGCGGCAATATCCTCATCTGAAGAGTCGGTTTCCACGCCGGCATCTTCGCCGGGGTACTTCCTTCCCTCTTCAGCTCGGGCACATTTGTCAGCAAGAACATAGAGTTCTGCTACATCTCTCACCTTGTTCATTGCCAGCTCTTCACGCATCTTGCGGTTACGCACGTTCTGATGAAACGCGCTGATGATGGCGGCAGGGTGAACATCAGGGATATTGTACTGTACCCGGCTGAACCTCTGAATATACTTGCGGAGACTCTCGCCTCCCTTCTGAGGAATGACGTGCAGGTCGCTTGCTTGGCCATGGGCTTGGTGGCCTCCAGTAAAGGCGCCTACGAACTCATGGCACAAATCCGACCAGGAGGAGATAGAGTCTACCGGCAAGTGCATCAGCCACGACATGGCGTTGGGTTTGAGAGCCAACAGAAAGTAGTTCGCAAGCACCTTATCGTCGCGGGCTCCGGCAGCCTGCATCGCGATGGTGTATATGCTGAGGAACTCGGATGGGTGGGTCCTGCCACTGTACTTTTCACCCACGTCGGGTTTAAAAGTGCGGTGAGTGGGCCACTGGAACTGCCGCAGCTCACGGGTAAAAGCCGGACAGCCTACCTCATAAGGTAGGCCTCCAGGGCTCCCCGGTGCCGGGTGGCTCACAGCACGCCCTGCTCGCCTGTCTGATTGGTGGCGCGCTCCGTGCCGGCACTCGATAGTGGTTCGAGCGTCTTCATGTTCTCGTTCCCGAAGAACTCAGCGCTGGTCACAGTGGGCCCGCGGGTCGGATGATGCTATAGAGATCTCGTCGCCCGTAACGTCGCGACGGGCTGGCGTCCGCGGGACCGGGCGAGGAGGAGGTGAGTGCACCGTGGTTGCAGCACCGTCGGCTCTCCTGCCACTGGTGCGTGGCACTCCGTCGGAACGTCGACCCGGGGGCTCCACCGGACTCGGTCCGTCTTTGTTGGCCACCGCAACAAGGCTTCGGATAGTGGCTCTCCATTCGTCGAGTTTCCCCGTAGTGGGAGGAAAATCGAGGAGCAACTGCGCGCGCGCCAGGGCTTCTGCTGGCGTTTGTGGCAGCGAAACCTGCACGGATCGCGACGCGCTTCGACTTCTGACCATGTCAGAAGGAGCTCTATCACGACCCTGCGGTCGCATGCCATCTTCACCAGCGCCTCGGCCAGCGGGCAGGTCTTCTAAATCCCGGAGGTGGCGCTCGGGGCTCTTTCCGCGGTGACGCCCGGGGTCCTAGGCGCGATTACGCCGTTCGTCGCGCGTCACTTGAGAAGAGCGCGCCGTCGGCGCCGGCGTGGGAGTCTTGGAAGCCCTCGCGTCACCTGCGGGCAGGGTGGCAGCGATCTTGGAAGGCCCCGCGCCACCCGCGGAGGGCCTGACTCCGTCTTTGGATTTGGCGGCGTGCGGCCCGCTACCAGGCGCACGAACATCGCTGCCTCCCAAACTTCGGCTGCTGGGACGGTGTTGGTGTTCGCGGCCGGTCCGCTGCTCTCCCGCGTCGGGACAGGGTGTCCGGCTTCCGACGGGCCAACCGCCACCGTCGTCTTCTTCTTGGGCGCCATGACGATGAAGAAGCGTCGAGCTAACTGCTAGAGCTGATTCTCACAACTGCGCCCCCTACCTGGCGCGCCAAAGATGTCGGTGCGGGGATGACACCTATGGGATCACAAGAATCCCTACTATGGTTGCGGGGCGTGGGGTCATGAGAAGAGTAGACCAAACAGATAGAACACGGGTTCTTTATCCAGGTTCGGGCCGCGAGATGCGTAAAACCCAACTCCTGCTTTGGTGGTTAGTTTATCTGCGTTCTTGAGCTAGCTATGGGGCGTGAGGAGCTCCAAAAAGTCGAATCCCCCTCCTGGTCGCCTTGGGCCTCCTTTTATAGGGAAAGGGGTTGCCACAGTGGCACGCAGGAGGTGGAAAGGGTACAGTCATACGAGTTTATCCCTCGTATTACATGACAAGGCGCCATAAATGCGTCTTGCTTAGGTGTCCTTGCTTTATCGGGGACGGGGGAGAGTCCAGTCTCGTCCGTCGCCGCTCCCTTTCGTGTTGACACGCGCCCTGGCAAGCGGTGCCTGTGGTGCTATGTAGGCAGGCACGCAGCTGAGGTGGCGCAGTGGTGGGTCTCCATGAAGGTTCGATTGCCTCCACGCAGGTGCCCGCCCAACTGGTTGGGTCGGTAGCTGCATGGCAGAGGCTTGATTGGCGCGGGCCTGATGGTGGCCCTACGGGTGTCCCTGGCAGGGCCCTTGTCGCAGCCCCGGCAAGGGTCTTGCCGGGGCCCCGGCAAGGGTCTTGCCGCGGCGCCTGCTGTCATCCCCGGCAAGGCGCTTGCCGGGGGCCTTGTGGCCTCCTTGGCTGGGATCCCGCCAAGGGTCGTCGTCTTCTATACTGTGTGTCTGATTTTAAATGTCTTCACAAAGATCTGCATGCCACCACGGGGATGTCTCCCGAATCCTTGCTCCATGGGGGCAGTGGACTCGAGGGTGATTCGCTCCGTAGGTGTGGGGCGAGCTGCTCCGGCAAGGGTCTTGCCGGGTTTGCTAAAACTGCCCCCCGGCAAGGATCTTGCCGGGGGAGTCCGCTCCGTCCCCTTTACTTTTTGTGGTCTTGGTCTTGGCGTTGTTCTGTTCCTCTTAAGCTTTGACCTTACCTTGGCTCACCTCCCTTGCCTTGCTCAGTGTGGCGGTGTCCGTGGCTCAGACTGCCTGTGCACAGTTATAGGGCTACAAAAAAGCATACCCCACTTTTTGTACACCGACACTTAGATATCGTCATAACTTTGCGCTTTTCAATCGATTGCTCGGCAGTAATTTTTTCACGCACTGTAATATATTCTATCTTGAGAGAAGCCTCTAGTGAAACATAAGGCCCCCTGGTCTATTTTCCATCATATAAGTTTATGATCTACAATATTAGTTTCCGATTTACTTCCTTTGCAATCTTTTACTTTCCGATCTATAAACCAAAAATACCAAAAATATTTACTTTACCATTTATCTATCTCTATCAGATATCACTTTTGCAAGTAACCGTGAAGGGATTGACAACCCCTTTATCGCGTTGGGTGCAAGTTTTTTTGATTGTTTGTGCAGGTATTCGGTGACTTGTGCGTTGTCTCCTACTAGATTGATACCTTGGTTCTCAAACTGAGGGAAATACTTACTCCACTTTGTTGCATCACCCTTTCCTCTTCAAGGGAAAAGCCCACACCGTTTCCTAGTAATTCCTCTAATAATTATGGCAATTCCTACAACAATTCTTATGGAAATTATAATAATATGCCCTCTGATTTTGATAATAGTGTTAAAGAATTTATGAGTTCACAAAATAATTTCAATGCTTTGATTGAATAAAAATTTCTCAAGATTGATGATTTGGCTAGGAACGTGGATATAATTTCTTTTGATGTTGATTATTTGAAACTTGGATCTATTCCACCCAGGCATTATATCAATGAGTCTCTCAAAGCTATGAGAATTTGGATTGATGAGTGCAAAGAAAGAACCGCTAAGATGCGTGCTAAAAAAGATTGGTTTATAAAAATGTGTTCTTCTAGTTTCTGTGAAAATAATGATGAAGATCTTAAAGTGATTGATGTGAATCCTATTGAATCTTTGTTTTACAATATAAATCTTGATAAAGATGGGACTGGAGATGAGTCAACTTTAGTTAAAAGGCGTCCCAATGATTCGGAGTTTTTTGATCCTGATGCAAAAATTGATAAAAGTGGGATTGGAGAGGTCAAATCTTTAAGTAGCAATGAACCCACTCTTTTGGATTTCAAGGAATTTAATTATGATAATTGTTCTTTAGTAGATTGTATTTCCTTATTGCAATCCATGTTGAATTCTCCTCATGCTTATAATCAAAACAAAGCTTTTACCAAACATATTGTTGATGCTATGATGCAATCTTTTGAAGAAAAGCTTGAATTGGAAGTTTCTATCCCTAGAAAACTTTATGATGAGTGGGGTGTTGGAAATATGCCCTAGAGGCAATAATAAAAGCATTATTATTATATTTCCTTGTTCATGATAATTGTCTTTTATTCATGCTATAACTGTATTATCCGGAAATCGTAATACACGTGTGAATACATAGACTACAATACGTCCCTAGTAAGCCTCTAGTTGACTAGCTCGTTGGTCAACAGATAGTCATGGTTTCCTGACTATGGACATCGGATGTCATTGACAACGGGATCACGTCCTTAGGAGAATGACGTGATGGACAAGACCCAATCCTAAGCATAGCACAAGATCGTGTAGTTCGTTTTGCTAGAGCTTTTCCAATGTCAAGTATCTCTTCCTTAGACCATGAGATCGTGCAATTCCCGGATACCGTAGGAGTGCTTTGGGTGTAT
>LR880970.1:49955469-49967855 GCA_904067115.1 Aegilops sharonensis
ATAGAATTCCAGCCCTTCGATTTCCACGGGGACGTCGACGCCAACCATGGAGGTTTGACATTGTCCCAAGGGGGTTTTTACCACTACCGAAGAGTTCATCTCCTCACACTTAACGTCGTGCTTGTATGCAAAATCTTCTGACATGAATGAATGTGATGCTCCTGAATCGAATAAAACAGATGCAGGTACTGAATTTACGAGGAGTGTACCCATCACAGTAGCAGGCTGGTCTTGAGCTTCGTTCAGATCAACGTGGTTGGCATGAACTCGACCATAAGGCTTGGCATTGTTGTTGCGGGGTTGGTTGCTTCCACGACCAGTCGCTGGAAGGGCCAGCTGATTCTGGTTCTGGATGCATTCTCTAGCATGGTGCCCTGGTTGTCCACACCTGAAGCACAAACCATTATTTGGAGTGGGAACAGGAGCTTGGGGTGGTGGAGCTGGAAGCTTTGGCTGCCTGGTTGGAGTAGGCAGACGAGGTGCAGCATAGCTCTGCCTTGGGGCAGGTGCATTCGGCTGGTACATGCTGTTGGGAATCCATATCTTACGCTTCTGCGAGGACGGGCCCGAAGATGAGCCCGTGTCACGGTTGCGCCTGTTAGAGCTCTGGTATTCCTGCAGACCAGTTTCGACATTGATAGCTTTGTTCACCAAGGTGGCGGAATCAGCAAAGTCGTGCACTAGAAGTGCGAGCTTGATGTCAGCTTGAAGGCCGTCACGGAACTTCTCCTGTCTGCGTGCATCAGTTGCAATGTCCTCTTCAGCATAGCGAGACAAGTCCAGGAACTCTCGCTGATAAGCTTCAACAGTCTTGTTGCCTTGGGTGAGGTTGCGGAACTCACGCTTCTTCCGGCCCATGACCAAGGACACAACTATCAATAGATTAAACACACATACTCTGCAGAGGTTAGCACACTGTACCCACACCATGGAACCCATGGCCTCGCACTCCCAGTCGGGTGGACCAACGACGTTTCCACAAAACCGATCTATTGCCCATGACACTCTCCCGGCTACTCCGACCAAATCCCCTCTGGGCTAGGTCCTAGGTGGCCCTGATGTCAACCAATGACATCCAATGGCCACCGTCATGGCAAAACATAATCAGTCCCAACCGGGGACAAAAAGGCTCCTAACAACAACTACGGGCACACAAGGCTTATGTCTGCCTACCTGATCACGGTAGCGCACGCCGATAACGTTCCCTCGTTGGAGGCACTGGCGAGAGACATGAAAATAGACCGCATTAGGGCCTTCCCATAAGGGCAATTGTGGCTGCACTGGAAAAGCCCGGTTAGGTGGCACCTAACCAAGGAATTGACGGAATTTATCCCCAAAGTATAACTGATACTCCAATACCATATAACCATCGGTAATCCAAGTCATAGCTCCAACAAATAATCCAAAGCATAACCTAGTCATGACATAATACTCCAAGGGAAACAAAATACTAAGAGCATGCTGAATCATAGAACGGTAACAGTACTAATCCTGTAGCAAGAACAAACTATACAGCTATAATCCACATGCAAGCATCAATCTCCGAAAATAATACTCCAAAGCAACATACCAACTACCATCATGAAAATAATCATACTAGCCACTAATAATACAATGGCAACATTACATCCCTCAACTGCATGCAAAATATAAGCCCTAATAATCCAAAAAGTAGCATGGCAACAGCAAGATCAAAAACAACTTCGAGAAATGCCATGCACAAAGTCATGTAGCTAAAATAATATTTTACATAAGTTTAAATAAATAAACCATGTCACTTCATTGAAATCATGCAAATCGAGGGTGTGGCTTGCCTGGGAGGGGTGGAATCACCGGGAAGAAGTGCGAGAAGCTCGCGGAAAGAATCGCCGAAAAACATTCTCTCTCGGAGGGGGCTGAATAAGGGCAGGGAAAAATGGTCATTTTTAGATTGTGACGGCGACGGCTCCCGATGAAGAACAGGAGGTGGCGGCGGCTCCGTCTCGTGGAGGGGGCTTAAACCTTTGCTTGTCCTCAAGCAATTCAGTTGATAAACTGAAAGTGAAAAAGAAAAACTTTTACGAACTCTTTTGCTCTTGTTTGCATAAATAAGCTTAAACAGCACCCAGGTTTTCAGCCAGCATTATAACTAACCATGCCGACAATAACTCATAAAGATTATATTGACTCATATCAATGACATAATCAGCTAGCAAGCAATAATAAGATATCTCAAACAGCAACACATTGTCAAACAACCATGATATAATATGGCAATAGTGGTATCTCGCTAGCCCTTTCCGAGACCGCAAAACATAAATGCAGAGCACCTCCAAAGTTCAAGCAGCGACTAGACATTGTAATTCATGGTAGAAAAGATCCAGTCATGATGCCCCCAACATTAGCTACACACAATACATCAGCATGACAGCAATGCTATCAGGTTCTGGCGCTTGTTTTAGAAGGTGATGACACAACATAAAAGTAAATAGATAGTCCCTTCGCAGAAGGAAGCAGGGATTTGCAGCGATGCTAGAGCTCAATTTTTTAAAACAGTGGTAAATGATACTTTGAGACATGCACCCTTCTTATTCACTTCACGACCATCAGATATCAACATCTCCCATGCTAAACAGGCTAGTAGCGGTTCCCAATCGATAAAAGTAAAGGTTATGACACCATTGGGAGTTTTTATTTGGTTATTTGAGAGATAAACTCTTTTTGCAATTTGGGACTGGGCATCCCTATTACCGCTCTTTTCTCGTGCGATGGCTAGTGAATAAACACTCAACCTGAGAATAACCCGCTTAGCATGGAAGATGCCGACCACCTCCTGTCGTTCCACGAACGATCCAGGCACACAAAAGGCATATTTATTTGAAGTTTTTAGAGATGGCACATGCAAATTTACTTGGAACAACAGGGTAATAACACATATAGGTAGGTATGGTGGACTCATCTGGAATAACTGGAGTTTTGAGATTTTTATGCACAAGCAGTATTCCCGCTTAGTACAGGCGAAGGCTAGCAAATAGGTTGGGAAGCGACCAGCTAGAGAGCAACAACGGTCATGAACATGCATTATGCATAAGTAACACTGGACACTAGCATGAGTAGGATATGAACACCATGAACATAAATATCGTGGAGGCTACATTGGTTTTGATTCAACTACATGCATGAACATGTGCCAAGTCAAGCCACTCGAACATTCAGAGGAGGATGCCGTATCATCATACCACATCACAATCATCTTAATGCAATGTTGATATCCATGATAAATCATTATCCACTCCTAGCTACTTATGAATGGCATGAGAAACTATAATCTCTAATTGTCATTGCAAACATGTTTAATCATAATGAGTTGAATCATGGATACGAAGTTAAACATATTTACACAAATACAACAAGTTGAGTTCATACCAGTTTCTCTCTGCCACGACCAGTTAATCAAATATCGTCAGTATTGCCTTTTCACTTGCACGACCAAATGATATGAAAATAATAATAGTGCAAGAATGTCGTGGACTAATCTGGAATCTGCAAACATTTTATTCAATAGGAGTGTGAACAAGAAGAAAGCAAGAAAATAATCTAAGCATGGATGATACAAATGAAGAAGTGTGAACACCGACAACTGAAACAATAGGTGCCAACATGAATGTAATGTCGGTGAGAAACACGTACTCCCCCAAGCTTAGGCTTTTGGCCTAACTTGGTAATTGATCAATAGCCTGGATAGTAGTTGGGATACTGAGGAGCAGGCATCCATTGATCCCACTGCTGAGGTTCCTCCTCTGCCTCTGCAGCAACCTGAACATTCTGGTGGGTGATGATGTCCGTAGGCATGATCCTATATCCGCCCCTGGCAACAGAATCAAACAAAGCAGGAGCAGGCAGTGGAATAATATCACGAGTACTCACACTACAAACCAGGTTATATGGAATAGGAATGTTAGGAGATTCGGTATTAGTAAAATGGTGATGATCCATGGTTGTGCGGTCTAGGTAAACTTTGGTAAGAGGGTGATCAAGAGGGCGTATCTCAACATTGAAGTGAGCCTCCAAACGAGTAGCAAAAATCCCTCCATGTATTTTACCTTTGTACTTATTAACGTGGAGGTGACATGCTACAATAGCTCCTAAGTTATAGGTGTTGTCGCACTCTAGTGCCCGACGTAACACCGCAAAGTCTGGTGTGCTGAGCGCACCTACTTTTTCTCTATCAATTAAACACTTAGCAACAAATAAAGAAAAATAATGTACGGCAGGAAAGTGTATGCGAGTGGCAGTGACGGCCAACAGCCCTCTCTCATCTCCCACTATTAAGGTGCGATAAAATGCCTCAAACTCTGCTGGCCTAAGTTCTACTAAGCTCCCATCAGAAGGGATCATGCATATGTTGCAAAATTCAGTAAGTGGTATCTGACGGGTTTCAGCATATAAATCAAACTGCACCTCAGGAGGATTATTCCTAGGAAGGAAAGTAGAACTTTGAACAAACATGTTTGTGAGGATTTGATCCTGTTCACACTCATCTGCGATGAAGTCGGTGAGGCCGGCATTAGCAGCATATTGTGTGAACTCCTAGAGGATTCCAGCCTCTTCCATGAACTGGGTGTGCGGCCATTTGCGCGTTCGTACCTCCGCCAACCTTTGAGGATGGAGATCACTATCATACGACTCCCCAATAACACCCTTGGAGTTCTTCTTAGAAGCAGATTTCCTAAAGATGGTCATCCTTTTCATATGAACAAAAATTCTGAAATTTTTATTCCGCAAATTTTTCTCAACAAAACTTCACGAAATTGGTAGCAACGACTTATAGGGATACATAGAGGCCATATCAAGCATTCAAACTACTTAGAACTCTAAGAATTAAACATGCAAGCTCATATACAGCAGCACCAAGAGTAGCTAATTATTCAAATCATAAACCACTAAAACAAAAACTAATTGGACAAACAGAGGAGTCACATCCCAAGCAACAATTCCCCGAAACAGTTTCAGAAACGGAGCTTCGAGCAAAGAGATCAAAATCCGTAGGTTTGAGAGCAAGAACACGGGAGAGAGAGCGAGGGAGATTTTTCTGGAGGTAAGTGATGATGTGGGATGAAGAGATAAGTGAGGGGGACCACAACCCCCCAGGGCACGCCTGGGGGTCCTGGCGCGCCAAGGTGGGTTGTGCCCACCTTGTGCACCTCCCTCTAATATTATTTGCACCAGAAATTCAGAAATATTCAAAAAAAACAGTCGTATTAAATTTTCAGAGCATTCTAAGAACTTTTACTTTTGGGTCTTTTTTTATTGCACGGGAAATTCAGAAAACAGACAAAACATGGCATTTTATTTTATTTAACTAATAAAAACAGAAAACAAATAGGTAAGGACAGAAGGTATTGCTTACTATATTCATCGACTTCATACCGCTCAAAAATGGTTCATTAATAAGGTTGATCAGGTCTTATTAACAACCACTTTCGATTAGCATGAAACGGAAGAACTTTCGTAAATCACTAAGTTATCTCGATGGGGATATGAATGACCCAACAATAAGCATTTCATATTTCTTTTTGACAGTAGGTAGAGGTATTTGAAAACTTCCAATGGTGATAGTAGGAGATTTTTCAATAACATTAATACCATTCACTTGGAATTGTTTCTTCGAAAAGTGCACCGTATGCTCATTACCATTGATATGAAAAGTGACCTTGCTTTTATTGCAATCAATAACAGCCCCTGCATTATTCAAGAAGGGTCTACCAAGGATAATCGACATGTTGTCGTCCTAGGGCATCTCAAGTATAACAAAGTCAGTCAAAATAGTAACATTAGCAACAACAATGGGCACATCCTCACAAATATTGATAGGTATGGTAGTTGATTTGTCAGGCATTTGCAAAGATATCTCAGTAGGTGTGAGTTTATTCAAATCAAGTTTTTTATAAATAGAAAGGCATACCACTAACACCGGCTCCTAAATCACACAAAGCAGTTTTCACATAATTCTTTTTTGATAGAGCAGGGTATAGCTGGTATTCCTGGATCTCCAAGTTTTTTAGGTACTCCATCCTTAAAAGTATACTTAGCAAGCATAGTGGAGATTTCAGTTTCCGGTATTTTTCTCTTATTAGTGATGATGTCTTTCATATACTTTGCATAAGGAGGCATTTTCAGGATATCAGTCAAGCGAGTACGCAAAAAGACTGGCCTCAGCATTTCAGCAAAGCGTTCAAACTCTTCATCATCATTCTTTTTAGTTGACTTGGGTGGAAAAGGCATAGGTTTTTTAAGCCACGGTTCTCTTTCTTTACCGTGTTTTCTAGCAATCAAGTCTCTTTTATTATACCTTTTATTCTTAGATTGTGGGTTATCAAGATCAACAAGTGGTTCTATCTCAACATCATTATCTAGTTCTTTTTCATTGTTTGGTTGAGAATCTTCATGAACCACATCATTATATTTTTCATTATCACTAGGTGGATGTTCATTACCAGATTGAGTTTCAGCATCAGATATAGAAACATCCTTTTTATTATCAGGAGGTTTCTCTACTCCAGGTTCAATAGAAGCATGCAAAGTCCTATCGTTTTTCTTCTTCTTTTTCTTTCTAGAAGGACTAGGTGAACTAGTGTTATTTCTTTGTGAGTCTTGTTCAATTCTTTTTGGGTGTCCCTTAGGATAAAGTGGTTGCTGAGTCATTTTACCTCCTCTAGTTGCAACTCTAACAACAAAGTCATGTATATTATTATTCATTTCATCAAGCAGTTCTCTTTGTGATTTAGCAACTTGTTCTAACTGAGTTTGTACCATAGAAGCATGTTTTCCCACACCTCTAACATCATTTGAGATTCTAAATAACAAGTCACTCAAGCGAGCAATCATATTAGAGTTATATTTTAATTGTTTCATAACATTTGCATTGAAGTGATCTTATTTTCTAATGTAATTCTCAAACTCATAAAGGCATTGACTAGGATGCATATTTTGAAGATTGTCATTATCATTGAACTTCATTAAATAATTTACCTCTACCACCTTAGGAAATGGTGGTGTATTAAGCACATGTATTTCTTCAATAGGAGGTTAATTTTTAACATCCTCGGCTTTAATACCTTTTTCTTTCATAGATTTCTTTGCCTCTTGCATATCTTCAGGACTGAGATATAATATACCCCTCTTCTTCAGAGTGGGTTTAGGCGGTGGTTCAGGAAGAGTCCAATCATCATAATTTTTCAATGTGTTATTTAATAATTCTTCAGCTTGTCCAATAGTTTGTTCCCTGAAAACACAACTAGCACAACTATTTAGGAAGTCCCTAGAAGCATTGGTTAGTCCTTTATAGAAGATATCAAGTATTTCATTTTTCTTAAGAGGATGATCAGGCAAAGCATTAAGTAATTGGCAAAGCCTCCCCCAAGCTTGTGGGAGACTCTCTTCTTTAGTTTGCACAAAGTTAAATATTTCATGTAAGGCAGCTTGTTTCTTATGAGCAGGAAAATATTTTTCAGAGAAGTAGTAAATCATATCCTGGGGACTGCGCACACAACCAGGAGTAAGAGTATTGTACCAAGATTTAGCATCACACTTTCATGAGAAAGGAAATAATTTGAGAATGAAATAATAGCGAGCTTTCTCATCATCAGTAAAAAGGGTGGCTATATCATTCAACTTAGTAAGATGTGCCACAACAGTTCCAGTTTCATAACCATGGAAAGGATCAGATTCAACCAAAGTAATTAACTCTGGGTCGACAGAGAATTCATAGTCCTTATCATCAATAGAGATAGGTGAGGTAGAAAACTTAGGATCATACTTCATTCTAGCATTCAGAGATTTTTCTTTATACTTGCGTAATAATTTCTGTAGATCATCCCTATCCTTACAAGCAAGAATATCTCTAGTTGTCTCCTCATTCATAACATAACCTTCCGGTACCTTAGGCAATTCATATCTAGGAAGGCTAGTTCTAGCACGTGTTTCAGGATTTTCAGTTTCAAGCTCATCATCAGATTCAACATCATGTTCTATTACTCTAGCAATTTGTTTATCGAGAAAATCACCAAGTGGCATATCATTATCAAGCAAGGTACTAGCATCATCATAAGCATTATCCATAGAAGAAGTAGCATCATCAATAATTGCCACATATCAGAATTAATAGCATGTGGTGTTGCAAGTTTACTTATAGCAGAAGGTGAATCTAAAGCAGAACTGGATGGCAGTTCCTTACCTCCCCTTGTTTTAGAGGGAAAAATCTTGGTCTAAGCATCCTTTAGATTCTTCATAGTGAATAATTGATAATAATCCCAAGTGACTCAACAAATATAGCTATGTTCTCCGGCAACAGCGCCAGAAAAAGGTCTTGATAACCCACAAGAATAGGGGATCGCAACATTTTTCGAGGGTAGAGTATTCAACCCAAATTTATAGATTCGACACAAGGGGAGCCAAAGAATATTTGAAGGTATTAGCAGCTGAGTTGTCAATTCAAGCACACCTGGAGATAAATTATCTGCAGCAAGTAATCAGTAGCAAAGTAGTATGATAGTTTTGATAGTAGTGACAGTAATGGTAACAATGATAGTAGTAATTTTGTAGCAAGTGTAACAGTGATGATAGCAGTAGTAACTTAGCAGAAACAATATAAGGTAAATTCATAGGCATTGGATCGGTGACTTGTTCGATGATATTCATCATGAGACAGTTATAACCTAGGGTGATACGGCTCTAGCTCCAGTTCGTGAATATAATATAGGCATGTATTCTGTAAATAGTCATATGTGCTTATGGAAAGAACTTGCATGACATCTTTTGTCCTACCCTCCCGTGGCAGCGGGGTCCATATTAGAAACTAAGGGATATTAAGGCCTCCTTTTAATAGAGAACCGCAACAAAGCATTAACACATAGTGAATACATGAACTCCTCAAACTACGGTCATCACCGGGACTGGTCCCGACTATTGTCACTCTAGGGTTGCCGGATCACAACACGTAGTAGGTGACTATAACTTGCAAGATTGGATCTAGAACATGAATATAATTATGATAACATTAACGGTTTAGATCTGAAATCATGGCACCCGGGCCCAAAGTGACAAGCATTAAGCATAGCAAAGTCATAGCAATATCAATCTTAGAACATAGTGGATACTAGGGATCAAGCCCTAACAAAACTAACTCGATTACATGATGAATCTCATCAAACTCCTCACCGACCAGCGAGCCTATGAAGGAATTACTCACTCCCGTTGGGGAGCATCATGGAATTGGCGATGGAGAAGGGTTGGTGATGACGAAGAACAAACATCCCCCTCTCTGGAGCCACAAATGGACTCTAGATCTGGCCTCCCGATGAAGAACAGGAGGTGGCGGCGGCTTTGTCTCGTGGATTGCGATAATTCTTTCTCCCTGATTTTTTTCTAGAAAAATAGGATTTTTTTAGCGTCGGTTTCAGGGTCTCCGGGGCCACCAGGTGGGGACAACCCACCTGGGCGCGCCAGGAGAGTGGGCGCGCCCTGGTGGGTTTTGCCCACCCAGGGGCCCCTCTCCAGTAGGTCTTGGCTCCAGAAATTCTTATTATTGATATAAAAAATACTCACAAAGTTTCGTTCCATTCCGAGAACTTTTATTTCTGCACACAAACAACACCATGGTAGTTCTGCTGAAAATAGCGTCAGTCCGTGGTTAGTTTCATTCAAATCATGCAAATTAGAATCCAAAACAAGAGGAAAAGCGTTAGCAAAAGTAGATACGCTGGAGACGTATCAAACACAGAAGTACGCTTTCAGATAAGGGCAGACGTAATCCAGTGGATTACGCCTCCACTCGTCTAGCGTGGCAGGGCGGGCCCGGCTTATCAACTGACTGACGCGTGGGGCCGTGGGGTTGCTACCTCTTGAGCACTGCGTTGGTTTTCCCTTGAAAAGGAAAGGGTGGTGCAGCAAAGTAGCGTAAGTATTTCCCTTAGTTTTTGAGAACCAAGGTATCAATCCAGTAGGAGGCTACCACTAGTAGAAAAAGGGTCAAACGTGAAGCAGATTAGTGCCGGTTTGAATTTGAGCCGGCACTAATGTATACATTAGTGCCGGTTCCAATGGCTAGCCGGGCCGCTTTCATTAGTACCGGTTCGTGGCGAACCTTTAGCACCGGTTCGTGCCACGAACCGGTACTAATGAGAGTGGTGGCAGGATGTTGTCAGACTGGGGCCCCTCCAGGCCCTTTAGTACCGGTTCTTGGCACGAACCGGTACTAAAGGTCATCCTACATAAACCCTTCGTCCACCCGAGCTCGCTTTGTTCTTCCCCTTTCCCCTCTCCTCTCTGTTCTTCCCCTCTTCCTCTCGAGCTCATCACACATTTTGCCCAAAATTTGTCAAGATTTGAAGGCCCCCATCCATTCAAATGATCACAAAGGTTAGCAACTTTGCCCTTTCATCTCTCATTGCTAGATTAGCTCTTGCAATGCTTTATATAGTGATTAATTTGTGAGTTTAGTAATATGGGAGGAAATATATATATATATATGTGTTAGTATTTGATTTATATGCAATTTGAGGTCAAAAATAACACTTAGTTTGCATATGTAGGTGTGGTTTACTTAGTGCATTCTAAATCTCCGTCGTAACCACCGTCGATCGCCTGCACCGTCCCGTCGCCGGCACCACCTTGTGGTGAGCCTCTTGTTCATGAAATTTTATATAAAAATTGATGTTTGTGTGTTTTGGATATATAGTTACTCGTATAATTATCTTACCCGTACGTTGCTTGTTATACATATAGTGCCATGGTTTTGATATTCGTCCCCGTCGGCCCTCGTCCTTGTTATGATTCGGATGTTGTATATATATTCTCTTTTAAAACTAGTTGCATTTTGTGTTTATGACAAATTATGCCCATAAAGTTGACATAGAAATTTTTTCTAGGAGGTATGTGAACTGGAAATTCCAACCGACCCTATTGTCGAGAGGTTAAATTTAGTTGAAAGAGAAAACGAGTACTTGAAAGAAAAATTGAAAAGAATTGAGGGGGAGAAGATGGAATTGGAGTTGCATGTTTCCGATGTCGTCGATGATCACAAGATCAAGATGGAGAAAATGCGCTTGAAGATTAGAAAGATTAGAAAATATGCCATCGATAGTGAGGCTTGGTATCATTATGCTGTTGGATCAATTGTTACCTTAGTTGCGATCTTGATCGCATTTGTTGTTGCATTTAAATGCTTTAGCTAGAGAGTTATTTGTTTGTTGCATTTAAGTGTTGTATGAACTTGTATTAATCTGGTCTATTCGGTGTTGTGTAATGAAGATGAGCCGGCAATGGATGTACGATGACCGATGCTCTCCCCAGTTCGTTGAGGGAGTGCATACTTTTCTGCTTGCGGCTGAGGCAAACAAGCGGGCGGATGGTTTTATGCCTTGTCCATGTGCTGGCTGTAAGAATGGTCACAATTACTCTATGTCAAGAACCATTCACGTCCACCTGTTTGAGTCTAGTTTCATGCCCCACTATAATGTTTGGACCACGCACGGAGAAAGAGGGGTTATGATGGAAGACAATGAAGAAGAAGAGGACGACGACAGCTATCCTGGCCATGGGTTCCCTGAATACGATGATACAACAATGGGGGAAGAAGCTGAGCCGGTAATGCGGGAAGAAGCTGAGCCGGCAATGCGGGAAGAAGCTGAAGAAGAGGCATCAGATGAGCCCGTTGATGATCTAGGTCGGGCCATTGCCGATGCAAAGAGAAACTGCGCAAGTGATTTGGAGAAGAAGAAGTTGCAGCGCATGTTAGAGGATCACAAAAAATTGTTGTACCCGAATTGGGTAGGTGACAAGAAAAAGCTGGGCACCACACTGGAATTGCTGCAATGGAAGGCAGAGAATGGTGTATCTGACAAGGGATTTGGAAAGTTGCTGGTAATGATAAAGGATATGCTTCCAAAGGACAACGAATTGCCCGAGAGTACGTACGAAGCAAAGAAGGATGTCTGCCCTCTAGGGTTAGAGGTGCAGAAGATACATGCATGCCCTAATGCTTGCATCCTCTACCGCAGTGAGTACGAGGATTTGAACGCTTGCCCGGTATGTGGTGCATTGCGCTATAAGATCAGCCGCGATGACCCTGGTGATGTCGAGGGCGAGCGCCCCAGGAAGAAGATTCCTGCCAAGGTGATGTGGTATTCTCCTATAATACCATGGTTGAAACGTTTGTTCCAAAACAAAGAGCATGCCAAGGCGATGCGATGGCACAGAGAAGACCGTAAGAAAGACGGAAAGTTGAGAGTACCCGCTGACGGGTCGCAGTGGAGAAAAATCGAAAGAAAGTACGGGAAGGAGTTTGCAGATGACGCAAGGAGCGTATGGTTTGGTCTAAGCGCAGATGGCATTAATCCTTTTGGGGA
>LR880970.1:49975694-49991226 GCA_904067115.1 Aegilops sharonensis
GACTATAACATCTTGTTTGGGATAGTCAACAGGTAATTTCAATCATTATTAACTATATATCTCGGCCTATTTAGTTCGTCATTTCATGATATGAACTATTTAATAACCCCTTTATTCATTTTCTTTGTCGGCGGGCAGGGCTTGGGCAAGGTTCATCAGCGTCACGGAAGGCGAATGGAAAAAAAATATTAAATGGTTTCGACCCAAGGTAAGTAATTAAGTAGTACTAGCTAGCTAGCTAGCTGCCATCTCCTTAATTATCATGCTTGATTAATTATTATCTGATCAAATTCCATTCTCGTAAAGGCCCTGAAGCAGGCGCAGGGGACTGATCTGTGTGCATTCTGCGTTTGCGAGAACATTCGCATGATGGCGTCCGAAAGGAGCAGATCTCAAAGACAGGAATGGGTACGCTTGTCAGAACACTATTCACAATTTTTACACCATTATCGATATCTAGTCACACAACTAATACACATGCATATTGATCTCCTTCTTAACAGTTCACAGAGGTGCGGGACAAGCTCCTAGAAACGGAGCGCGTAGAAGCACTTCAAGAGGAAATAGCAGGATTTTTGCTCGGCCAGGTCATAAATCCGAAGGGAGAATACTATTACCCGCTACCGCCCCCATGAACCACTTCCGATTGTCATCATGCTCCGAAGGCACCAATTAGGCTAATGCCACTGGCTCCGAAGGCAACATGCATATGTAGGAGAAATTGTATATAGCTATACATGTGTGTATGTGTGAATTAATTAATATGGTGGTTTGTGAGACATTGATGATATATATATGCATGATTGGTTCTACTAGAAATTATGACTATGAGATTATGCAACTCCCGTTTACCGGAGGAACACTTTGTGTTCTACCAAACGTCACAACGTAACTGGGTGATTATAAAGGTGCTCTACAGGTGCCTCCGAAGGTACTTGTTGGGTTGGCGTATTTCGAGATTAGGATTTGTCACTCCGATTGTCGGAGTGGTATCTCTGGGCCCACTCGGTAATGCACATAATATAAGCCTTGCAAGCATTGCAATTAATAGTTAGTTGCGGGATGATGTATTACGGAATGAGTAAAGAGACTTGCCGGTAACGAGATTGAACTAGGTATTGAGATACCGACGATCGAATCTCGGGCAAGTAACATACCGATGACAAAGGGAACAACGTATGTTGTTATGCGGTTTGACCGATAAAGATCTTCGTAGAATATGTGGGAGCCAATATGAGCATCCAGGTTCCGCTATTGGTTATTGACCGGAGACGTGTCTCGGTCATGTCTACATAGTTCTTGAACACGTAGGGTCCGCACGCTTAAAGTTTCGATGACAGGTATATTATGAGTTTATATGTTTTGATGTACCGAAGGTTGTTAGGAGTCCCGGATGTGACCACGGACATGATGAGGAGTCTCGAAATGGTCGAGACATGAAGATTGATATATTGGAAGCCTATATTTGGATGTCGGAAGTGTTCCGGGTGAAATCGGGATTTTATCGGAGTACCGGGAGGTTACCGGAACCCCCCGGGGGCTTAATGGGCCATAGTGGGCCTTGTGGAGAAGAGCAGAGGCGGCCAGGGCAGGGCCGCGCGCCCCTCCCCCCTGGTCCAAATAGGACAAGGAGAGGGGGGCGGCGCCCCCCCCCCCCCCCTTTCCTTCCTCTCTCCCTCCTCTTTCCCCCTCCACTCCTAGTCCAACAAGGAAAAGGGAGGGAGTCCTACTCCCGGTATGAGTAGGACTCCTCCTGGCGCGCCCCTCCTGGCCGGCCGCACCTCCCCCCCCCCCCTTGCTCCTTTATATACGGGGGCAGGGGGCACCCCAAAGACACAACAATTGATCGTTTGATCTTTTAGCCGTGTGCGGTGCCCCCCTCCACCATAGTCTACCTCGATAATACTGTAGCGGTGCTTAGGCGAAGCCTTGCGTCGGTAGAACATCATCGTCGTCACCACGCCATCGTGCTGACAAAACTCTCCCTCAACACTCGGATGGATCGGAGTTCGAGGGACGTCATCGGGCTGAAGGTGTGCTGAACTCGGAGGTGCCGTACGTTCGGTACTTGATCGGTCGGATCGTGAAGACGTATGACTACACCAACCGCGTTGTGCTAACGCTTCCGCTTTCAGTCTACGAGGGTACATGGACAACACTCTCCCCTCTCGTTGCTATGCATCACCATGATCTTGCGTGTGCGTAGGAAATTTTTTGAAATTACTACGTTCCCCAACAGTGGCATCCGAGCCTAGTTTTATGCGTAGATGTCATATGCATGCGTAGAACACAAGTGAGTTGTGGGCGATATAAGTCATACTGCTTACCAGCATGTCATACTTTGGTTCGGCGGTATTGTTGGATGAACTGGCCCGGACCGACATTACGCGTACGCTTACGCGAGACTGGTTCTACCGACGTGCTTTGCACACAGGTGGCTGGCGGGTGTCAGTTTCTCCAACTTTAGTTGAACGGAGTGTGGCTACGCCCGGTCCTTGCGAAGGTTAAAACAGCACCAACTTGACAAACTATCATTGTGGTTTTGATGCGTAGGTAAGAACGGTTCTTGCTAAGCCCGTAGCAGCCACGTAAAACTTGCAACAACAAAGTAGAGGACGTCTAACTTGTTTTTACAGGGCATGTTGTGATGTGATATGGTCAAGGCATGATGCTAAATTTTATTGTATGAGATGATCATGTTTTGTAACCGAGTTATCGACAACTGGCAGGAGCCATATGGTTGTCGCTTTATTGTATGCAATGCAAACGCCCTGTAATGCTTTACTTTATCACTAAGCGGTAGCGATAGTCATAGAAGCATAAATTGGCGAGACGACAACGATGCTACGATGGAGATCAAGGTGTCGCGCCGGTGACGATGGTGATCATGACGGTGCTTCAGAGATGGAGATCACAAGCACAAGAAGATGATGGCCATATCATATCACTTATATTGATTGCATGTGATGTTTATCTTTTATGCATCTTATCTTGCTTTGATTGACGGTAGCATTATAAGATGATATCTCACTAAATTATCAAAGTATAAGTGTTCTCCCTGAGTATGCACCGTTGCGAAAGTTCTTCGTGCTGAGACACCACGTGATGATTGGGTGTGATAGGCTCTACGTTCAAATACAACGGGTGCAAAACAGTTGCACACGCGGAATACTCAGGTTAAACTTGACGAGCCTAGCATATAACAGATATGGCCTCGGAACACGGAGACCGAAAGGTCGAGCGTGAATCATATAGTAGATATGATCAACATATTGATGTTCACCATTGAAACTACTCCATCTCACGTGATGATCGGACATGGTTTAGTTGATTTGGATCACGTGATCACTTAGAGGATTAGAGGGATGTCTATCTAAGTGGGAGTTCTTAACTAATATGATTAATTGAACTTTAATTTATCATGAACTTAGTCCTGATAGTATTTGCATATCTATGTTGTAGATCAATAGCTCGTGATGTTGCTCCCTGTTTATTTTTATATGTTCCTAGAGAAAACTTAGTTGAAAGATGTTACTAGCAATGATGCGGATTGGATCCGTGATCTGAGGTTTATCCTCATTGCTGCACTGAAGAATTATGTCCTTGATGCACTGCTAGGTGACAAACCTATTGCAGGAGCAGATGCAGACGTTATGAATGTTTGACAAAGCTCGGTATGATGACTACTTGATAGTTTAGTGCACCATGCTTTATGGCTTAGAACCGGGATTTCAAAAATGTTTTGAACGCCACGGAGCATATAAGATGTTCCAAGAGTTGAAATTGGTATTTCATACTCATGCCCGTGTCGAGAGGTATGAAACCTCTGACGGTACTTTGCCTACAAGATGGAGGAGAATAGCTCAACCAGTGAGCATGTGCTCAGATTGTCTGAGTACTACAATTTCTTGAATCAAGTGGGAGTTAATCTTCCAGATAAGATAGTAATTGACAAAGTTCTCTAGTCACTATCACCAAGTTACTAGAACTTCGTGATGAACTATAATATGCAAGGGATGATAAAAACAATTCCCAAGCTCTTCGCAATGCTAAAATCAGCGAAGGTAGAAATCAAGAAAAACATAAAGTATTGATGGTTGATGTCGGTGTCAAAACCGGCGGATCTCTGGTAGGGGGTCCCGAACTGTGCGTCTAGGCGGATGGTAACAGGAGACAAGGAACACGATGTTTTTACCCAGGTTCGGTCCCTCTCGATGGAGGTAAAACCCTACTCCTGCTTGATTAATAATGATGATATGGGTAGTACAAGAGTAGATCTACCACGAGATCAAAGAGGCTAAACCCTAGAAGCTAGCCTATGGTATGATTGTTGTTCGTCCTACGAACTAAAACCCTCCGGTTTATATAGATATCGGAGAGGGTTAGGGTTACATAGAGTCGGTTACAAATGGGAGGAGATCTACATCCGTATCGCCAAGCTTGCCTTCCACGCCAAGGAAAGTCCCATCCGGACACGGGACGGAGTCTTCAATCTTGTATCTTCATAGTCCAGGAGTCCGGCAAAAGGTTATAGTACGGCCATCCGGACACCCCCTAATCCAGGACTCCCTCAGTAGCCCCTGAACTAGGCTTCAATGACGACAAGTCTGTCACGCAGATTGTCTTCGGCATTGCAAGGCGGGTTCCTCCTCCGAATACTTCATAGAAGATTTTGAACACAAGGATAGTGTCCGGCTCTGCAAAATAAGTTCCACATACCACCGTAGAGAGAATAATATTTACACAAATCCAATCTACTGACGTATTCCGCAGCGTGACTTCACACCACGGCCAAGCCTTTATTCGAATCATTTTTACTGTCCCACCTCAACGCACTTAGCGAGGCGGTTTCCTTGGCACGTCTTGTCGAAGCAGAGATCGTGTCCCCTTATTCCGGGATTCTCATCAATACGGGCGTGGGTAACCTAACCGTGCCATTAATTTACGGCGCTTGGGAGATAAGCGAGTTTTACCAGGCTAGTGGGGGCACATAGTTTCGTCCGCCCATATAAGGGGATAAGTATCCACCTTTTCCATCTACGCCTTCTTCCTCCTTTGCTTATCCATTTTCGCGCACTCGAGCTCCAGCGCCCAAGTCCGCACATCTTACCTCAACCTTCTCCAGCCATGTCCGGAGCGGGAGGCAAGTGGATGGTCTCCTCCGTCACGGAGGGACACATCAAGAAGTTGAGGGAGTCCGGATACTTGTCTAACGACATCGTGCACCGGCTCCCAGACAAGGGGCAGCTCATCCCCACCCCCAGGCCCCATGAGAGGGTGGTGTTCCTCACCCATTTCCTCCATGGACTAGGTTTCCCACTTCACGCATTTGTCCGGGGGCTCATGTTCTACTACGGCCTGGATTTCCACGATCTGGCCCCGAACTTCATCCTCAACATCTCGGCGTTTATCGTCGTGTGCGAGGCCTTCCTCCGCATCAAGCCCCACTTCGGCTTATGGCTGAAGACCTTCAATGTCAAGCCGAAGGTAGTGGGCGGCCAGCAAGCAGAGTGCGGAGGCACCATGGTGGGCAAGATGCCCAACTTTACATGGCTCGAGGGCTCCTTCATGGAGACCATAAAGGGGTGGCAATGGTGGTGGTTCTACATCACCGAGCCGCGTGACCCTGAATGGGCAGCGGCCCCCGAATTCCGATCTGGCATCCCCACACGACTCACCTCCTGGAAAGAGAAGGGCCTGTCGTGAGGTAATTCAGAAGAGCGGACCGGACTCCAATCCTGCGTCCAAGACCTGGTGGACAAAAAGGTTAAACTCGTCAACGTAGTCCAGGTCATGCTCATCCGCCGGATCCTCCCGTGTCAACGACGGGCTTTTAACTTATGGGAGTTCAACCCTGCCCAGCACCAAAGTCTGACCAGGCTCTTTGACACAACGCACGAGGATGCCTGGAAGGTGCTATTCAAGGGCGCCGAGGTTCCCCCTCCCATCACCGAGGATCGCGGATTCCGCGCGAAGCGCCAAGCCAGCGTAGTAAGCTTATTTCACCCTTTACGGGATACCTGCTTTTCATAGTTTGACTCTATGCGGGATCTAAGCTCCCGTTCCTTTGACAGGAATGGCAGAAGAAGACCGGACAGATCGACTGTCCGGCTCCTTTGCCCGAAGATCCAGCGGACGCCCGCTTGACGGGGCTGCTGGTTCCGGCACCTTACGTGGTGCCGGAGAAGAAGGCCAAGACGGGAACTCGAAAGAGTTCCCGGCGCCCGGTGGTGTCAGATTCATCGTCCGATGACGCCGAGGCACACTCCTCCTCCGAAGACGAGGAGGAGGAAGAAGAGGCCTCTCCCCCTCCAGCGGGGGGAGGAATGAAAAGGAAGGCCGCCCTAACTGGGGGGGGGGGCGGAGGGTCCAAGAAGGGAAGGACCCTTCCTCCGGACTACTCCACCAACGCCGACGACGGCGAAGAGTAGTGGCCATCCAGGGCCAAGCCCCTGGCAAAATTGTAAGTATCCGGATACTAGAATAACTCATGGCGTTCCTTTATTGCACAGTATCTTTTGATGCCGAATATATTTATGCAGTCCGCCCGCGGCCCAGCTCGATGCTTCGTCGAGCGGATCCCTGGATTCGTCGTATGTGAATAGCCTTTCACTTCCGACTGCTACCTCCCCTCGTCCTACGGACGATGCCGAGGTGGAGTCCCAAAAGGGTCCAAGCCAGGAGGGGGTGGTCCTGGAGGCGCCGCAAGGCGACCTCCCGGACTCCAGGCGCAAAGGGGATTAAACCCCCAAGGGATCCAAGTCCAGCCCTAGGCCGGACACTGCACCGGAACCTTCAATGGTTCCGGAATCCGGCAGGCGGCCCCCTAGTAAGAAGGGCAAGCCTACGATGCCGGTGACCTCCATCCAATCGGAGGCACAGGATAATCTGCTGGAGGTGCTTAACGGCGCCTCCAACAACGAGGAGCACGCACTATTATGAGTGTGGTGATCCAGAAGGTTCAGTCCGCCAAGAGCGGGCTGACTGAAGCCTGTGCCAGCCTTCTAACAGGCTTTGAGGTATGTTTTTAAGATATGTAAAAATATTACCGCATAGACAGTAGCCCCTGATGCTCAGTTTGGTGTCCGGAAAGAAAAGCCAAACTGAGGATCAAAAAGATATACGCAGGAGTCTAACATAAATATGTCAATATGGGAATGCAGGCTACGCTGCTGACCTCTGCCGCACTGACTGCGGAGGTCGATGCATTGAAGCAGAGCCTTGAGCGGTCCGAGAACGAGCTCGGCCTTGCCAAGAAGCAGCTCGAGGACAAGGAAGGTAAGTAATACCTTATGTAAGTATATAAAAAAGATGTGGTTACAAAAAATGACAGGACCAACGTGAGTATTACAGGGGCCACAACCCAAGTGGCAACCATGAAGGAAGCGCTGTCCAAGGCCGAAGAAAATGCGGCCGTGGAGCGTACCTAGCGAGAAAAGCAGGAGGCGCGGGTGGCGGAGGTGCAGCAAGAGCTCCAGGCTCTCGTGAAAAAACACGAGAGTTTGGAGCTTGACTCAAAGACTCGAGAGTCCAAGCTCGCCTCGGCGCTTGAGAGCGCCAAATCTGCCAAGGCCGAAGCCCAAAAAGCCCTCCAGGAAATTGAGGCGATGAAGAAGATAGCGGCGGGTAAGGCATTCTTTATGCAAAGCAAGCACGTGAAAGTGAATTACTTGTTACTTACCCGAGTCCGGAGCTCCCCAGGAGCATTCGCAGATCTTTCCCGGAGTGTGTCCGACGCTGCCGCATTCTACCGAGCCGAAGAGGGGAGCTCGACGGAGAAGGTGTTCTGGCCTCAGTATGCTGAGGCCGGACACCCGGTGCCCTTGAGCGACCAGCTGAAGCAGCTGGTCGAGCTCCATAAGGTGGAAGAACAGGCCATGAAGGGTCTCGTAGTCCGGCTGTAGCCTGGGGAAGCCATGCCTGGGAGCTACTTCGGGCTGGTGAGGCGGCTGGTGGATGCTTGTCCTTGGCTTGAAGTCATCAAGCGCTCCGTATGCATCGAAGGTGCCCGTAGGGCCCTTGCCCGTGCTAAAGTGCACTGGGGCAAGATGGACGCTGAGAAGCTTGTGACGGACGGACCACCGCCGGGCAAGGAGCATCGCAAGCCCGAGATGTATTATGAGGGCGTCCTGAAGGGTGCCCGCATTATAGCGGATGAGTGCTCCAAAGATTTAATTTTTTAGTAAACTCGCATTTCTGATCCTGTACGCTGAAAACTTGTTCATATGCGCTAAGCAACGCTTTTGAATTTAAATTATTACCTTTTGTGCGGCCGTTTATTAAAATTGAGAGATGGCGAGTCGTCGGCTTCTGCCCCCATGCCGCGAGTGCTGGGGTGTTCGGGATAAACTTGAGCACTCCTTTTCCCATTCTTGGGTCCTTCGAGGGAGGCGCTCAACACAACGAACAAGGCAATCCGACTATAATGCTTGAACACTCTCACTTAGCCATAGAATTCTATAATTTCAAATTTCGGCGAAGACTCTAGTGTTCGGAAGACCGAGTTCGGGGCGCTATCCACGCCTAGGCTGGACAAAGCCGACTCCTCGCTCTAAGCGGCATAAGTCTTTAGGGACTCGAAAACCTCTCGAACAACGACCAGCTCTCGCCCTATCATGACGGTCAGCTTTAGCTTTCTCCACTGAGGTGCTTAGCCCAGCTCAACCGGGGCACAATCGCAGTGGTTCTCCCAGTGCTACCTTAGCCGCAGCTTTAGCTTTCTCCACTGAGGTGCTTAGCCCAGCTCAACCGGGGCACAATCGCAGTGGTTCTCCCAGTGCTACCTTAGCCGATATAACAGAACGTAAGGTACCAAAACATGGGAGCCGGGCAAACCCAACTATTGACCCAAGACATGATTCGGAGCCGATGCATATAATGCTATAAGTTCGGGGTGCCGCACTCATGAGAGTGTTCGGACTTCTCACACCATATTATGGGGTACGTAAGCCCCTGGTGTATTGGCCGTACCAAAGTGTACGGTTGCATAATGTCATAACTGAACATATTTTTATAAAAAAGGAATGCAATAACAGACGAAAGCTATGTATTGTTTATTCGAAAAGGCTGCGGTAAAAGCAGGACGATACAAATAGTGCGATAAGCAAGAGATGGGACTATTTGATATGTCCCCCTCCAGGGGAGAGCTGTGGGATGATATGTGTAACAAGTATACTGCTTGTTATAGACACCACCTGGACACTCGACATAGTTTTCTGCCTCCCTAGCTGTTGCATCGTGTGTCGGCGATTGTACTGCCGGACAGGCCTTCCGTAGAGTGGAGTCCTGAAAGTAAGAAGAAAAGAATGACAAAATCGGGAGCCCCTGCTGCGGTTGAGCCGCATTTTGGGCATGCCGTGGTCGTGCCCCTCCCCCTATGCCCATGGTATTTCAAGAGCGTAGTTATGTACGCGTAGTACTGGTTTCGCAATTTCACGAGGGCTGGGGTTGGGGCCGCATTGCTACGCTTGCTCGGAACGTGCCAGGTGGTCTTGTTGTAGGTTACTCCGGGCGCGCTTGACGGTGTCCGGACGTTTAATAGCCGGACTGGAGAATTGCCTTGAAAGGCTGCTTTGTACTTCCGCCGCGAGGGCCGCCGTATGCTCCTCCGTTCGGAGAGAGCGTTCAGTGTTTCCATTGACCGTAAATACTCCTCGAGGGCCTGGCATCTTGAGCTTGAGGTATGCGTAGTGCGGCACCGCATTGAACTTTGCAAATGCGGTTCATCCGAGCAGCGCGTGATAGCCACTGCGGAACGGGACTATGTCGAAGATTAACTCCTCGCTTCAGAAATTATCCGGGGATCCGAAGACCACCTCAAGTGTAACTGAGCCTGTACAGTTGGCCTCTACACCTGGTATGACGCCTTTAAAGGTCGTCTTTGTGGGTTTAATCCTTGAGGGATCTATGCCCATTTTTTGCACTGTAACCTGATAAAGCAGGTTCAGGCTGCTGCCGCCGTCCATAAGGACTCTACTGAGGTGAAATCCGTCAATGATTGGGTCTAGAACCAATGCGGCGAATCCGCCATGGCGGATGCTAGTGGGGTGGTCCCTTCGATCAAAAGTGATCGGGCAGGAGGACCATGGGTTGAACTTTGGGGCGACTGGCTCCAACGCATATACGTCCCTGAGTCCATGCTTCCGCTCCCATTTGGGGATGTGGGTTGCGTATATCATGTTCACCGTCCGCACTTGTGGGGGAAAACCCTTCTGTCCCATATTGTTCGGCGGCCGGGGCTCCTCCTCGTCATCGCTATGCAGCCCCTTGTCTCAGTTTTCGGCACTTAACTTGCCTGCCTGCTTGAACACCCAACAATCCATGTTGGTGTGATTGGCTGGTTTTTCGGGGATGTCGTGTATCTGGCATGAGCGATCGAGTATTCGGTCCAAACTGGACAGGCCCGGAGTATTTCTTTTAAATGGCTTTTTCTGCTGACCGGGTATAGAGCCTCTGAATCCGGCATTAACTGTCGTATCCTCAGTAGTGTCGTCGTTAATGCGGCGCTTTTGCTTGTTGCGACGCGGCCTGACATTGTTGTCCTTAGTATCAGAATTACCAGGGCTCTTGGTCATATTATTACTACGAGCTAGCCAGCTGTCTTCTCCCGCGCAAAAGCGGGTCATGAGTGTTGTGAGGGCTTCCATGGATTTCGGCTTTTCCTGTCCTAGGTGCCGAGCAAGCCACTCGTCGCGGATGTTATGCTTGAAGGCTGCAAGGGCCTCTGCGTCCGGACAGTCGACTATTTGATTTTTCTTGGTTAGGAACCGTGTCCAGAATTGTCTGGCCGATTCCTCTGGCTGCTGAATTATGTGGCTTAGGTCATCGGCGTCTGGTGGTCGCACATAGGTGCCCTGGAAATTGTCGAGGAATGCGGCTTCCAGGTCCTCCCAACAACCAATTGATTCTGCTGGCAAGCTGTTAAGCCAATGCCGAGCTGGTCCTTTAAGCTTGAGTGGGAGGTATTTGATGGCGTGTAGATCATCACCGCGGGCCATGTGGATATGAAGGAGATAATCCTCGATCCATACCGCAGGGTTTGTTGTGCCATCGTATGATTCAATGTTTACAGGTTTGAAACCCTCAGGGATTTGATGATCCATTACTTCATCTGTGAAGCATAGTGGGTGTGCGGCGCCTCTGTATTGGGTTATATCACGACGTAGCTCAAACGAGCTTTGTCTACTTTGTTCGGCCCGGCCGGATTTACCATATCCGGCATGACGGTTATCGTCACGTGTCGTGGGGCGCCCATGCGATCCATAGATTGATCTTGTTTGTCTTGCCTTGTCCTCCAATATATCTCGCAGGTCTGGCGCATTTCCCCGTGCCTTGGTATTCTTTGAGCGACGTCGGGGTGCGGCTTGAGTGGAGGGCCGAGAGGCCTCTCTGTCGCGGCCACGAGGTGGCCGGTCGGCCGCATCATGCGTTGGTGATGTAGGTCTAGGTGCTTCCTCCTCTAATCGGGGTAGCAGCCTGCGTTTTGGGTAGCTCTTGGAGGGGCGTTCGAGTTCATACTCTTCGGCCGCAAGGACTTCAGTCCATCTGTCGGCTAGCAAGTCTTGGTCAGCTCTAAGTTGTTGCTGTTTTTTCTTGAGGCTGCTCGCCGTGGCCATAAGCCTGCTTTTGAAACGCTCTTGTTCGACGGGATCCTCAGGCACGACAAATTCGTCGTCGTCGAGGCTTGCCTCGTCTTCGGAGGGAGGCATGAAATTATCGTCCTCTACCTCTCTGTCTGCCGCTCTCTCGTGAGGGCTGGCTTCTCCATCCTCCTGTGTTGAATCCTGCTGGAGGGGGTTGTCTTCGGCACTGTCCGGGGTGTTATTATCTCCTGTGCCGGAATCGTCGTTTTTGCTTTGGTGGGATTTAGAGCGGCGCCGCTGACGCCGGCGCTTAGGCTTCTTCTTGGAGGGGTCATCCTCCTTTGTTCCATCGCCGTTCCCTTCTTTTGGGGTTTCCACCATGTATATGTCATACGACGAGGTGGCCTTCCAGTGCCCTGTAGGCGCTGGTTCTTGGTCATCTCCTGCATCTGTGTCCATACCGTCGATGTCATCGGAGTCGAAGTCGAGCATGTCGGTTAAATCCTTGACAGTGGCTACGAAGTGGGTGGTGGGTGGGCTTTGAATTTCTTCGTCGTCCGCATCCCAACCTTACTGACCATAGTATGGCCAGGGCTCTCCTGATAAAGAGAGAGACTTTAGTGAATTCAGAATGTCGCCAAAGGGCGAGTGTTGAAATATGTCCGCGGCGGTGAACTCCATGATCGGCGCCCAATCGGATTCGATTGGCAGGGGTGCGGAAGGTTCGGAGTCCGGAGGGGAGTCCGGCACCTTGGAGTCACAAGCTTCGCAAAGGACAAGGCTGGTGTTCGGCTCAATCGCCGTAGAGATTGCAGCCCCTGAGGCGGTGTCCAGCCACCCGTCCTCGATTGGCGCAGTCGGCTCTGAGCTAAGGGTCGGAGCGGACACGGGTGCGGCCTCTAGGGCACTGTTCGGCGGCAGAGCTAGATCATGCCCATCGTAACAGTGCGGCGCGCTCGACTGTGGCTCGAACTCGTCGAAGATCAAGTCTCCGCGGACGTCAGCCGTGTAGTTCAAACTTCCAAATCTGACCTAATGGCCAGGGGCGTATCTTTCGATCTGCTCCAGATGGCCAAGCGAATTGGCCCGCAGTGCAAAGCCGCCGAATACGAAGATCTGTCCGGGGAGAAAAGTCTCGTCCTGGACCACATCATTGTTGATGATCGGAGGAGCCATCGGGCCTAAAGATGACGACATAGAGGAACTCTCAATGAAAGCACCAATGTCGGTGTCAAAACCGGCAGATCTCGGGTAGGGGGTCCCGAACTGTGCGTCTAGGCGGATGGTAACAGGAGACAAGGGACACGATGTTTTTACCCAGGTTCGGGCCCTCTCGATGGAGGTAAAACCCTACTCCTGCTTGATTAATATTGATGATATGGGTAGTACAAGAGTAGATCTACCACGAAATCAGAGAGGCTAAACCCTAGAAGCTAGCCTATGGTATGATTGTTGTTCGTCCTACGGACTAAAACCCTCCGGTTTATATAGACACCAGAGAGGGTTAGGGTTACATAGAGTCGGTTACAAATGGGAGGAGATCTACATCCATATCGCCAAGCTTGCCTTCCACGCCAAGGAAAGTCCCATCCGGACACGGGACGAAGTCTTCAATCTTGTATCTTCATAGTCCAGGAGTCCGGCCAAAGGTTATAGTCCGGCCATCCGGGCACCCCCTAATCCAGGACTCCCTCAGTTGACAGGACCACTAGTTTCACGAGAAAGGACAAAGGGAAGAAGGGGAACTTCAAGAAGAACGGCAAGCAAGTTGTTGCTCAAGTGAAGAAGCCTAAGTCTGGACCTAAGCCTGAGACTAAGTGCTTCTACTGCAAAGGGACTTGTCACTAGAAGCGGAACCACCCCAAGTATTTGGCGGATAAGAAGGATGGCAAAGTGAACAAGCTATATTTGATATACATGTTATTGATGTGTACCTTACTAGTGTTTATAGTAGCCCCTGGGTATTTGATACTTGTTCGGTTGCTAAAAATTAGTAACTCGAAACATGAGTTACAGAATGAACAGAGACTAGTTAAGGGTGAAGTGACGATGTGTGTTGGAAGTGGTTCCAAGATTGATATGATCATCATCGCACACTCCCTATTCTTTCAGGATTAGTGTTGAACCTAAATAAGTGTTATTTGGTGTTTGCGTTGAGCATAAATATGATTTGATCATGTTTATTGCAATACGGATTCATTTAAGTTAGAGAACAATTGTTGTTTTGTTTACATGAATAGAACCTTCTATGGTCATACACACCAACGAAAATGGTTTGTTGGATCTCGATCGTAGTGATACACATATTCATAATATTGAAGCCAAAAAGATGCAAAGTTAATAATGATAGTGCAAATTATTTGTGGCACTACCGTTTAGGTCATATTGGTGTAAAATGCATGAAGAAACTCCATGCTGATGGGATTTTGGAATCACTTGATTATGAATCACTTGATGCTTGCGAACCATGCCTCTTGGGCAACATGACTAAAACGCCGTTCTCCGGAACAATGGAGCAAGCAACAGATTTGTTGGAAATCATACATACTTATGTATGTGGTCCGATGAGTGTTGAGGCTCGCGGCGGGTATCGTTATTTTATGACCTACACAGATGATTTGAGCAGATATGGGTATATCTACTTGATGAAACATAAGTCTGAAACATTTGAAAAGTTCAAAGAATTTCAGAGTGAAGTGGAAAATCATCGTGACAAGAAAATAAGGTTTCTACGATCTGATCACGGAGACAAATATTTGAGTTACGAGTTTGGTCTTCAATTAAAACAATGTGGAATAGTTTCACAAATTCGTGCCACCTGGAACACCATAGCATAATTGTGTGTCCGAACGTCGTAACCGTACTTTATTAGATATGGTGTGATCTATGATGTCTCTTACCGATCTACCACTATCATTTTGGGGTTATGCATTAGAGATAACTACACTCACGTTAAATAGGGCACCATCTAAATCCTGCAGATGACACCGTATGAGCTGTGGTTTGGCGAGAAACCTAAGCTGTTGTTTCTTAAAGTTTGGGACTGCGATGCTTATGTGAAAAAGTTTCAACATGATAAGCTCAAACCCAAATCGGATAAGTAAGTGTTCATAGGATACCCAAAGGAGACAGTTGGGTACACCTTCTATCACAGATCCGAAGGCAAGACATTCGTTGCTAAGAATGGATCCTTTCTAGAGAAGGAGTTTCTCTCGAAAGAAGTGAGTGGGAGGAAAGTAGAACTTGATGAGGTAACTGTACCTGCTCCCTTATTGGAAAGTAGTTTATCATAGAAATATGTTCCTGTGACTCCTACACCAATTAGTGAGGAAGCTAATGATGATGATCATGTAACTTCAGATCAAGTTACTACCGAACCTCATAGGTAAACCAGAGTAAGATCCGCACCAGAGTGGTACGGTATTCCTGTTCTGGAGGTCATGTTACTTGACCATGACGAACCTACGAACTATGAGGAAGCGATGATGAGCCCAGATTCCGCAAAATGGTTTAAGGCCATAAAATCTGAGATGGGATCCATGTTAAGAACAAAGTATGAACTTTGATTGACTTTCCTGATGATTGGTGAGCCATTGAGATTAAATGGATCTTCAAGAGGAAGACAGACGCTGATAGTAGTGTTACTATCTACAAAGCTAGAATTTTCGCAAAAGGTTTTCGACAAGTTCAAGGTGTTGACTACGATGAGAGTTTCTCACTCGTATCTATGCTTAAGTCTGTCCGAATCATGTTGGCAATTGCCGCATTTTATGAAATCTGGCAAATGGATAAACAAAACTACATTCTTTAATGTATTTATTAAAGAAGAGTTGTATATGATGCAACCAGAAGGTTTTGTCAATCCTAAAGGTGCTAACAAAATATGCAAGCTCCAGCGATCCTTCTATGGACTGGTGCTAGCATCTCGGAGTTGGAATATACGCTTTGAT
>LR880970.1:49995528-50038360 GCA_904067115.1 Aegilops sharonensis
ACTTCTCCTATTGCAAGAAAAATCAATCTAGTAGGCCAAACCAAACTAATAATTCGAAGAGACTTGCAAAGATAACCAATCATACATAAAAGAATTCAGAGAAGATTCAAATATTGTTCATAGATAATCTTGATCATAAACCAACAATTCATCGGTCTCAACAAACACACCGCAAAAAGAATATTGCATCGAATAGATCTCCACGAGAGAGGGGGAGAACATTGTATTGAGATCCAAAAAGAGAGAAGAACCCATCTAGCTTCTAACTATGAACCCGAAGGTCTGAAGTAAACTACTCACACTTCATCGGAGAGGCAAAGGTGTTGATGTAGAAGCCCTCCGTGATTGATTCCCCTTACAGCAGAGCTCCGGAACAGGCCCCAAGATGGGATCTCGTGGGTACAGAAAGTTGCGGCGGTGGAATTAGGTTTTTGGCTCCGTATCTGATCGTTTGGGGGTACGTATGTATATATAGGAGGAAGGAGTACGTCGGTGGAGCAACAGGGGGCCCACGAGGGTGGAGGGCGCCCCCCCCCCTACCTCGTGGCCTCCTCCTTTGTTTCTTGCCGTAGGGTCCAAGACTCCTGGATCATATTCGTTCTGAAAATCACGTTCCCGAAGGTTTCATTCCGTTTGGACTCTGTTTGATATTCCTTTTTTACGAAACTCTGAAATAGGCAAAAAAACAGCAATTCTAGGCTGGGCCTCCGGTTAATATGTTAGTCCCAAAAATAATATAAAAGCGAATAATAAAGCCCGATAATGTCCAAAATAGTAGATAATATAGCATGGAGCAATCAAAAATTATAGATGCGTAGGAGACGTATCAAGCATCCCCAAGCTTAATTCTTGCTCGTCCTCGAGTAGGTAAATGATAAAAAAGATAATTTTTGATGTGGAATGCTACTTGGCATAATTTCAATGTAATTCTTCTTAATTGTGGTATGAATATTCAGATCCGAAAGATTCAAGACAAAAGTTTAATATTGACATAAAAATAATAATACTTCAAGCATACTAATAAAGCAATTATGTCTTCTCAAAATAACATGGCCAAAGAAAGTGATCCCTACAAAATTATATAGTCTAGCTATGCTCTATCTTCACCACACAAAGTATTTAAATCATGCACAACCCCGATGACAAGCCAAGCAATTGTTTCATACTTTTGCATTCTCAAACTTTTTCAATCTTCATGCAATACATGAGCTTGAGCCATGGATATAGCACTATATGTGGAATAGAATGGTGGTTGTGGAGAAGACAAAAAGGGAGAAGATAGTCTCACATCAACTAGGTGTATCAACGGGCTATGGAGATGCCCATCAATAGATATCAATGTGAGTGAGTAGGGATTGCCATGCAACGGATGCACTGGAGCTATAAGTATATGAAAGCTCAACAAAAGAAACTAAGTTGGTGTGCATCCAACTCGCTTGCTCACGAAGACCTAGGGCGTTTTGAGGAAGCCCATCATTGGAATATACAACCCAAGTTCTATAATGAAAAATTCCCACTGGTATATGAAAGTGACAAAATGAGAGACTCTCTATCATGAAGATCATGGTGCTACTTTGAAGCACAAGTGTGGTAAAAGGATAGTAACATTGTCCCTTCTCTCTTTTTCTCTCATTTTTTTTATTTGGGCCTTTTCTATTTTTTTATGGCCTCTGTTCTTTTCTTTTTTTCGTCCGGAGACTCGTCCCGACTTGTGGGGGAATTATAGTCTCCATCATCCTTTCCTCACTTGGGACAATGCTCTAAAAATGATGATCATCACACTTTTATTTTCTTACAACTCAACAATTACAACTCGATACTTAGGACAAAATGTGACTCTATATGAATGCCTCCGGCGGTGTACCAGGATATGCAATGAATTAAGAGTGACATGTATGAAAGAATTATGGACGGTGGCTTTGCCACAAAATACGATGTCAACTACATGATCATGCAAAGCAATATGACAATGATGGAGCGTGTCATAACAAATGGAACGGTGGAAAGTTGCATGGCAATATATCTCGGAATGGCTATGGAAATGCCATGATAGGTAGGTATGGTGGCTGTTTTGAGGGAGGTATATGGTGGGTGTATGATACCGGCGAAAAGTGTGCGGTATTAGAGAGGCTAGCAATGGTGGAAGGAAGAAGAGTCCGTATAATCCATGGACTCAACATTAGTCATAAAGAACTCATATACTTATTGCAAAAATCTACAAGTTATCAAAGCAAAGTATTACGCGCATGCTCATAGGGGGATAGATTGGTAGGAAAAGACCATCGCTCGTCCCCGACCGCCACTCATAAGGAAGACAATCAATAAATAAATCATGCTCCGACTTCATCACATAACGGTTCACCATACGTGCATGCTACGGGAATCACAAACTTTAACACAAGCATCTCTCAAATTCACAACTACTCAACTAGCATGACTCTAATATCACCATCTTTATATCTCAAAACAATTATCAAGCATCAAACTTCTCATAGTATTCAACACACTTATAAGAAAGTTTTTACTATTCTTGAATACCAAGCATATTAGGATTATTTAAGCAAATTACCATGCTATTTAAGACTCTCAAAATAATCTAAGTGAAGCATGAGAGATCAATAGTTTCTATAAAACAAATCCACCACCGTGCTCTAAAAAATATAAGTGAAGCACTAGAGCAAAACTATATAACTCAAAAGATATAAGCGAAGCACATAGAGTATTATAAAAGATTCCAAATCATGTATGGCTCTCTCAAAAGGTGTGTACAGCAAGGATGATTGTTTTAAACTAAAAAGAAAATACTCAAATCATACAAGAAGCTCCAAGCAAAACACATATCATGTGGTGAATAAAAATATAGCTCCAAGTAAAGTTACCGATGGAAGTAGACGAAAGAGGGGATGCCTTCCGGGGCATCCCCTTGCTTTGTCTTTTTGGTGTCCTTAAATTATCTTGGGGGTTCCATGGGAATCCCCAAGCTTAGGATCTTGCCACTCCTTGTTCCATAATCCATCAAATCTTTTCGCCCAAAACTTGAAAACGTCACAACACAAAACTCAACAGAAAATCTCGTGAGCTCCTTTAGCGAAAGAAAAGAAAAGACCACTTCAAGGTACTGTAATGAACTCATTCTTTATTTATATTTGTGTTAAACCTACTGTATTCCAACTTCTCTATGGTTTATAAACTATTTTACTAGCCATAGATTCATCAAAATAAGCAAACAACACACGAAAAACAGAATCTGTCAAAAACAGAACAGTCTGTAGTAATCTGTAACTAACACAAACTTATGGAACTCCAAAAAATCAGCCAAAACAGGAAGACCTATAAAATTTGTTTATTGATCAGCAGAAATTGCAATCAGTATTTTATCACGTTCTGGTGATTTTTAACAATTGTTTTCGTGAACAGAAAGTTTCTGGAAATTTCTGCAAGATCAAATAACTATCTTCCAAGAAGATCCTATAGGTTTAACTTGGCACAAACACTAATTAAAACATAAAAACACATCTAACCAGAGGCTAGAACAAATATTTATTCCTAAACATAAGCAAAAAGCAAAAAACTAAAAATAAAATTGGGTTGCCTCCCAACAAGCGCTTTCGTTTAACGCCCCTAGCTAGGCATAAAAGCAATGATAGATCTAGGTATTGCCATCTTTGGTAGGCAATCCATAAGTGGCTCTCATGATAGATTCATTTGGCAATTTTATTTTCTTCCTAGGGAAGTGTTCCATGCGTTTCTTTAATGGAAATTGGAATCTAATATTCCCTTCCTTCATATCAATAATTGCACCAATCGTTCTAAGGAAAGGTCTACCAAGAATAATAGGACATGAAGGATTGCAATCTATATCAAGAACGATAAAATCTACGGGCACATAATTCCTATTCGCAACAATAAGAACATCATTAATTCTTCCCATAGGTTTCTTAATGGTGGAATCCGCAAGGTGCAAGTTTAGAGAGCAATCATCAAAATCACGGAAATCTAGCAAATCGCACAAAGTTTTGGGAATAGTGGAAATACTAGCACCCAAATCACATAAAGCATAAAACTCATGATCCTTAATATTAATTTTAATAGTAGGTTCCCACTCATCATAAAGTTTTCTAGGGATAGAAACTCCCAACTCAAGTTTTTCTTCATAAGATTGCATTAAAGCATCAACGATATGTTTGGTAAAAGCTTTATTTTGACTATAAGCATGAGGAGAATTTAGCACGGATTGCAACAAGGAAATACAATCTATCAAAGAGCAATTATCATAATTAAATTCCTTGAAATCCAAAATAGTGGGTTTATCATCTAATGTTTTGATTTCTTCAATCCCACTTTTATCAATTTTAGCATCAAGATCTAAAAACTCCAAATTTTTGGAACGCCTTCTAGGTAAAGGTGGATCATATTCAGTCTCATCATTATCAAGATTCATATTGCAAAACAAATATTTAATAAGGGACACATCAATAACTTTTAGATATTCATCTTTATTTTCATAGAAATCCGGTTTAGCGGCCATCTTATTAACTAAGGTAGCCTGCTTATCCGATATTTCAGCAGTCAACTTCTCAAGGCGAGCAATTTGGGATCTTAAACCATCAAATTCTTTAGACATATCATCAAGCTCTTTATACATATAACTCATAAAACATTTTTGTTCCTTAAGCTCGTTTCTGAAGAAATTATTATGCTCAAATTGCAAACCCATAAAACTCCTGACGTTGCTTTCGATCTCTTCTAACCTTTTAAGGTGAAGATCACCAAACCTAGGTAGAGCCATTGCGACAAACAAGCAATCCAACACACGAGCAAACAAAAAGCAAGCGAAAAAGAGGCAAGCAAAAAAGAGAGGGCGAATAAAACGGCAAGGGTGAAGTGGGGGAGAGGAAAACGAGAGGCAAATGGCAAATAATGTAATGCGGAAGATAAGGGATTGTGATGGGTACTAGGTATGTTGACTTTTGCGTAGACCTCCCCGGCAACAGCGCCAAAAATCCTTCTTGCTACCTCTTGAGCACTGCGTTGGTTTTCCCTTGAAGAGGAAAGGGTGATGCATCAAAGTAGCGTAAGTATTTCCCTCAGTTTTTGAGAACCAAGGTATCAATCCAGTAGGAGGCTACACGCGAGTCCCTCGCACCTACACAAAAGAAATAAATCCTCGCAACCAATGCGATAAGGGGTTGTCAATCCTTACATGGTCACTTACGAGAGTGAGATCGGATAGATATGATAGGATAATGTTTTTGGTATTTTTATGATAAAGATGCAAAGTAAAAAGCAACGGAAATAACTAAGTGTTGGAAGATTAATATGATGAAGATAGACCCGGGGGCCATAGGTTTCACTAGTGGCTTCTCTCAAGAGCATAAGTATTTTACGGTGGGTGAACAAATTACTGTTGAGCAATTGACAGAATTGATCATAGTTATGAGAATATCTAGGTATGATCATGCATATAGGCATCACGTCCGAAACAAGTACACCGACTCCTGCCTGCATCTACTATTATTACTCCACTCATCGACCGCTATTCAGCATGCATCTAGAGTATTAAGTTCATGAAAACAGAGTAACACCTTAAGCAAGATGACATGATGTAGAGGGATAAATTCATGCAATATGATAAAAAACCCATCTTGTTATCCTCGATGGCAACAATACAATACGTGCCTTGCTGCCCCTACTGTCACTGGGAAAGGACACTGCAAGATTGAACCCAAAGCTAAGCACTTCTCCTATTGCAAGAAAGATCAATCTAGTAGGCCAAACCAAACTGATAATTCAAAGAGACTTGCAAAGATAACCAATCATACATAAAAGAATTCAGAGAAGATTCAAATATTGTTCATAGATAATCTTGATCATAAACCCACAATTCATCGGTCTCAACAAACACACCGCAAAAAGAAGATTACATCGAATAGATCTCCACGAGAGAGGGGGAGAACATTTTATTGAGATCCAAAAAGAGAGAAGAAACCATCTAGCTACTAACTATGGACCCGAAGGTCTGAAGTAAACTACTCACACTTCATCGGAGAGGCTATGGTGTTGATGTAGAAGCCCTCCGTGATTGATTCCCCTTCCGGCGGAGCTCCGGAACAGGCCCCAAGATGGGATCTCATGGGTACAGAAAGTTGCGGCAGTGGAATTAGGTTTTTCGCTCCGTATATGATCGTTTGGGGGTACGTAGGTATATATAGGAGGAAGGAGTACGTCGGTGGAGCAACAGGGGGCCCACGAGGGTGGTGGGCGCGCCCTGAGGTGGTAGGCGCGCCCCCCTACCTCGTGGCCTCCTTTGTTTCTTGACGTAGGGTCCAAGTCTCCAGGATCATATTCGTTCTGAAAATCACGTTCCCGAAGGTTTCATTCCGTTTGGACTCCGTTTGATATTCCTTTTTTTACGAAACTCTGAAATAGGCAAAAAAACAGCAATTCTGGGCTGGGCCTCTGGTTAATAGGTTAGTCCCAAAAATAATATAAAAGTGACTAATAAAGCCCAATAATTTCCAAAACAGTAGATAATATAGCATGGAGCAATCAAAAATTATAGATACGTTGGGGACGTATTAGGGGCCCACAAGCCAGCTAGCGGGGCGACTTCGTCTTCCTCGCGCCCGGCGGCGAAGCAGGAAGGCCGTCGGCGTTGGGAGACGCTTGCCTACGCCACAGGGGGTCTCTGGCGACGCTCCGCCTACCGACGAGCTCAGCGTGGAGAGCCACGTCGACCTGCACCAGTGGCACACGCCGAGAGGACAGGGTCGAGCAGGGTTCGCGCAGTGGTAAACGGCGGCTCAGGCAGATTCGGGCACGGCGCCACCACTATGGAGATGAGGCGGAGGGCTACGGGGAAGGGACTAGGGTGGTGATGGAGGCTCCAAGTGGTAATAGAAGGAGGGGAGGGGCTTGGGCTTGAGCAAATTTAGGAAGATGGCCGCAGTGTTGGGGAACATAGCAGAAATTCAAAATTTTCCTATGTGTCACCAAGATCTATCTATAGAGAAACTAGCAATGAGGGGAAGGAGAGTGCATCTACATACCCTTGTAGATCGCTAAGCGGAAGCCTTCAAGAGAACGGGGTTGAAGGAGTCGTACTCGTCGTGATCCAAATCACCGGAGATCCTAGTGCCGAACGAACGGCACCTCCGCGTTCAACACACGTACAGCCCGGTGACGTCTCTCATGCCTTGATCCAGCAAGGAGAGAGGGAGAGGTTGGGGAAGACTCCATCCAGCAGCAGCACGATGGTGTGGTGGTGATGGAGGAGCGTGGCAATCCTGCAGGGCTTCGCCAAGCACCGCGGGAGAGGAGGAGGACTTGGGAGAGGGGGAGGGCTGCGCCAGGGGCAAGGGTGCAGCTCCCATGCGCCTCCCCACTATATATAGGGGTGGAGGGGGGTTATTTCTTGCCCTCCAAGTCCAATGGGGCGTTGGCAAAGGTGGGAGGAAAGAAATCCCATCCTTTCCTTTCCCCACCGATTGTTATCCCCCCTTATTAGGGATCTTGATCTTATCCCTTCGGGATATGATCTTATTCCTTCTAAGGGGGGATCTTGGTGCGCCTTGACCAGGGGTGTGGGGCCTTGCCCCCACTACCCACGTTCATGTGGGTCCCCCCATGCAGGTGGCCCCACTCCGGAACCTTCTAGAACCTTCCCGGTACAATACCAAAAATCCCGAACATTTTCCGGTGGCCAAAATAGGACTTCCCATATATAAATCTTTACCTCCGGACCATTCCGGAACTCCTCGTGACGTCTGGGATCTCATCCGGGACTCCGAACAACATTCGGTAACCACGTATATCTAATCCCTATAACCCTAGCGTCATCGAACCTTAAGTGTGTAGACCCTACGGGTTCGGGAACCATGCAGACATGACCGAGACGTTTTCCGGTCAATAACCAACAGCGGGATCTGGATACCCATGTTGGCTCCCACATGTTCCACGATGATCTCACGGATGAACCACGATGTCAAGGACTCAATCGATCCCGTATACAATTCCCTTTGTCTAACGGTATTGTACTTGCCCGAGATTCAATCATCGGTATACCGATACCTTGTTCAATCTCGTTACCGGCAAGTCTCTTTACTCGTTCCATAACACATCATCCCGTGATCAACCCCTTGGTCACATTGTGCACATTATGATGATGTCCTACCGAGTGGGCCCAGAGATACCTCTCCGTTTACACAGAGTGACAAATCCCAGTCTCGATTCGTGCCAGCCCAACAGACATTTTCGGAGATACCTGTAGTGCACCTTTATAGCCACCCAGTTACGTTGTGACGTTTGGTACACCCAAAGCATTCCTACGGCATCCGGGAGTTGCACAATCTCATGGTCTAAGGAAATGATACTTGACATTAGAAAAGCTTTAGCATACGAACTACGATCTTTGTGCTAGGCTTAGGATTGGGCCTTGTCCATCACGTCATTCTCCAAATGATGTGATCCCATTATCAACGACATCTAATGTCCATGGTCAGGAAACCGTAACCATCTGTTGATCAACGAGCTAGTCAACTAGAGGCTTACTAGGGACATGGTGTTGTTTATGTACCCACACATGTATCTAAGTTTCCTAGCAATACAATTATAGCATGGGTAATAAACGATTATCATGAACAAGGAAATATAATAATAACTAATTTATTATTACCTCTAGGGCATATTTCCAACACTCAGCGGCCATGGCAATGGTTTGCGACAAGAGGGGGCTCCGGTGCTCGGGGAAGGGACTAGGGACGGGTAGAGGAGAGTGGTGAAGCGAGTGGTGAGCTCGGAGGGCTCGTGGCTAGCCATTATATAGGTGGGGGAGGATGCCGAGGTCGGAGGCCGCCGTGCATGTTCGCCGATGCTCTGACGAGCTCAGCGAGCACGGGAACACGACGAGGCAATGCTAGCAAGCTTCACGGGGTAGTAGGAGCCAAGAGGGAGCAGAGGAAGAAGACGGGCGCATTTAAAGCCCTGTCGGCCACTGGTCGCCCGAGGGCACGAGGCGGCGAGCACCGACGAGGAGGTTTCCAGAGGGGGAGAGGGGTCCAAGGAGAAGGCGACGATGAGGAGAAGACACTAGACATGGTCATGCGCGCAAAGACGACGAGATGAAGTGGGAACCGAGCTAGGCGACATCCTGGATGCGGCCACAGCGAGCAGAGCGCGTGAAATGACATGCCAACTGTGTGGTCACCACGCGACATGGCAAATAGAGGTCACGTGAGGCGGTGAAACGGTGTCTATGTCGGTGTACAAAAGTAGGGGCCTTTCTGTACCCCTTTACTTGTGCACAGGCTGCATACTTGTCCTAGTAAGCTCACAAGTAAATGATTGATTCACTACATCTATGCTTGCCTTGTCATATTTTTTGTCAATATTCTTTTAGGGTGGACCACCCTGTTTCAAAATACTGGAACCGTAGACATGAGTGAATAGTATTTCTCTGTGTGATCTCTTCCATCATGTGTGGGCAACGAGCACTGCATCGTATAGAAAGAAAGTGTCATTTCCAGCTTTGACATAGACTACAATCTTTTACATGGAATACAATCTGCCTACTTGCTATGCGTCGCACTACCAGCACTCCACCCTTGAAGCTAAACATTATGCCACTCATAATTCCTTAGTTTATTTGTTCAAATACGAATTTGATATGATTCTAATGTTCCTACTTCAGTTTTGAAATGTGTGTCTGCCTGTTATAGAGACATAAGAGGTTTGTATTTCTGTGTGGTCTGGTCAGCACGGTTGGGGGTGAACTTTGCATATGCAGGGGTTTATAGGGAGACACTCTTCGAGTTGAATCCGCAATGCATTCCATAGATAATCTGACTACTTTTATGTTTTCATGAATCTCGGATTCTGAACAGCATCATAATGATTATGAGCTTGCGCGCATGAAAAAAATAAAGCATAACAATGCCATGGCTGTCAAACTTGGCATTAAGGGACTGAAATCAAGTCCGGATGCAATGCAATGCAAACGCTCTCCACCTAAAGATTCATGCTCAGAATATGATCTAACAGCGATTCTGAGCTAGAGGGAGACCTAATTCAATGTAGCTCCCTAGTGGAGGAGTCAGAGGCAGATGCCCTATCTTATTCACCCATCAAGGTGCTTGCTCTAACTTTCCAAGGTTATATTGGTCGCACATATCTTGCAACTGATGCTTTGCATTGCTTCTACTTTGTTGAACTGCCATTAGCTTAGTTTATACATCGTGTATGTGAATACGCCATGCCTATCCATTTTTAGTACATATTCCATCTGTCATCATACCATATTTATCCATTGAAATGTTGTTCTTGTGTATCAGACATTCAAAAGGAAGAGGGCGATTGCTGATCGCGGAGGAGCATGAGCAAAGTATTTGGAAAATGTAGTGACACCTTATAAATCAAATAGCCCATTAGGTGTAGTTGCAATATCACCTGACCCATAAAACACCCCAACTCTAGCAGACTCTAGCCCTACTACACTGGTCATTTATGATGCCCCAACTCAGCAGACCCCAACTGCAGCAAACAGTATGATGATGCCAGTTGACATAGCACCAGCTCTACGACGCAAAACTCCCATTCCAGCAAAGAGTACACCAAATCCAGTTGCCAAATCCCTTTTCGAACCAGAGAGAGCCCCAATTGCAGCAAATAGGACCCCTGTTCCATTTCTTCCCAGTTTAGAAGATGAAGCTTATATTGTTGTTAGGAACTTTGTGCGCATCTTTCCTTCATGGAAAGATTATACCGCAAACACAGAACAATTTCCAGTCTTCCTCCGCAACTTATGCGTAAGTAATGTATTATTCATGGTAATTATTGCACGTTTCTGCTGACAGAAGACACAAGATTTCATTCTTTTAAATAGGCGAGGACCAAACTGGTTGTCAAGACGAGCAAGGGTTGGTTGCGCTTTTCAAGCACTCGTTGATGAAGTATCATTCCTACCTGAGGCAAGCGCACTTCGATGGCAAGCCTCTAAATGAAATTTCTGTAAAGTCTCCGGTGCTACATTTATCAGAAAGTGACTGGAATAATCTTGTTACACATTGGTCTCGTCTGCAACGTAAGGTACTGTCTATGATATCACGTCACAATTTGAACTACATTTCTGCATTTGCCTTAACATCTAACTTGTACGAAAACTGTTAGCAGAAGAACACTCATTCTCAATGGACCAGAAAATCTCGCAACTATACTGCACACTGCATTGTTCTTGTGAGTACCTCTTGCCCTGTATGACCATACTTACTTTCATAGTTGTTTGATTATGTAGCATCACTGCACATTTCAGCCTCGTTATCATCCATTTGGTGGACATTATAAGATCCGTATGGACTCTTACATGAATTTAGAATCAACCCAATGCTTTTGAAGAGGTTTAGCTCTGCAGTCCTCTTGTAAGGACTGAACGCCGCCTATCACTGTACTTACATTAACAACTACTCCCTCCGTCCCATAATATAAGAGTGTTTTGTACAGTACACAAGTGTTCAAAACACTCTTGTATGATGGGAAGAGGGATTGGTTCATTGTGTAGCATTCTGCATCTTATCTTCCCCACACACCATTTACTAAAAAATATCAGATCTATATTTAATCTTACCAAAAAGTTGAATACACAGACAATGCCAGTGCAGAAGTGTAGCCCATTGCTCTTGTCAGTACATTTTGTCCTGTAACGCTTGTACTTCCAGGGATTGGTAGTTGATTATGTAGCATCAATCTGCATCTTATCTTCATTATCCTCTATCCCTTCCAGTATTATCATATCTATAATTACTCTCTACAAAATGTAGAGTACAGGCAATGCTTATGAAGAAGATTATGTGCTGAAATTCTTGAATTATCCTTCCCTTGACATGGAGAAGGGTATTAAAAAGCCTGTGTTAACTGTTAATGTAAGCCGGTCCTTCTAAAGCCTTTATCCTCAACTGCTGTTTAATTTGCTCATACTCCCTATCGTTTACTGCTGTTTAGTTTGTTGTTTCTATCAAAATGTATGTTCGCAAGAACCATAAGTTCCAAGTTTTACTTGTAAAATCAAATTTCTTATTCATACCATGCACATTACTCAATACTCCCTATATGTGCTTGTTTTGTGGATCTATAATCCAGTGGGTGGTGAAGTAGCCCACATTTGCACCTTGTCATCTCCTGTTTTATCTTACTGATGTGGTTGATGATATGAACAACATGCCATGCATATTAACCAAAATAGATACAATGATTGTCTTTGCCCTTCATCTATGCTTGTTATGTTGACATGGTAATCCATTAGTGTGGGGAAGCTCCCCGCATTATAAACAATGCCAAATTATGCTATTGATATTTTGAACTTACTCTTTATTTTCTAATTTCAAATTGGACGGAATTGGCAGCATAGTTATCATCTTTGTTTATACACGTGCAAAACATGTCATCTCTCTGCTTGTTTCAGGGTGATATGCCTGATGGCATGAACAAGTCTGCTGAAGGCTGTGAGACAAACCCAACATATATTGCAGCAAAGAAGGCAAAACATCTTGAAGATAGCGAGACAACCCCAAAGTCTTGTCTTGATACAATGTTTAAGTTACTTGAGACTAGCAATCAGACAAGCTCACAGAATTCGCTGTTTGAATCAGTTCGACTTCTTCAGTCCTAAGTTCTAGTAGAAAGGCATTCTGCAACTCAACCGACTTGAAGTCCTATCTCTAAGAAATATTGCGGAGAACACCAATGAGAACCTCATTGTTAAATAGCTACACCTGGAAGCTATGACCGACATGCTAGGACGGTCTCACAGCCTTGTTTAGCAGCTTGCGCAGTAGTTCCCGCGCAAGCCTAACCTTTCTTGAACTATCTTGGAAGTGGTCTCGGTTTAGTATTATTTTGTTACGCTGCAATGGTGCCCAGTTTTTGTAATCTGCTTCTTCATTGCGCTTTATGGTCACTGATGGCGAACTTCGATGCCCAGTGGATGTAATATACCATAATTCCTTTATTGTATAGTGTAGGTTTATTCTAAGTTACTATGCCGTAATTTCTTTATTGTATAGAGTAGGTTTGTTCTTAATTCCTACTAGTTACTGCCATCATTCGCTATCTGAAAAAAAATCTAATGTAATCGATCGGGCCAAAACATTCGCCTCTAACGGGCCTGGTTATTAGCGGGCCACAATTGGGCCGGCCTGCATCTTTCTTGGGCCCGAATGGCCATTGGGGCCTTCACACTTTGCGCCAGGCCCACAACTTACTCCGGCCTATATTCGACCCAAATTTTAGTTGGGCCTTTTGTGGACCCGGCGCTTAGTTTGGCCCATGTAGCATTGGGCCATTAACAGGCTGAATATTCTGCTGGCCTGTTACGGCCCAGAAGAAACCATGGGCCTTTAGCAGGCCGAAATGCATGTTGGGCCTCAATTTTCACTAGTCGTTGACGGGCCTTCAACAGGCTGAAATGTAGACCAGGCCTTTTTCGGCCCAGTTATATGACGGGCTATTACCAGGCCGAAACATATCTCGGGCCTTAGTTGGCCCACTGATATCATGGGCTTTTACCAGGACGAAAGCTTAGTACAGGCATCAACGGGCCGAATTATATGACAGGCCTTTAACAGGCCCAAAGTCACATTGGGTTGAACTGTTGCCACCTTTATCATGGGCCGTTAGTGGGCCGGATGTCGCGTCGGACCATATATGGCCCATGGGTAGCACGGGTCATTCCCAGGCCGAAAGACACACCGGGCTGAAATGGGCCCATGTCTACATCGGGCCTCTAACAGGCCGAAAGTCACTGGGCTGTAATTAGGCCCAAATATTCGGCAAACAATTAATGGGCCAGATCTGGCTTCGGGCCGTAAATGGGCCTTTATTAAACAGGTTGTTATTGGGCTGGCCCACTAGTACCTGAGTAAGTACTACGGGCCTTTGGCTGGGCCAGCCTTTTTAACCTATATGGGCCTCTGTTGGGCCGTGCCACGTATCGACGTATCATAGGCGCCTCATGTCCAATGAATGGATGACATCTGTCCCAACGGTGAGCCAACACGTGTTTCCTCCGGCCAATGAGAATTTTACACATGGAAAATCATCATTGGTCTGGGCTGTTAGCGGGTTATCGGATCCAAAACCGGACCCGATATATTAACGGTGACCAGTTATGGTGGATGCCACGTGTCGGTCACCCTTGACGAAAGCACTTCCATGACGCGGCATTTATCGTCATGGAAGTGGACACTTCCATGATGATAATTTTCATAATGTCATGGAACACTTCTACGACAGCACATGTATGACTATCTTGATTATGTCATAAAATTGTCATGGATGTACATGCATGACAGAAAACGTGACCTACTATGACAAACACGTATCATCACAGAAGTGTATTTTTTTGTAGTGAGGCCACGGCCTAGGAGGAGGGGAGGGGGAATAAGGTGCCTTCTACCGTAGTGTGGCATCAGCCATAGTTGTGCGGCACCCGCCGGAGTAGTGTGTTGGACGGACCACAGTGGGGCAGCTGATGTAGACCATGAGAATGAGGGGTGGCGCCAGAGGGAGGAGCAGCCGGGGAGATTTGGTCCTACCCGCTGGCCATGTAGCCTAGCTGGATAGAGCATCGTCGAGGACCAGGCCAGATGGGACCAGTGGCGACGGCTCGCTAGAGGAACCCTAGCGCTGTGATAACCCACAAGTGTAGGGGATCGCAACAGCTTTCGAGGGTAGAGTATTCAACCAAATTTATTGATTCGACACAAGGGGAGCCAAAGAACATTCTCAAGTATTAGCATTTGAGTTGTCAATTCAACCACACCTGGATAACTTAATATCTGCAGCAAAGTATTTAGTAGCAAAGTAGTATGATAGTGGTGGTAACGGTAACAAAAGTAACGGAAGCAAAAGTAATATTTTTGGTGTTTTGTAGTGATTGTAACAATAGCAACAGGAAAGTAAATAAGAGTAAACCAGTATATGGAAAGCTCGTAGGCATTGGATCGGTGATGTATAGTTATGCCGGATGCGGTTCATCATGTAACAGTCATAACATAGGGTGACACGGAACTAGCTCCAATTCATCAATGTAATGTAGGCATGTATTCCGAATATAGTCATACGTGCTTATGGAAAAGAACTTGCATGACATCTTTTGTCCTACCCTCCCGTGGCAGCGGGGTCCTAATGGAAACTAAGGGATATTAAGGCCTCCTTTTAATAGAGAACCGGAACAAAGCATTAGCGCATAGTGAATACATGAACTCCTCAAACTATGGTCATCACCGAGAAGTATCCCGATTATTGTCACTTCGGGGTTGTCGGATCATGACACATAATAGGTGACTATAGACTTGCAAGATAGGATCAAGAACACACATATATTCATGAAAACATAATAGGTTCAGATCTGAAATCATGGCACTCGGGCCCTAGTGACAAGCATTAAGCATAGCAAAGTCATAGCAACATCAGTCTCAGAACATAATGGATACTAGGGATCAAACCCTAACAAACTAACTCGATTACATGATAGATTTCATCCAACCCATCACCATCCAGCAAGCCTACGATGGAATTACTCACGCACGGCGGTGAGCATCATGAAATTGGTGACAGAGGATGGTTGATGATGACGACGGCGACAAGTCCCCCTCTCCGGAGCCCCGAACGGACTCCAGATCAGCCCTCCCGAGAGGTTTTAGGGCTTCGCGGCGGCTCCGTATCGTAAAACGCGATGAGTTCTTCTCTCTGATTTTTTCTCTCTCCGAAAGCCAATATATAGAGTTGGAGTTGGCGTTGGAAGGTCTCCAGGGGGCCCACGAGGTAGGGGCGCGCCCAGGAGGGGGGGCGCCCCCCACCCTCGTGGACAGGGTGTGGGCCCCCTGGTCTTCATCTTTGGCGAGGATTTTTTATTATTTATTCTAAGATATTCCGTGGAGTTTCAGGTCATTCCGAGAACTTTTGTTTTCTGCACATAAAACAACATCATGGCAATTCTGCTGAAAACAGCGTCAGTCCGGGTTAGTTCCATTCAAATCATACAAGTTAGAGTCCAAAACAAGGGCAAAAGTGTTTGGAAAAGTGGATACGACGGAGACGTATCAACTCCCCCAATCTTAAACCTTTGCTTGTCCTCAAGCAATTCAGTTGACAAACTGAAAGAGATAAAGAAAAACTTTTACAAACTCTGTTTGCTCTTGTTGTTGTAAATATGTCAAGCCAGCATTCAAGTTTTCAGCAAAGATTATAACTAACCACATTTGCAATAATTCTCAGGTCTCATGTTTACTCATATCAATGGCATAATCAACTAGCGAGTCATAATAATAAATCTCAGATGACAACACTTTCTCAAACAATCATAATATGATATAACAGGATGGTATCTCGCTAGCCCTTTCTGAGACCGCAAAACATAAATGCAGAGCACCTTTAAAGATCAAGGACTGACTAGACATTGTAATTCATGGTAAAAGAGATCCAATCATAGTCACACCCAATATAAATTAACAGTAATGAATGCAAATGATAGCTGCGCTCGCCAGCTAGTGCTTTTAATAAGAGGGTGATGACTCAACATAAAAGTAAATATATAGGCCCTTCGCAGAGGGAAGCAGGGATTTGTAGAGGTGCCAGAGCTCGGTTTTGAAATAGAGATAAATAATATTTTGAGCGGCATACTTTCATTGTCAACATAAACTAAGAGATGGCGATATCTTCCATGCTACACACATTATAGGCGGTTCCCAAACAGAATGGTAAAGTTTATACTCCCCCTCCACCAACAAGCATCAATCCATGACTTTCTCGAAACAACGAGTGTCTCCAACCAACATCAGGTCCCAGGGGGAGTTTTGTTTGCAATTAATTTTGATTTAGTTTGCATAAAGCATGGGACTGGGCATCTCGGTGACCAGCCATGTTCTCGTGAGTGAGGAGCAGAGTCCACTCCTCTTGAGAATAACCCGCCTAACATGGAAGATAAGGACAGCCATAGTTGATACATGAGCTATTCGAGCATACAAAACAGAATGTTTATTTGAAGGTTTAGTGTTTGACACATACAAATTTACTTGGAACGGCAGGTAGATACCGCATATAGGAAGGTATAGTGGACTCATATGGAATAATTTTGGGGTTTAAGGGATTGGATGCACAAGCAGTATTCCCGCTTAGTACAAGTGAAGGCTAGCAAAAGACTGGGAAGCGACCAACTAGAGAGCGACAACAGTCATGAACATGTACTAAAATTAATAAACATTGGATGCAAGCATGAGTAGGATATAATCCACCATGAACATAAATATCGTGAAGGCTATGTTGTTTTGTTTCAACTACATGTGTAAACATGTGCCAAGTCAAGTCACTTAAATCATTCAACGGAGGATACCACCCCATCATACCACATCACAACCGTTTTAATAGCATGTTGGCACGCAAGCTAAACCATTATAACTCATAGCTAATCAAGCATGGCATAAGCAACTATGATCTCTAATTGTCATTGCAAACATGTTTATTCATAATAAGCTGAATCAGGAACGATGAACTCATCATATTTACAAAAACAAGAGAGGTTGAGTTCATACCAGCTTTTCTCATCTCAGTCAGTCCATCATATATCATCATAATTGCCTTTCACTTGCACGACCGAACGATGTGGATAATAATAAGAGTGCACATGCATTGGACTAAGCTGGAATCTGCGGGTATTCAATAAAAAGGAGAAGACAAGGCAATATGGGCTCTTTGGTTAAATCAACAATAATGCATATAAGAGCCACGTCAACAATTTAATCATGGTCTTCTCCTATCGACCCCCAAAGAAAAGAAAAGAAATAAAACTATTTACATGGGAAAGCTCCCAACAAGCAAAAGAAGAACGGGAAATATTTTTGGGTTTTCTTTTTAATTACTACTACTACAGCAAGAAAAGTAAACTACTAGAAGCTACACTAATTTTTTTGTTTTTTTTTAAGTTTAACAAACACACAAGAAGAAAGAGGAAAAATAAAATAAACTAGCATGGATATTACAATGAAAAAGTATGAGCACCGACATCTAGCAATGAGTGTGTGTGAACATAAATGTAATGTCGGTGAGAAATACGTACTCCCCCAAGCTTAGGCTTTTGGCCTAAGTTGGTTCATTGCCAAGGATAGCCTGGCGGATACCCGTAGGTGTAGCTGGGGTCGTACTGAGATGCAGCGGCTATCGCCTCCTAAGCTGCAGCGTGGCGTCGAGCCGCCTCCGCTCTCCTCTCGTACTCATCTGCCTCCTCTCTGGTAATAACATATCTTCCTTTTGTCTGAGAATCAAAGAAGGCAGGAGCAAGAAGAGTAATACGGACAACACGCCATTTGTTAAAGATTAGTCGATACTGGAAAGGTGATTCAGTCCTCTCAACAAACTGGTGGGAAACCATAGAATCAAAATCTGAATAAGTAGGGGGTAACTCCATATCACCCTCACGAATGTCTATCTCAAGAAAATTAGCTAAGCGGGTTGCATAAATTCCTCCAAAGAAATCTCCGTTATATCTATTATGATGCAACCTACGAGCTACGATGGCTCCCATATGATAAGATTGGTCTCCTAACACAGCACTCCTGAGAATGCTAAGGTCAGGGACACACATGTGACATGCTTCATCCTTAGCATTTATGCACCTACCTATGAAAAGAGCAAAATAGTGTATAGCAAGAAAGTGAATGCTCCCTATAGTGGCTTGCGTTATATCTCTAGATTCCCCCACAGTTATACTAGCAAGAAAGTCTCTAAATTCAGATTTACGGGGATCAACAGTACTACCCCATTGTGGGAGTTTGCAAGAAAAAGTAAAGTCCTCTAAGTCCATGATATAAGATTTATCATAAAGATCAAACATGACAGAAGGAGAATTACGCGAAGATGAAAACTCAAACCTCCTCACAAATGAACTAGTGAGATCATGATACTGTGGGCATTTGTCTGTCTCAAAGTCCACAAGACCGGTGTTACGCAAATATGTGTTAAATTCTTCTTTGATTCCCGCTCGATCCATAAAATTTTCCGAAGGCCATTCACAGGGCCTCACGGGAGCGTCCCTTGGGGGCTCCTCATCGGCATCACGCATTGCAAGCCTAGGGCCTTGCTTCCTTGAAGAACCACCTTGGAACATCTTCCTAAACATATTGTTTCCTCTGAAAAAATTCTAAAAATTTTAGTAACTTCAAATAAAATTGAACCAACTTCAATAAAATTGATAGAAACTACCCCTACAAGTGTCTAGAGTCTATATCAAGCATTAGAACTACTTGGAACCATATAAATTTGACATGCAAGCTCAATAACATGGTCACCTATGCAGCACAAATTTGCAATGAATAAAGCACTAGAACAAAAACTAATTGGACCAATGGAGGAGTCACATACCAAGGAACAATCTCCCCAAACAGTTTTGTGAGAGGTGCTTTGAGCAAGGAGATCGAAAATCACAGCAACGGGGGCTGGAACTCGTGTTTGAGCTGGTTATTCGTGTTTGTGGGAGGAAGAAGAAGAGGATGGGTGCAGGAATAAGTGGAGGAGGGCTACCGTGGGCCCACGAGGCAGGGGGCACGCCCAGGGGGGTAGGACGCGCCCTCCACCCTCGTGGCCAGGTGGCAGCTCCCCCGCGGTGATTTTTGCACCATAAATCCTCAAATATTCCCGAAAAAATCATATTAAATTGGCATGGCATTCTGAGGACTTTTATTTTCGGGATATTTTTATATTGCATGGATAAATCAGGAAACAGACAGAAAAATACTATTTTTACTTTATTTCAACTAAATAACAGAAAGTATAAAGAGGGTACAGAAGGTTGTGCCTTCTAGTTTCATCCGTCTCATGATCATCAAAAGGAATCCACTAACAAGGTTGATCAAGTCTTGTTAACAAACTCATTCCGATTAACATGGAATCGGAGAAATTTCGAATAACACTATGTTACCTCAACGGGGATATGCACATCCCCTATAATAATAATATCATATTTCTTCTTGACAGTAGGAAGAGGAAATTCACAGCCTCCAAATATAATCGATGGAATTTTTCCAATAGAATTGATGCTATAAACTTGAGGTTGTTTCCTCGGAAAGTGTACCATATGCTCATTACCATTAACATGAAAAGTGACATTGCCTTTGTTGCAATCAATAACAGCCCCTGCAGTATTCAAAAAAGGTCTTCCAAGAATAATAGACATACTATCGTCCTCGGGAATATCAAGAATAACAAAGTCCGTTAAAATAGTAACGTTCGCAACCACAACAGGCACATCCTCACAAATACCGACAGGTATAGCAGTTGATTTATCAGCCATTTGCAAAGATATTTCAGTAGGTGTCAACTTATTCAAATCAAGTCTACGATATAAAGAGAGAGGAATAACACTAACACCGGCTCCAAGATCACATAAAGCAGTTTTAACATAATTTATTTTAATGGAGCATGGTATAGTGGGTACTCCTGGATCTCCAAGTTTCTTTGGTATTCCACCCTTAAAAGTATAATTAGCAAGCATGGTGGAAATTTCAGCTTCCGGTATCTTTCTCTTATTTGTAATGATATCCTTCATATACTTAGCATAAGGATTTGTTTTGAGCACATCAGTTAATCGCATACGCAAAAAGATAGGTCTAATCATTTTAGCAAAGCGCTCAAAATCCTCATCATCCTTTTTCTTGGATGGTTTGGGAGGAAAAGGCATGGGTTTCTGAACCCATGGTTCTCTTTCTTTACCATGTTTCCTAGCAACAAAGTCTCTCTTATCATAACATTGATTATTTGATTGTGGGTTATCAAGATCAACAGCAGGTTCAACTTATACATCATTATCATTACTAGGTTGAGTATCATCATGAACATCATCATTAACATTTTCACTAGGTTCATGTTCATTACCAGATTGTGTTTCAGCATCATAAATAGATATATCATTTGGATTCTCAGGTGGTTCAGCAATAGGTTCACTAGAAGTTTGCAAAGTCCTATCATTTTTCTTTTTCTTCCTTCTAGAAGAACTAGGCACATCAGTATTATTTATCTGAGAATCTTGCTCAATTCTCTTAGGGTGGCCTTCAGGATACAAAGGTTCCTGAGTCATTCTACCAGTTCTAGTAGCCACTCTAACAGCATAATCATTTTTCTCACTATTCATTTCATTGAGCAAATCATTTTGAGCCTTAAGCACTTGTTCTACTTGAGTGGTAACCATAGAAGCATGTTTGCTAATGAGTTTAAGTTCACATCTAACATTATCCATATAATTACCCAAGTGTTTAATCATATAGGTCTTTTGTTTTAATTGTCTACCAAAATAAGCATTGAAATTTTCTTGCTTAAACATAAAGTTATCAAACTCATCCAAGCACTGACTAGTAATTTTAGTAGGAGGGACTTCAGCTTTATCATATCTATAGAGAGAATTTACCTTTACTACCTGTGTCGGGTTATCGGGATCAGGAGGTTCTTCAATAGGTAATGGATCAAGATCATATGTTTCTTCAACAGGCGGTAAATTAAGACCATGTATTTCTTCAATAGGAGGTAAATTCTTAACATCTTCAGCTTTAATACCTTTTTCTTTCATAGATTTCTTTGCCTCTTGCATATCTTCAGGACTGAGAAATAGAACACCTCTCTTCTTCGGAGTTGGTTTAGGAATAGGCTCAGGAATTGGCTCAGGAATTGGCTCAGGAGCTGGCTCAGGAGGTGACCAATTATTTTCATTTGTCAATATATTATTCAATAGAATTTCAGCTTCATCCGCTGTTCTTTCCCTAAAAAGAGAACCAGCACAAATATTTTAAGGATTTAAAAGTAGCGAGATCTCTCATCATTAGTGAACAGGGTGGCTATATCATTTAATTTAGTAAGATGTGCCACAACAGTTTCAGATTCATAACCATGAAAAGGATCAGATTCAACCAAAGTAATTATATCAGGATCAACAGAGAATTCATAATCCTTATCGGGAACGCAAATAGGTGAAGTAGCAAAAGCAGGGCCAGGTTTCATTCTATCTCTAAGAGATTCTTTACTCCATTTAACTAACAGCCTCTTAAGTTTGTATCTATCTTTGCAGGCAAAAATGGCTGCAGAAGATTCCATATCAAAAACATAACCCTCAGGAATAGCAGGCATATCTTCATCATCACTTTCATCAATATAATCAGTTTCAATAATTTATTTCCCTCTAGCCCTAGAAATTTGTTCATCAAGAAATTCACCAAGGGGCACAGTAGTATCAAGCATAGAAGTAGTTTCATCATAAGTATCATGCATAGCAGAAGTGGCATCATCAATAACATGCGACATATCAGAACGAATAGCAGAACCAGGTTTAGGTGTCGCAAGCTTACTTATAACAGAAGGTGAATCAAGTGCAGAGCTAGATGGCAGTTCCTTACCTCCCCTCGTAGTTGAGGGATAAATTTTTGTCTTAGCGTCTTTCAAATTCTTCATGGTGCCCAGCAGATATAAATCCCAAGTGACTCAAAGAATAGAGCTATGCTCCCCGGCAACGGCGCCAGAAATTGGTCTTGATAACCCACAAGTGTAGGGGATCGCAATAGCTTTCGAGGGTAGAGTATTCAACCCAAATTTATTGATTCGACACAAGGGGAGCCAAAGAATATTCTCAAGTATTAGCAGCTGAGTTGTCAATTCAACCACACTGGATAACTTAATATCTGCAGCAAAGTATTTGGTAGCAAAGTAGTATGATAGTGGTGGTAACGGTAACAAAAGTAACGGAAGCAAAAGTAATACTTTTGGTGTTTTGTACTGATTGTAACAATAGCAACAGGAAAGTAAATAAGCGTAAACCAGTATATGGAAAGCTCGTAGGCATTGGATCGGTGATGGATAATTATGCCGGATGCGGTTCATCATGTAACAATCATAACATAGGGTGACACAGAACTAGCTCCAATTCATCAATGTAATGTAGGCATGTATTCCGAATATAGTCATACGTGCTTATGGAAAAGAACTTGCATGACATCTTTTCTCCTACCCTCCCGTGGCAGCGGGGTCCTAATGGAAACTAAGGGATATTAATGCCTCCTTTTAATAGAGAACCGGAACAAAGCATTAGCACATAGTGAATACATGAACTCCTCAAACTATGGTCATCACCGAGAAGTATCTCGATTATTGTCACTTCGGGGTTGTCGGATCATAACACATAATAGGTGACTATAGACTTGCAAGATAGAATCTAGAACACACATATATTCATGAAAACATAATAGGTTCAGATCTGAAATCATGGCACTCGGGCCCTAGTGACAAGCATTAAGCATAGCAAAGTCATAGCAACATCAATATCAGAACATAATGGATACTAGGGATCAAACCGTAACAAAACTAACTCGATTACATGATAGATCTCATCCAACCCATCACCGTCCAGCAAGACTACGATGGAATTACTCACGCACGGCGGTGAGCATCATGAAATTGGTGATGGAGGATGGTTGATGATGACGACGGCGACGAATCCCCCTCTCTGGAGCCCCTAACGGACTCCAGATCAGCCCTCCCGAGAGGTTTTAGGGCTTGGCGGCGGCTCCGTATCGTAAAACGCCATTATTTCTTCTCTCTGATTTTTTTCTCTCTGAAAGCCAATATATAGAGTTGGAGTTGGCGTCGGAAGGTCTCCAGGGGGGCCACGAGGTAGGGGGCGCGCCCAGGAGGGGGGGGGGCACCCTCGTGGACAGGGTGTGGGCCCCCTGGTCTTCATCTTTGGCGAGGATTTTTTTATTTATTCTAAGATATTCCGTGGAGTTTCAGGTCATTCCGAGAACTTTTGTTTTCTGCACATAAAACAACATCATGGCAATTCTGCTGAAAACAGCGTAAGTCCGGGTTAGTTCCATTCAAATCATACTAGTTAGAGTCCAAAACAAGGGCAAAAGTGTTTGGAAAAGTGGATACGACGGAGACGTATCACGCTGCAGGCAGGGGATCGAGGTAGAGGGAAAAGGGAGAGGAGATGCAAGCGGGCAGGGCAATGAACACTTGCGTGTTTGTTTTTACTTGAGGGTCAGGTGTGACACGGGCGTGAGCAGTTGCATTTTGAGTGTAATGTAGGCAGACAACAGAGTCATTTCACTATTCCCATTCCCTTCAATTTTTAGTGAGCTTCTACCCGAAACACGCCCCTCCAAAGCGAAATAAGTTAAGCCAAGCCCATAACTCAGAAATGACTTCTTTACATCTTTTATGGCTTATTTTTACAATAAGCTCTGAAAAGGCGGAATATAACTGGCTCTTAACCTGCAATTCAATTGTGCGTGCAATGATGAATCACTCCTGCCTGCTATAGTGTACATTTAGGCATCATCATACATGGCATAACCTAATACATGTGCATTCCATTGTAGAATCTAGAATATGAATGTTTATGTTAGTTCATATGTTGCACATGATGTTTAAATGCCCCTTAAATCTGGTCAGTCAAGTGATGGTCTTTAAGCCTCCTCCTTTGCTTCTTTTCTTAATACTATGTAAGATTTGCTCACACATCTGTTCAATTGTTTGTTTGCATCAACCAGCCATACCAGGAATGTTTGCTTTGATTACTTGATGTTCTTGACCTAACACTCTAACAGAGCTTGTCAACGATTTAAACACTAAGGGCTGCTGTAGTGGGGGGCTTGTCTAACTCATAGGTGACATAAAGGTTTGGTTGTACACTAAAGTAGGCTCTCCAAGAGTACCTGGAGATCCAGTTCGAAGGTATGCCTAGTTTTTACATAGTGCACACATAGTAAATGCTCATTTCATTGTGTGCAAGTGCAAGAGATGTGGCATGTTTCATTATGTGGTGTTGTTTTGTTGTAATCTCATCCTTTTGTGTTGTTCACAGACTGGAAAGTATGCATATTTGTCTTCCAAGGAGACGAGTAGCCAGTTTGTGTCACCTTGCGTAGGTGGTGCAATGAAGATAAGATTGAGGATTTCCAAGTACAAGATGTTAGGAAGGAGCCTTGCAAGAGAAGTAGGTGCAGCGCTGAGCCTGTTCAACCAGTTAAGGTAAGTCACTGTATCCAACTCAACAGTTCAGTTCCTTGTTTGTTTCAGTCATAGTTAATTTTCTCTTTTCAATTGCTTTATTTATCCTCAGTTAATGAGATACCCAAACAATGATGCCTGGTGTTGGGTACTTGTATAACTATTAGTTGACATAATTAAAGGACTTACCATTTAATTACTCTGGCGAAGTGTGCCTGAAGCTTTGAAGTTTGTTAACCAACTATTACTGCATAAGGCACACAATCTAGTTTATACTAGGCTAATGATTGCATAGCTTTGCTTGCTGTACTAGGTTTGTATGAATCCCTCTGTTGTTCATTATGCTCCCTAAGACTTTAATTGAGCTATAGAATGGCCAACTGCTTGCTTACTTATACGCAACATGTTGTCTAAATTTGTAACTTGTCTGTGTTTTGGATTTGGCCCCAACATCATGCTCCTCTGGTGAGCTAAGAGAGATTTATGTATGCAGGCTGCATAGAATACCATTTTTATATTTTTTTTAAAATATCACCTGCTTATGCTTCATGACGTGTAACATTACTGTTAGTGTTTTGCCATGTACAAAATTGTCTGTCTTGCTCGCTTCACTGTTGTAACTATATTTTTCCCTAGTCATGTGTACTTACAGAAACATTTCAGGATGAAGTGACATCCTACGTTGCACGGATACTTCAGAAAGTACGCGTATCCGGCCGGATACTGCCCCGATACTACCCGATACGTATCCCGTAAGTATCCCTCGATATTTTGATTTAAAAAAAAAGAAAATAATGTTTGATACTCCTAGGATACTTCTGCGATACGTTTTCGATACCTGAAACCCCTCTTTCGATGTGAAATCCCCTCAATAATAAAGGCGCACCTTTTGAAGATTCCCAACATGGGCATGAGTTCATGTGAAAACATGTCTGTCAATGTTTTTGTTCAATTGAAAGGTGACCAAGGGAGTGTGGATGCATTGATTGGAACAGCAAACCTAGGCAGATCTCACTGCCAATTAATGGAAGTGGACTAAGTGCAAGAAAAGAAAGGGGTAATCATATTGAGCCATGCTTTGACCTAGAAGCTCCTTAAATTTTCTTCATATTTGTAATAATAAATATATGTAACATCTATATATAAACGTATCCCCGTATCCATGTTTTTAGAAAATTGGCGTATCGGGCGTATCCCCGTATCGCGTATCCGATACGTATCCAAGTATCCGTGCAACGGAGGTAACATCAACACAAAGATCTGCGAGCAGTGCGGCATGGCCGTTACCGAATGATTATGGATTGGAATTGGAATGTGCTGATGTTCTCGAGCATCAACTAGAGGTGGCAAGACAACGTGTACAAGATTCTCAACGTACAATCAACAAGTTGAGACTGGACATGCAGGTATTAGATGCAAGAGTCAAAAAATGAAACAAACACTAAGGTAACCACGAAGGAATTGGAAATTTTCCATACTGAAATTTGTGCTATCTGAAGAGATTATAGTTCAAATGGTAAGCTCTGTTGATGCGTGTCCATGATGTATGAGCTTTATTTGTCCAGTGTATGTAATTTGTTATTTGTGTACGCTTTATTATCACTGGTGCCGAACTATAATGCCCAGTGGGTATATTCGGCTGTAATTTCTTTATTGTATAGTGTAGGATTATTCTACGTTTCTATGCCCTAGTCTTTTTATTGTATAGTGTATGTTTTTTAAGGCGATAGTATAGAGTAGGATAATTCTTGAATATGCTATATCGTTGAAATGGGGGCCAACACGCCCAAACATTTCCTGGACGCCATACAAACGAACAAACATGTCTAGTCAAAGCGGGCCTTAATTGGGCTGGTCAAAATAATATTAAGTGGAGCCCAACTGATGTGGCCCACCGTAACTACGGCTCTTAGCAGGCCGTTAACAGGCCAAAAGCTCGATAGGGTCGTATAAATGGAAATGGTCTGCAGGGCTCTAGCAGGCCGAAATAGATGTCAATTTTTTCTCGACCCTTTTACTTTACAGGCCAGTAAGAGGCCGAAAGTGTTATGGGGCAGAGGAGGCCCAATTTGCAAACTAGGATTTTAACAGGCCGAAAGTCGCGTTGGGCTCAAATGATGCCCTGCGGAACGTGGCCCCATAATGGACCTAAAGTCAAAGGCCCAACTATTGTGCGGGTCGTTAACAGGCCGGGAGACAAAATGGGCTAAGAGTTGGCCCATTCGAGGACAGGCCTAAAGTCACAACGGGCTAGAATTGGCCCAACTGCAGAATGGGCCGAGAAAAAGTTGAAAGACGTTTCGGGTCGTTAACGGGCTGGAACTGACGATGGGCTGCTAACAGTCCGAAAGAAGCTCGGGCCGCAATTGGGCCCAAAGACGTAGCGGGCCGTTAACGGGCTAAAACTGACGATGGGATAGAAATTGTCAAATCTAGAATGGGCCTTTGATGGGCCGATTCTGTGTAATTTGTATGGGCCGTGCTTGTAAATGGGCCTAACTCAAGTAGGCCGCTAATGGTTATCCTGAATGGGCCACTGTTAGGCCGATCCACGTGTCGACATATCATAGGCGCATCTCGTCCATTGGATGAGTGACACCTGTGCCAACGCGAAGCTGACACGTGGTTCCGTCGGCCAATGAGAATTTTACACGTGGAAAATCGGCATTGGTCGTGGCTGTTAACGGGTTATCGGATCCAAAACCGGACCCGATAGCTTAACGGCAAGCCATTACGGTGGATGCCACGTGTCGGTCACCCTTTACGAAAGCACTTCCATGACGCAGCACTTATCATCATGGAAGTGAATACTTCTGTGATGATAATTTTGGTAATGTCATGGAACACTTCTACGACAGCACAGGTATGACTATATTAAGTCTGTCATAAAATCATCATGGATGTACATGCATGACAGAAAACGTGACCTACTGTGACAAACGCGTATCATTATGGAAGTGTATTTTTTTGTAATGTACACATCTATATCCAAACTCAAAAGCTTTACTAGCGCACATAACCCGTTATCTAGAAGTTTTATGAGACTTACTCATGAATATGTTTGGGGAAGAATTAATGTATTTTTATCAACTATGGTCTTCCAAATTTTGCAACCATCCTTAATATACCTCTTAACCCAATTCTCAAGAAAGCATAGGTTAACATCTCTAAGGTTAGGCACACCAAGGTCCCCATGTTTTTAAATACAAACTAGGTGCCAATTGGCTAGGTGAAGCTTCACTTTCCCCACAAAATTACTTCAAAGACAATGAGCTAATTGAGTAGTAATTAATCCTATAAAGAATGTTGGAGTACCCGGCTCCTGGGAGCCTTCGAAGATAAGAGTGCCCTTTGTACCGTTGTTCTGCAATGGAATGCCATGGGGGGCTCTTCAAGTCGTCCGATCTACCCGGATGGCACACACCCGAGCGACCCGCCTCTAGGGTCCATGACGGTTGGACCGCGGGTGGGTGCAGGGACACCGTCATGCAGTGGTTTTGCGTCGCACCCGTGTGCAGTGGCACACGCGCCCGGCCTCGCACAATGGGCCATCCGGAGCCGCCTGTCGGCGTCCTTGCCCCACGCTGGGCTAGTTCGGTTGCCACAGGCGGGGGTGCGCGATTTTTGTGCGTCGCTGGCGTGCTCGGGTCGGCATGTGCGTCCTTCGCACGCTACTGCCTTGCCCAGTGTGCATTTGGGCTGCACATTGCCGGGCTGGCTGGCTCGTTCACACGAGCCGGTTCGGGCCGTGGCCACTTCCGCGTGAATTTCTCGGCATGTTTGAGTCGAGGTGAGCCAAGTAGGGGTGTTTCGGTATTTTTACTAAGTCGGTTGAGTTTTCCTTTAAATTTGTTTTTTGTCATTCGTCAAACGTGGTGCACACTGACCTTCCACTCGCTTCGTTGTGTAGGGCCTTCTTAGAGCTTACTCGACGCCGAGATCGCTTTGAGCTTACTCAGCTCTGCTGGCGTACAATGCCTCGTTGGCTTTTCGCAACACCTCGGATTTTGTCTTTGTGCACTGTTTGCCTTTGGTGGTAATGTCGCCCTTCTATGGCGCTCCCTTTTTCCTAAATGCTATTGTATTAGGCCTCGTGCTCACTACCTTTTTTGCATTTCTTCGTCTTGCATAATTGGACACCATGTTTACGCCGGGCTTTGCAAGTGTTTCTTGGAGCCACCTCGAGTTCGTTGGATGCGTGATGGGGGGACTAAAATGCGAGCGTATTAAAAACATGAATTGTGTGGCAATGCACGCCTGTTTGATCTTGTCAATGGCCCGGGCAAGTATTTTTGAATGAGATGTTTTGTTGTGCATTGACTTTTTTGTATGATCGTAATCGTTCGGGTTTATTCAAGCTAAGTTCATTGCATAACTTGTGGCTTTATTGAACGAGATGTAAATTTATCGTTATGTTGGTTTTTCTATACGTGTTCTTAATCGTTCGAGTTTATGCACTGCACGGGTTGTTCATAAATGCTGGTGTATTGGTACTCGCCGCGGGGTTCATGTTTGTTTCGTTGCTTGGAGCACACGAACTTGGTTCAGGCGTTTAGAGGTGTTGTGGTTGATATGGTGGTTTGGTGCGTTGGTTTTGGTCGGCGGACGCAAGATGAGGGTGTGTTGCTGAGTAGCCGGTTGGTGTAGATGCGGCATGGAGAGCCATGCTGATGGTCACTTCCTATCACACGATAGGCGTCACGTTCACCTGCTACGTGTACGGTTCTGGAAGGCGGGTTGTACCGTCTGGTTGCTTCACTCACGGTTGTTGCTTGATGCACACTCCAATGTGCAGTGGGTGGCTTTTAGCGGCTAGGTGCGGAGAAGTGAGTGACAAAAAGGACACCATAGCCATAGCTGCTCCATCATGCACCGACCAATATCAGGGCAGACAACGGTTGAAATCCCCCGATGGGGAATGTGCTCACACTCGGGTTGATGTCGTTGTGCGTTCAGTGTCGGGGGGTCTACAAGCCTGACCTCGATCGAGCACCACTACTCAGATAACGTTTGTACCCGACCCATTACAACAGATTGATGGAGATGTCCTAGACTTCCCATGATGGGATACCCTCATTCCACATGTTTGTACTCATCTGGGAACACCATACGGACATTCTTGGCCCTTTCCTTCTTAATGAGTCCCCGGGGCCCTGGGGTCTTGTGCTCCGAGCACCCGACTGGGAACCCAAGAGGATATAAGGTTGGGAGCGTAACATTAGGAGTCTTATAGTTACATGATGATCCACTTTCCATGTGTCCAGGGATATCTCATAGGTGACGGATTCCTAAAATATAGCTACCATACTACTACACCCAATATATAAATAGGGAAGCTGCCCTATCCCATCTCATGAGAAATGTCATCGTACTGCAGACTAGTCAGTAAAATTTAGCATGACTACAGACTAAATTTTTTTTAAACGGAGGCAAAAGATTTGCCTCTTCTATTAAATAAGGGAGGAGCAGAGTTAAGAGTTTTACAAGAGCACTGCATATACGACATGAAAATTACTCACGGAAAAAAAATGATCCCCAGTCTTTTAGCACCGGCGGTGATCCAGGGCTTTGCCTCCTCGACGATGTTGGTAAGTAGAATAGACGGTGGCGCGCTCTTGTGGTGGAACACTCTTGCATTACGCTCGTTCCAAATGGTCCAGGAGACGAGCATAGTGAGGGAGGTCATAGCGCTCCGGTTGGGGATGTGATTGTCAGTTCTCTTGTCCCAGCACTCGTGGCGGAATCATCAAGGTGCCAAACGGTTGTGTCCATGTGAGCAAGGCCAAGTTTTTCAATGATAGTCCTCCATAGACGGAGCGTGTAGCGGCACTTGAAGAAGAGATGTGCACCCGATTCTTGCTCTCTTGAGCAAAGAGGGCATAGCCCACAATTTGTCCAACCCCGTCTCTCCAAGCGATCGGCAGTCCAAATCCGATCTTGGATAGCCAACCAAGCAAAGAACTTGACCTTGGGGGGGCCCAAGCCTTCCAAACCATGCGATCCATAGGGGAAAGAGTTAGCCCCAGGAACTGGGCTTTATATGCAGTTGCCGCCGTGTAAATCCCGTCATTCGAGTGCTTCCAACAAATATCATCCTCAAGTTGTTCATCGAGATGAACCTCGTTGACAAGCATCCAAAGAGTGAAAAATTCTCTAATGTGTTCGCCGGAGACAACAATATTGTAGTTGATTTTGAAGATCCAGGCATTGCCCTTTAGAGCCTCTCTCACCTTCCAATTCTTTCTTCTTGAGGCCTCAAAGATTAGCGGTGCAATATCTTTGGGCTTGCGCCCGAGAAGCCAAGGTGAGTCCCAAAAAGGCGTTTTGGCTCCGTTCCCCACAGTGATGGTAGTGGAGGCATAGAAGAAATTGAGATCATCATCCGTGCAAGGATTGCCAAATCCCACCCATAATCTGTGAGGTTCCTTCCACTCATACCAAGGCCATCTTAGCCTTAGAGCACGTGCAGATTTGCAAGTATTAAGCACCCCAAGGCCACCATACTCCTTTGGCCTACAAACTGTATCCCAATTAACCTTGCATTTGGCACCCGTCGTCTTGTCCGCACCGGACCAGAGAAAAACTCTTTCAATCTTGTTGAGGTTATGAAGAGTGCTTGGAGGAACGATGAGGGGTGTGATGGAGTACACCGCTTGAGAGCATAATACCGACTTGACCAGGGTCGTGCGGCCAATGATTGTGATGTCCTGGCCCTCCCAATTAACTAGTTTGACGGCCGCCTTATCCTCAAGATATTGGAAATCCACCTTCTTAAGTTGCCACATCGAGAGAGGTAAGCCTAAGTACCTCAGTGGGAAGGACGCTCGGGCTGCCGGAATGCTCCCGAGAATGAGACCAAGGTTGAGGTGGTTGCATCTGATTGGCACAACCGAGCTCTTCAGAAAGTTGGTATGTAGGCCCGTAACCTTGCCAAACCCACGCAGGATCTACGCAAGGTTATCCATGTCTTGCTTGATAGGAGCGACAAAGACCGCGTCGTCATCCGCATAGAGAAATGTTCGCACCGTGGCTCCCCGGCCTCGAATCTTATGAAGAAGGCCTTTCCGCGTTGCCAAATCAAGGATCTTGTGCAGGGGGTCAATCGAATGACAAAGAGAAGGGGGGACACAGGATCTCCCTGTCGAAACCCACGGCCGTGCATGATCGGCGGACCAAGTAACCCATTAAGAAGGATGCGTGATGAAGATGTTGAAAGGAGAGCAGCAATCCAGTCAAGGAATTTGGGTGGAAACCCCATACGCTGCAGAAGGTCCAGAATGTAACTCCACTTGACCGAATCAAACGCCTTCTTGATGTCTAGCTTGAAAAGCAGCGCAGGAGTTTTGCACTTTTGCAGTCTCCTTGCGAAGTTTCGGACATACATGAAATTGTCGTGAATGCTACGCCTCTTGATGAATGCGCTTTGAGCGTTGGACACTAGGCCATCCATGAGGGGGGCAAGACGGAGCGATAGGACCTTGGCGATGGCGTGGATGAGGCTAATGGGCCTGTAATCAGGGATGCCCTCCGCCCCCTCCTTCTTGGGTAGGAGCACGACATTGGCAGAGTTGAGCCAGTGTAGGTCGGATGTGTGGAGGGAGTCAAAACGCTCGATGACCCAGACTAATCAAATACAATATAGTAGGACGTAGTGTTGTTATCAATTTCAGGGTTGAACCTGAGTAAACCCACTAGATCTCCTCTGGACGAAATAAGGAATACATATTTCAATGTGTTTGATTGCAATTATTGAACTTTAAGGGTTCTTTATTGTCTTGTCATGTTAATTTTTATTATTTGGTGATGAAAGGCTATTACAAAGCTCCTTTTTGGGTGGGATATAAACAAGTTATTTTGGATATATGTTTCGATGTTTGTTGTTGGCATACTAATATAATGATAGTAAGTCAATGGTGCATGTGGAGATATGTTTAGTTTTCAGAAAAGGAATGTAATTATTTTATTAATGGACATCATATTGGAGGTATAATGCTATCTTTGATATATTACAACTTGTCGAATACTTTTGTGCTAATTTACTATACATATGCTTCGATTTTTGTTTAAGTGCTTTGTAATATCTGTAATTGTTTATGATTAATTTTTTCTCCAGGATTGCTACTTTCATTACAAAGAGCTAGACAAAGCAAATTCTCTTTCCTCGAGTATCCAATCAAGTAAAAGGCGATGCCTTCTTGCAAATTGGCAGTTGCAAGTGTGAAGCAAATGGAATATGCCTTCCCAGAAAAGGCAAAACACCTCGGTCTGAAGTTCCAAGTGTGAAGCAAATGAGCCACAGACCACAGCATAAGGAACTTCACAAACCATTCCAAGTCTCAATACATCACTGATTTCAGGTGTCAACACCACAGAGTACAAACAAACCAAGTCTACACACAGAACCTTCAAGCCAACTATTACAACACATCACCAAGTCTACTTAACATACTCCAATACATCTCCAAACGAAAGAGATATCAATACTTCATACAAACTCCAATTCCAGTACCGTTCCAACTAGTCTGAAGTTTCAGACATTTATTCAAATAGAAACTTAAACCTGCTACCGCGAAGCGGTCGGATGATGGTAGCAAGCAGTAGTACTTACCTAGATAATATTTTTTTTTTATGGCAAAGGGGGTGTTCCACTCACCACAGGATCCTGGAAACTAGCATGAAGCTTCGAGGACAAGTAGGCGATGAGCGAAAGCACTACCGATGCCATGAGCCAAGAATGAATTGCCCACGGACAGCCAGATGACGGCAGGATCCCTGCCCTGGAGCTGGACACAATGCCGGCAGATGCTGCCGGTTTGTGCCATCTCTTGATATTTCGGCTGTCCGTCACCCCCTCAAGTCATGCTTTGAGGAGGTTGCAGCAGCCATCGGAGGCTGCTGCCCACTTGAAGGGGTTGCTGGCCCCATGCTCACCGTCCATGATGCTCGGGAGCGGGGTGAAGAAGTGTGTCCGGAGGTGCTCAAAGTTGTGGTAGTGGTCCACATCTTCGTGATCATACAAGCTTGTCACCTCTGAGCCAGACAGGCTGGAGACACTGCTTGGGTTTCCCTGCTCAGAGTGCTGGATCTCTGAACTGAGAGATGCAGCTGGGCGCATAAGCGGGTTACCGGCCATCGCCTTGCTCCCAACACCAGTGTCTTTTCCATTGGTCTCTTTCTTAGTGTTGAGGAAGCGTCCACCGGAGCCTCTCGCACGGCGCATTGCATGAAGATGGCGTGACTCGTGAAGATATGGCTGCATTGTAGAAAGCACTCACATGAATGGAAAGAAAGAACATTTGCATTGCATGCCATGGTGGAATAAACGTCCTCTGTTTATACTTGAGAAGGCGAGCCGTACCTTTCTGGCCTTGACCAGCCTATTCTCCTTCTCTGCCTTGGCGCGAGCACGACGGCGACGAAGGATGCCTTCATATTGCTTTGCATTCACATAAATTGGAGCATCAGCAGGCATATTCAGTGGTATAAGCATACGCCCGCTAGACTGCATTGCACAAAGGGAAATGGAGGATCATATTAGATATCATACATTACTAGATAAAATAAATTGTATACAAGCTTCAGGCTTACAAACTCAGATAAATCCTAGTATTATATATCCTTTTTGGTGTCAATGAAAAAAGGATACCCCAGAACACTTTCCTGACATTAAGCCAAGAAAGCTTCACCATGCAATTGCTATTCACAAGCTTCAAAAATATTAACTTTGTACTCGGTGTACACTCTGTACTAGATTTCATTTGTTGCTTATTGAGAAAACTAAAGATTCATATTTGCACTAAAAGAAATCAAAAGGTTCAAGCACACACTTCATGTTCAGAAATGACATATATAATATAACTAGTACTATGAACCATTTTACGGAAACTTTGTGCTAGATTGTTCAAACTGTGGAATTCAGATGAACACTGGACTAAAGCTCTGTACTACATATATACAAGGATTAGTCATAGAAATCGTGGAGATGACTCATTAAAAACTAAATGCACATTACCGCTGATCTCATTCCATAAGAAGAAAGTAGGCCATACTGCTGATCAGAGTAGTAGTTGGAGGAAATCTGAAAAATATCAGAAGGCATTGATGAACTCAAAGGCTAAGGAAATTCAGAAAGGCATTTGTAACTGTAAGGTTGCAAAGTCCTAAATGCATTACTAATTTAATCACAGGTTTGTCACCATTATTCATACAGATAAACCAAACGAGTGGGAAAAGCTTACCACGGATTGGCCAAGGCCCAACTCAAAGTGGTCATTATATTCTGTGAATGGTGACTGCAGAGTGATAGGGGCAGAGTGCTCAGAACTGTTCCCTCCTTTACCTGAACCCAAATGCACCATCAATCACATATCCAAGGTCCATAAAAACAGAAGTACGTCTGTACTTTGAAATCCGCTAGTCATTCAAGTTGCTAGAAAAAGAAAGTCATGCATGATAGGAGATCTTTAACTGACAAAGGGAAATCCTTCTAATTTCATTGAGACGCTTACATGGCAATGGCATTACATATCAGAAGAACATGTGCTAAAAAGCTGTGGATCCATGAACCCATGGCAATTTGACTTATGATGTTCAATTTTCCATATCAAATGCATAAGTTTCAGTGTTAAAAAAAAGCATAAGTTTCAGAAGGATTGAATCTATATAGCAGCAGATTTTCTACAAGGCGTATTAGGTTACATACTACTCCCTCCGTTCCAAAATAGATGACCCAACTTTGTACTAGTACAAAGTTGGGTCATCTATTTTGGAACGGAGGGAGTAGGTTCTTTTGGTGTCATGCCACGACTGAACCGAAGAAAATGTTTTTTAACCCAAGAAAATGTCAGAATTTCCATGCACGTGTCTACAGACTAGTTATGCGCTGGGGTGTTTTTCTCATGTCGGAAATAGCATAATTGTGCAGTATGGTTTTTCTGAATCAAGATGTTGATTGATGTCTGAATCAAGGTATACACAAATTGGCAATACTTATGCTAGAACCGTAAGGAACCAGTAAATTTAAAAGAACTCAAGGGGTATAAGAAGGAAGGTCACAGGCTTCCACCCAAATCCGGACCTTCATGGAATTGTCCAAGGTTTAGCCTTTGAGTGAAAGTGGTACAAAAATATCTGTTGAATTGATTATGTGATGTAAATGGTGTCTACGAATAATGGCATCCACATAAGACCTTACTTTAGAAGGATCCAACCAGCCCTCATCCAGCATGAGTCATCATCCGCTTGTCACAACATATACAGATTCCACCTCCGTGCAAGATTTGTTCAAAATTACCCTATATTTCCCTTACCAAAGATAACCGTCTTTTCTTTTTTTGCAGATTGAAAAGTACTAACGACGCGTTTGGTTCGTCCTCAGGTAATGTCTTCGGTTAAGGTATCGGGAAGCTCCGGTTCCCTTTTTTTCTTTACGAATACATGATGTGTTTGGTTTGGCCGCCCCACTCCCACATTCCTAATCAGCCTCGATCTGGGTGTTTTCAAGTTTGTGAACCTCCGTATCGGAAGACACTGCTACGGAATACGTTGTTGGCGTACCAAACGCTGGGTGCCGTTTCAGAAAGCACAGTAATCGGAAACCGTGACCATTCTTCCGAAACAAACGCGTCGTAAATGTTTATCTAATTTAAGCTAATTAACTCACATATTCACGGTGCGGTAAGCATTCTAATATTTGGGTTTACACTTCATACTAAAAACGTATCTACCTTTCTCTGAACAACATCAAATTTGTTCATACTAAAAACGTATCTACCTTTCTCTGAACAACACCAAATTTGTCTACCTATGTCGAGAAATAGGTACAGATAGTGCCAAATTTGTACTGAAACTTAAATTACCGAGGGCTGAACCAAACCCTGTGTCATTCACATGTATCACATGACTCTCTACTCTTTTCTATTAACATGCACAGATTTAACTAGTTCATTGGGCATCGCACATCATACTCTTCTCACGGCGCATTACTGGTTTTCTTGTGATAACCCTATTATCTGAGATAAACACCACCCTACCATGTGCACTTCATACTCCCTCCGTCCGAAAAAGCTTGTCCTTCAAATGGATGTATCTAGCATCAAGTTAGTGCTAGATACATCCATTTGAGGGACAAGCTTGGGACAAGTTTTTTCGGACGGAGGGAGTACTACCTAAGCACTCCTAGAACTGCATTTTGTGTGTCTATATATGCTACAAACATTGCCAAATTTGTATTGAATCTTTTTTCTGCGTGTGAGAATAATGAAACTTAAATTACTGAGAGCTGAACCCAGCCATGTGTCACACCACTATCTACTCTTTTCTACTAGCAAGTACTAGCATGCACAGATTAAACAAGCTCATCTCAGGCCACAAAACAAACACCCATCTCAAAGGACAGAGCAGCCTCACCATGAGCCATGGAGAACTTCAGAGCTTCAGGGATGCCCCTCTCCCCCATCGGCGGCTGCGGCAGCGGCACGGCGTCCAGCAGCGCCTGGGCCCTCGGCACGACCTGGAACTGGCCGTCCCGGCAGGCATCCTCCGGCGGCGACATGGACATGGGCACGGCCGGCGGCGCCTTCCCGTGGCCCATCGGCTCGCCGTACAGCAGCTGGGACCCAACCCACCACGGAAGCGGCGCCCCACCGGAGGCCTGGCTGGCGGCGGCGGCGGCGGCAAGCAGCTGCTGCCCCGCGAATCCCTCATGGTGGTTCTTGAAGCTCATCATTGCGGCGGTCCGGATGTGACTAAGCGCCTACCAACCTGCTGCAATCAAGAGCGCCAAAAAAAACAAGCAACACAGATTGAGACTGAGCATCGCTTAAATCAGAAACAGAAGTGCAGATTGCCGCTAAAGAGGGGCGAAAAAAATCTTCAGAAACAGAATGCGGAGGATGGGAAATGCAGGGTGAGAGAAGGAGGAGATTAAAAAACCGGAGCGAATCAAGAAACCGGGAGAGGGCAAAATTCCCCAAGAACTGAACCGAAAGCTGGGATATTTTTTTTACCGAAAGCAGAAAAGAAGATTTACAGTACCCAAAATCCACAGGGATTTCAGCAGCGTCCAGAGCTGGAGCGAGCTCGCAGCGCAAGGCAGGGGACTTTCAAGGGCCCGTGAATGTGCGCGGCGAGAATCTCAGCAGCAAGGGGCCAAGGCGGGCGAAAGGATCCAAGACATGCATGCGGCAGAGCGCAGCAGGAGGGGGGAAGGGAGGAGCAGGGAAGGAACCAAAGGCCACTCACATTCCAGCTCCAGCTCCAGCCGATGATGGGGTGGATGAGGACAACAAGAAGAGCTGTGCCTGTGAGGTGATGGGGGAGAGAGAGGGATTGGGGGAGGAGGGAGGAGGAGGAGAGAGAGAGAGAGAGGACAAGACGGGACGGGAGAGGCGCGTATAAATGGGCGGTACTGAAACCAAGAAAAAGCTTTCCCTTCCCTTCCCTTCCTCCTTCCCCAGAGCCTCATTGCTTTCACATTTTACTATACTCCAAAACGGCAAAGCCCAAATGATTTTTCCTTTTCCTCTTTGCCAAAAACATAATTATTTCCCACTAAAAATATTTATTTTGCATAAAAAGAAAAGTTCAGTTCTTGTTATTTACTGCCTAGTTGGGCTCCCCTTCCCAGCCCAGACCTTTCAACTCCCCAGTGCTGGAATTATTAGGTTGGGTGCTCACTGCAAGTGGTGATTATAGTAGACTAATCATGCTGTCAAAAGTAAGGTAGAAGTATAAGATTTTTCTTATAATTGAAAATAGTATTAGCAGTGTATTGGGGTGTGGAACTAGTAGTACTAAGCTGGGTATGATCTGCAGGAGTGGCAAGTGAGTGGTGGCTATAAATTGGTGAGGCAGGCAGACATGAACAGTATGGGTTGCTGTAGCAAGTAGTACTACTACAAGTAGCCATCACTTGGATTCCAAAAATCCACTTCTAGATTATCATACTACATGAGCTGGGGAATGGAATGACTGTGCATCCATCAACAGATTGTGTAGTACTCTGTAAATGCAATGCCCTTTTCTGAACAAACATATATTGCTAGTAGTAGTATTGTTTATTTTACCAGTCATGTTTTCCCTTTCAGTCTTGTTATTCTGCTGAGTACAATAATTTTTCTTTTCTTCGTTGTGACCCATTGTACTTTTGTTTTTTGGGCGATGGATCACTGTACTACTACTGTAATTGGGAGCAGTACTCTGTGTCTCGTGGGGAGTAAGCATTTATGCATAACTACCGCGCATGCATTGTTTGTCAAAGCACTTAAATGAGAGGATATACTTCTTCCAGCCCAATTTATAACTCGTACACGTATCTCAAAAACTAAGTTTGAGCATCAATTTGACCAATAAAATATGTGTTGTGTGCCATCGAAATTATTGTTGATCATCTAGGAGTATTTCAAAAAATAATCGCATCACGCATGTGGTAAGCAATCCAAACTATTCTATTAAAAAAAATAAGCTTGACCATCATTATATTTGCATGCCCTCTGACGATGCTAAACGCATCAACAGGACGGGACCGGAGAATCTTAATCCATCTTCAGGGAGTTGCTGCCGTCTCATGTTCCTGAGCAGACACAAACCCTAATCAAACTCACAAAAACACTTAAAAATGGAGCCCTCCCACGGCAAGGTTCGGGATACACGTCAGCCCGTGGCCCTAAGGCCACGGGATGTGAGACATATCTGCAACGACGCCGGCGGGAGCCAGAAACCCTAGTCGCCCTGTTCGCCCTAAAACAAAGCTGTGATTTTTATGTCACATGACTCATATATTATTGGTCTAATTGATGACTGAAGTTAAATCTTACAACCTCTTCAATTCAAGAGATTTTGGTTTTGGAGGATTAGAATCCTTAGAGAAAACTTTTACGTTAGTCATTTGATTTGTAGGACTATATTTCATAGGAGTTTTTTCTAAGGAAATATTTATACTACATTCCATAGAAAATCTAACATCCACGCAAACTTTTTGAAAAAAAAATCTTTGTATTTCTCATGATGCAAGCAAGCAAACAAACTCAAATTATGTAGAATTCCAATGGACAAGACATTTTAACTATGTTTATTTACTATTCCTACATTTTTTACAATTCTGTGAATAAAAGACACAATACTCAGGTGTGACATCAAAACAACCATGAAGCTTAATTGGGACGGTCAATCCAAGCTCCACCATTGGCTTTCAGGTTGGACTAGTCACTAGTGTTGCATGTAAAATTTACGAAAGTAGACGATGCCTTTTGTGTTGCCGCGGAATTGAATAGTTTCTCAATATTGAGTAGAATACTCACTCAATCCTTCTGATTTAAATTACGTGAGAAATTTCTACATAAACACAAAAGAAACTTAACATGAAAAGTTGTGCATGTCACAATTAAATGTAATGTAATTTAAAAGATTGTCATGCATAGATTAGACGAAAGTTGATGGATGAAGCTAGTAAATCAATTTATTCGCCACAACAATTTAATGATGAACACATATGTTGGGAAAATTTGAAGTGGTGGGATCACTGATACATCTCAAACGTATCTATTTTTTCAAACTCATTTGTAATTATTTTGACCTCTAATTTGCATGATTTGAGTGAAACTAACCTGAACTAACGTTATTTTCAGCAGAATTGAAAAATTATATTAGCATTGTATTGGGGTGTGGAACTAGTACTACTAAGCTGGGTAAGATCCGCAGGAATGGCAAGTGAGTGGCGACTATAAGAGCATCTTCAGCCACATACCTCTAATTCAACCCCTCAAACGCCCGCGGATGTGCTCGGTTAGTGATCGGGCGTGTCCGTTTTGAGCCCCTACTTTTTCGTCCGCGCAGTCACACTTCTCATTTTTGTTCTCATATGTCCGGCCACTTACACGTGATTGATGGAGAAGAAGAAAGAGAAAGAAAAGAATGAATAAAGAAAGAGAAAAGGTGGTCCGAGGTGGGATCGCGTCATACGTGGCGGACTGATTGGGTGTGATGGGGCGCGTCCGCGAGCCCTCGTATCATCCTTATATTTGAGATGGATATGAGGGTTGCCGTTCAGTCCGGGCGTTTGAGACGGATACGATGGGTCTGGCTGGGTCGCGTTTTTGTGACCGGTCACTGACCGGACAACCTACCCGGGCGTTTGAGATGGATATGAGTGGTCCGGTTGTAGATGCTCTAAATTGGTGAGGCAGGCAGACATGAACAATACTGGTTGCTGTAGCAAGTACTACAAGTAACCATCACTTGGATTCCAAAAATCTAATCCTAGCTTATCATACATGAGCTTCGAATGGAATGACCGTGCATCCATCAACAGAATGTGTACCCTGCAAATACCCCCTTTTTAACAAACATATATTGCTACTAGTAGTAGTGTTTAGTTTACCACTCATGTTTTCCCTTTCATTCTTGTTATAGTGATTATTATAATTTTACTTTTCTTCGTTCTAAAAGCATCTCCAACAGCAGCGCCAAAAGACGCGCACGGCGCGGTAAACTGGCATTTTAGCGCGCGCGGGACGTTTTCGCGCGCTCCAGTAGAGGCGGGAAACTAACGCGTGCGGAAAAAAGCGGCAGTTCGTGCGCTAGATTTGGTGCACCGCGTCCGGCACGCCTATAAAATTGCAGCGCCCTCTGCCTCTCTCTCGTCGCTCCCTCTACAGCTTTCTCTCCTCTCCACTGACACGCCACCATGCCGCCGCGACGCCGGGGATCTTCGGGCTACCGCAGCGTCCGTGTGTGTCCGTCCGGCACCTACTCCGCCGAGATTCGGTCGGGCTACGTGCGCCTCGGCCTCGGAACCTTCGACTCCGCACGGAGGGCGCCCGCGCGTACGATGCTGCGGCGTGGCACCTCCGGCGGTTTCCATTGGGACATGAACTTCCAGAACGTGGCGACCCAGGAGTGGGCGCAAGAGTTGGCGCCTCCCCGCGGCTTCTCACCGATGAGGATCGTCGTAAGAATCGGAGGCGGGAGCGTCGTCTCAGCCTGGCCGAGATGGACGAGGAAGCCATGGCGCTGTGGCGCCAACGCTTCCCGCAAGTAGTCATCAACGAGCAACAGTTCTTCGCGAAGAGGAGGGCGGAGTGGGAGGAGAGGAGACAGGAGCGAGCCGCCTACCGCGAGGACAAGCGAACGCGGAAGGCGGTCGCTAAATTGAACATCGCGCTAGAAGATGCGTCGTCCTGGGACTCCAGCGACGAGCGGTTCCTTGACGCCTACACTCAGACGTCGGAGGAGGACATCACCGAGGCAGAGTCCGATCGAAGAATGATGAGTAGTAGTAATTTTTCTATCTATCGTAGGAGAAGACTGCATTATTTTGTATCGTAGAAGCAGTCTATGTATGCACATTTGTACTATCGGAGCCAAATGTGTGTCTAATCATAGTTAAAAAAGATGCAATATAGCGCGCCTGCTGGAGCGACTCGGGCACACTTTATTTTGCAGCGACCGCTGTGAAGGAAATATGCCCTAGAGGCAATAATAAAGTTATTATTTATTTCCTTATATCATGATAAATGTTTATTATTCATGCTAGAATTGTATTAACCGGAAACATAATACATGTGTGAATACATAGACAAACAGATAGTCACTAGTATGCCTCTACTAGACTAGCTCATTGATCAAAGATGGTTATGTTTCCTAACTATAGACATGTGTTGTCATTTGATTAATGGGATCACATCATTAGGAGAATGATGTGATTGACATGACCCATTTCGTTAGCTTAGCACTTGATCGTTTAGTATGTTGCTTATGCTTTCTTCATGACTTATACAAAGTTCCTGCAACTATGAGATTA
>LR880970.1:50050588-50085966 GCA_904067115.1 Aegilops sharonensis
CGGCTTCTCTTTCATGTGCGTGCTATTTTTTCCTAGTCTTCTAGTTGTGTACCCACGCTTACTCCAATTGATCTAGTAGGCTACAAAACAATATTTCTGAAAGAAAAAATATCACCAGATCAAGATAATGGTGCAGCCAGATTGGCAGTGGTTATACGCACGCAAGGCGCATGAAATGCAGCATGCTGAAGTAATTTGTCATAGTCTTCTATTTTAACAGAAATTACTCTACATGACATGCTTTATGATCTCGCTAATAGAAAGAGAATTTCACGGTAAAATAAAATCCTAAGAAACAAGATGAGATTATAGAAGATATTTAACAATGATACCTTACATGCATTAACCCGGTAATAAAATCCTCTTCATTTTTTAATATAACACGGTATGTGATAATTGACATCATAATATTGTTCATTATGTTGTTTCTTACTGTTATACTCTTGATTTAATATGTAATAATCATGTAATCGTTACCGGCCGCAACAACATGGGCATAGAACTAAAGTAAATCCATAAAATCTTGAGATTCTAGGTATTTGCAAGAAAAATTGTAGCAACCTTTGGATAACTTCATAAAATGTAAAGGACGAATGTTCTAATTTGATTTCTCAGTGTCTAGGTAGCTCTCACATTAAAAAAGGAGACACATTTTTCTGTAAATTCTTCAGCAAACCTTGAAGCATATATCAAATTATGGTCTACAGATGGAGTATATTTAGGGTCACATTTAACTGAAGGACTTTAATGGGTAATTAGTCGGTTTCCAATCCATATGAGTTTTTCCTTAGCCATGATATTGTGTTGATACAACGGATGGTTATACCCTTTATTACAAAAAAAACATGAGTTTTTCTTATGCAAGTCAAACATAGTTTCGTTCACTCTAACTTCGAGTGTTTCTAAGAAGTTAGATCTCATGGGGATTTTTTTGTGAGTCTTTGCATGAACATTTTCTCTCTTCAATTTCTACCAAATTCTTGTGGAGCATTCAGGGAGCTTCTTGTTTCCTACTCCCTCCGTAAACTAATATAAGAGCGTTTAGATTACTACTTTAGTTATCTAAATGCTCTTATAATAGTTTAAAGAGGAAGTACATGATTTCACTATCATGACCTCGTAATGCTACGTTTCCCTTATTATTCTATTAATAAAATATGGATTTGCTGCTCTTTGGATTGAATGAAATTCGTAGACTTTCTGGAGGATATCAATTCATAGGATTTTTCTTATATAAGCCATTTGGATCATAGGATTGGGTTCACCAAATTTTTACAGAATCCATTCATATGCCCTCTATTACATATGAACTAATCTCAACATGAGCTCAAACCTCATTTTGATTTTTCCTTTGAGAAGACCAATGCACTTGAACTCGTCCTCGTCCCTCCCCCGACCTCTCCTCTTCGCCGCCGCCGGGGCGCGCCGCCGGGCAAAGCCTGGTCGGCGGCGGCGGCGGCGGGATCTCTTCTCCCATTGCTCGCTGGATCTGGCGAGGGCGGATTGCGGCGGTGGTTGGCGACGCGTTGGAGGCGGGGCGCGCCGGCGCGGGCTTGGGGGCGACGACTCCTGGTGTGCGTGGGAGTCCGCTCGGGGCACGCGGCGGCAGCCCTCAGCAAGCGGTGGCGGGCGCTGGGCTCTCGACGGCGCTCCGGCGTGTGCAGGCGACGGTGGTCCCTGTGCGCGGTCGGCGGCTCCGTCTCTGACCCGGACGGCGCGGGGGATGGCGGTGGCCAGGCGGAGCCGGCGATCTAGATGCGGTGGTGCCGGCGGCTCGCTGATCTGCCGGTGCTCCAGGGTTCTGCCTGGTGGTGCTGGTGGTGACGGCGGCCCGTGCACGAGAGTTGGATCCCTTCGAACCGATTTGGGTGAAAACTTGCCTTCGGCGTCTTCTAAGGCCGGCGGTGGCGGCGCTATCTGCGTCGTTCCCTTCTTGAAGGCATCGCCGTGGAGAAGTTCAAGGCCACTCTCTGCTACCTCTGGGGGAAACCCTAGATCGGAAGTCGGATGATGGTGGCGCTCTGGTGTCGTTCCTCCCTTGGGGCGTCATTCTTGGAGGTACACACGTGATCGAGGGACCAGAGGACGGATTCTTTGGTGGAGCGGTGCTTCATCCTACACACTGATGGCGACGGATCTTGACGGCGTGGCGCAGTGAAGATTCGGAGTTCGCTGTGGGAGGATGAACTCGCGCAGGAGGATGACGCTGTCGGGCGTCGTGGTGGCGTCGATGGCAGAGAGACCTGACACGGTACATACAACAGTACATCTCTGAAGATGGATTGGTGGCAGGTGGTTGCGGCGGCTTCATACTCGGCAGGCGTCCTGGTTGAGGAGTGCGTCGGACTGGTAGGTGCCCCATACCCGGCAGGCGTCCTGGTTGGGACCTCAAGTCTTAGATGTTTAGGTTTGGCTACGATGTCTGTTTGGTATTAGGCCCAGACTATCTGCGCCCCTTCATCAATTGGATAGGTGCAGCGATAGTTGTTGCTTAGACGGTGGCTTTAGTCTTACTGTTGTATGGCTTTGTAAGGTCTTGGGAGAATAATTAATAAAGTGGCCGTATGCATCGCCCAGATGCAGAGGCCGGAGGTCATCCTCCTTTTCTAAAAAAAATCTCTCCCTACCCTCTGTCATCAATCCTCCTAAATTATTTTGTTTTATGAGCACCATCGAAATGCACCTCTTACAAAAAAAAATTATGTTTTGAAATCCCATAGGAATTCATGGTATGATAGGATCTCAATCATGTGTTTTTCTGTTCCTATGTTTTCAATTTCCTACAATCCAAATAAGCCCTTATATACTTTTTGTCTGACTATTGATCAAACTTGAACTTTTAATTGGGTGGGCATCTTACATAAGAAGAAAAAAGAACATACCTGGAGTATGTCATAAGCAAAAATCAACAAACTGATCGTCAATTCTTCTAAAAGTGAACATTTGGTGGCTTTTCACGGCGGAGACCCCGGTGGCTTTTGTAGTTCTAGGGGAGGTGTTGCTGCGTTCAGCATCTTTGTATCCGGCCTTGGGTGTGTGCGTGTGTTTTGATGGCGTGCATTTGTACCGTGTTGCTGTGGATCCTGCTTTATATATAAAGCGGGGTAAAAGCCTTTTTCGGTAAAAGTGAACTTTGATTACTTGTATGAATTGCTTAGTGCTTAAGGACTAGGACCGCGTGTTTAGCCGGTGCATAATGCTGAGGCTTTTACACCAACTCAAACCATTTATACGCCACTCGATGAGCTAATCAGATGAGTAATCGGGCACCAAGGGGTGTAAAGCTTAAAAAGGAAATAAAAAGAGTACTAACCAGAGGTCATTTGGGGAGGAAGGGTCATTAGAGTTGTACTTAGTGTTGGAGTCCACATCACTTTGAGCTGGCTGCGATTAAACTTGGCTTCCCCAAAAAGATTAAGAAAGTTTCACTGAGTGTAGTGTACCATGCTGTTAGGGATTGGTGGGAATATTCATTCAGTATCATTCTAATCTAACAATGAATGCATGTGTCTTTTACACGGATTTTCATAGTATGTTATCCACCATTCGGTTAAGCCTCCATGATATGTTTCGATAACTAGTGGACATAAAGTGATATTTTTACCCGTTAAACTCTGGAAAAATCTAGTGTGCATACGTGGAAAGTATCTGGTACACCTGTGCTTTTTATCACAACGTGAATCTATGTTATGTCAAACATAATAATTTCGTTATCAAATCTGATAATGGGCCGACTTCAAAGCCCGGCTTACATTAGGTACTCCCTGGTGTAAAAAACGTTCTTATATTATGGGACGGAGGGGGTACTATTTAGTGTCGAATTTGTCTATATTTTTTGGCCTCTGCTCTGAAACGTATCAAGAATATTTTTCTTTGCCTGTAATTTTCTACTGAAGCGCAGTCACATACTATGTGGATATTTGCACCCGAATTTAAACCCCAATGAGTAGAATGGTGCCACCACGACCTCGCCAAAAAGTTCAGTCAGTTCAGAGTATTTATAGTCTCAACTATTTCAGGCATACTGCCCTCTGGAGCCCCCTAAAGATCAGTTCACTCGGTGCCCCAAATAGGTTCAGTCTCAGCGAGCTCTATCCACAAAACCTAACTTCAATTTTGTATAGCACAAAAAGGTGCTACCGTCCAAAAGGCTTTCCATGGGTGGAGAGCCAACCTAGATTTTGGTACTGTATCAGCCATCTTGGCAAGCAGAATCTAGTTCCTGATAACCTTTCTGGGAAGTGCCATATAATGTACTGCATGGCAAATATGTTTAAGCAGACACAGCATATCAGCCACTGGTCTACTGACAAGTAGACTGGTATTTTCGACAGATGCAACTAGTAGCTACTTGTGAGAAATCTTTGGATTTTTTAGTGTTCTAGCTTGGAAGTTGCACCTACCACTATTTTCTGCAGATTACATTCTTAATGGAGGGCTATGGTTGTGCACTCAAAAGTCGTTGGAAAGAAAATACCCTGTATTTTAGTGCATTGTAGTACACAAAAGTAGGCAAAGTTCCTGTGAAAATATAGATGCGAGGAAAAAAATAAGCAGCCAAACAAGCAACTACTCCAGCAGAAGTAACAGTGGTACTTCAGAGGATGTAAATGTGTCGTTCCTAGAAAAATATGCAGTCAAACTAGCAATGTTGCTGCCGAGCATGTGGGGTAGCTGCTGACGTTACTAGGTTTAATTTGGTCGTCCTACGTCACAGCTCAAAGTTGTGGACCCTGAAGCTGATATTTTAGCAATGGTGGCTTCAGTGTGTGGTGCAGTGGCAGCCACTCCTCCTCCCCCCTTCTGCAGCCATCCCAATAATGTTGGTCTTATTCTTATCTTCGCCCTGTTTTTAACACACTATATTACTGCTTTCCACAACTCTTTTTATCACCAGAAGCTTAGCACTATATTATCACAGTGTTTTCATCTTCTTCCAAAACCACACTATGGCACTGAAAATTAAGCTAGACAGGCTCCATGTCCAGGTTCAGGCTAGTGGAATTTCTTCTCATTTTTTTAAGATAAGACCAGTGAAAATTAAGTGATAGCAAATTCCAGACAGCTGAAAACCAAATTTGAAAAATGAAATGAAGATCAAAACCAAAATTGGATGAAAAGTGCCGATACAACTTCATCATATTATCCGGCACTTGACTTCTTGGAATCTGTAAATGGACAAGATGGTCCTTTTCTAATCAACATTAAGCAGCACCCAAACTAGAGAGCAACTAGTTAACGAGCGCTCCCTCCGGTCGGGAGCCTCACGACGATCAGCGTCACTTGACGCGCTCTCAGCCGCCCGCCACGTGTCGCGCTCTGGTCGCTTCCTCCGGATTTGTTTTTTATTTTATTTTTCCACGCGCGTTTTTGGCTTTTTAAACGGTTTTTTTTTCTATGTTTCGGTTTTCCACATGTCTTCCTTAACATTTGGACCCAAAAAAATATTTTTTACGTGAAAAAATGCGTTTTCTTACTTTTTTTTGCGAGAGTCACGGTTTTGCTTCCGTGAGAGGCACGGTTTTGCTTTCGCGAGATTCACGGCAGTGCATCTTGGAAACAAAAAAAAAATATTTTTTGTTTTTTTCTTCCGCGAGAGTCACGGTTTTGCGGAACGCTGTGCTTCCATGAGAGTCACGACCGTGCCTCTCGAGAACGGAAAAAACGTGTTTTCTGTTTTTTTCTTCCGTGAGAGGCACAGTTTTGCTTTCGCGAGAGGCACGACCGTGCCTCTCTCGGAAACGAAAAAAAACGTGTTTTCTATTTTTTTTTCCTTCCGAGAGAGGCATGGTTTTGCTTCCGCGAGTGTTTTCTCTCTTTTTTTTCTTCCATGAGTGAGCACTGTTTTGCTTCCGCGAGAGCCAGGGTTGTGATTTCGCGAGAGGCACGGGCGTGTATCTTTCGGAAAGGGAAAAATACATGCTCCCGGTTTGGTTTTTTCGTGAATTTTTTTTCATGAAAACCTATCAACATGAGATTTAGTTTTGAAGATCTCGACGCGAGGAATCCAATAGTGAAAACGGTTCGAGATTTGGACACACGGTTTAAAAGATAAAATATTTTGAATAAACAGATCTACGAAAAAAGGAAAAACTCCCTGGTTGCGACAAGTGGCGCACATGCAACCGACACTTGTCGCAACCTGAGAAGGTGGGAGTGATCTTTGCAATGAGTACTCCTCAATTAGTGATTTCGTCCAAACTAAGACATCGCGCAAAATCATAGGCCCATTGGAAAGCCCAACTGCAGAATATTTACCCAAACAAACATCTGAAATTCCAGCTTAATCTCGTTTTTTGCGGAAAATCCTATACGACACGCGTCGCGTCAAGTTGTCGAGGATTCGCACAGGCTTCACGAGTGAACGACGCGATCTGGGCCGGCCCATTAATTGTTTCAGCTATCCTGGTTTTCGTAACCTTAAGAGATTCCCAGTCGGTTTTTTCTGGTTTTGGGAACCTTCTAGAGGGTTTCTAAATTGTTTTTCTTCTTCTTGTTATTTCTGTTTTTGTTTCTTCTTTGATTTTCATCATTCCTGTTTTTTTCGCTTTTCTACCTTTTTTCTCTTTTTTATTTCTTTTTCTTTACTCTGTTGTTTTCCTTTTCCACTTGTTTTTTAAATTTTTTTTTCAAAAATTGTTTGCAAATTTCAAAAAATGTTTGTGTTTCCAAAAAAATCTCATTTTCTAAATTTGTTCGCAAATTTAAGTAAATATTCGTGTTTTCGATTTTATTCGGGAAGTTAAAAATATGTGCGCTTTTCCCAAAATTGTTCGTGTTTTCCAATTTTGTTAACAGTTTAAAAAAACATTCCCGTTTATGAAAACGTTTTAGTTCTTTAGAAACTGGATCACGAAATTTGAAAAGTGTTCGTGCTTCGTAAAAAAATAATATTTTTTATTTTTATGAACATGAAGGAAAAAATGTTGTGTCTTCATAAATTGTTCTCAAAATTCAAAAAATATTCGTGTTTCCAAAAAAGTATCCTCATCTTCAAATTCGTTCAGGGAGGTTTAGAAATGTTCACTTTTGCGAAAAATAAATGCTCAAATTAATAAATTTATTCACAAATTCAAATAATGTTAGTGAATTTTAAAAGCTCGTGTAAAAATTTATTCACAAATACATAAAATGTTCTTATTTTCAAAATGTGTACCCAATTCGTTAATTATGTTCACATTTTTCATAAAAAAGTGAGTTTCAAAACACGTCCTCTTTTTTTTAAAAAAAATAGTGTTTTAAAAAATTGTTCACATTGTAAATGTTGTGCATGATTTCGAAACTTGTTTATAGATTCAAAAAAATCCATTTTTCATAAAAAGTTGGGTTTTCTAAATTTTGTTCATAGATTTGAAAAGTGGTCGCATTTCTAAAAATATTGGAAAGTGCTTGGCTTCAGCCGTCTGATTGTACGCAAGCATCTGTCATCTCTTCCGTGCAATGCTTGTCACTGATCTGCTATAGTGAGTTTCTGCGGCAATGTCTTTATTGCAAAAAGAGTTGTAACAAGACCTCTGTTACAAAAAAAGATAAAAAGAATTGCAATGAGGTGTCTAGTATAAAAAATTTGCGACAAAACCTCTGTTGCAAAAAAACTGTAATAAGACCTCTTGCAAAAAAAAAAACTGTAACAAGACCTTTATTGCAAAACAATCTACAATTTGACCTATGTTGTAAAATTTTCTGCAACATGACTTGTGTTACAGATATTTCTCGCAACAGGCCATGTGTTGCAATGATAGAAGGTGACACTCGGCGGCTGAATCAACCGGATCCGATGGCTCGCGATGCGGCGGATATAAAAAGATCCATCGGCTGATGCGTAGTAGCGCCCTTCTCCCTTTTTGAAAAAAAAATATGTTCAAAATTTTAAAAGAGCTGTCGTTAGCAACGCTCGCTTAGGAACATGAGATCTTGTGATCAAATCCAGGCGAGCGCATATTTTTTGCGGATTTTAGTGCTACAGTTTCGACGCTGGTTTACAGTGGCCTGCTCGCGGCAGCCTCTAATGGGCCGGCCCAGTCTCGCTTGCTCTTGTGCGCCGCGGCTCTGATTGACGCAAAATGCGTCAAATAGGAAGTCCCCTTTTTGCCAATCCATCATTCCAAGTTGCATATCTCCATCATTCCAAGTTTTAACTGGGGCAAGCTTTCTTCATGTAGGTGACGACAGTTGCTTATTGGGTGCGCTACGTCTCGCTTGTAACGAGACAGTAGCTCGCCTCGCCGCAAGCGATAGTGCGTACTGGACCAACCCTGTATTTAGTTTACGATGTTGGTCTTTCCTTTTTAGTTTCTATTTTACTTTTTAATTTCTAAACAATTTAAACGATTTTTTAAATGTTTGCTCACACTTTGGAAATTATGTTCACGGCATTTTTAAATGTTCGTAAAAATCTTTAGAAAATGTACCATTCAAAAATTAATTCATGAAATTTATTAATTTTCAGGTTTAAAACATGTTTCATGACAATTATAAAATTTGAATGTACAATTTGGTCGCAGAATTTTAAAAATAGTCATAACAAATAAATTGCCATTTAGAAAAATGTGGTACCCACATAAAGAAAAACTGAGACATAATAAAAAATGTGTTAGTTATTTTTTTAATTTGTTCAAATGTTTGTTAAAAATGTTCACTGTGAATTAAAAGAAAAGTTCAATGTGCATTTTGCAAATTTTCAATATTTATTGGAATAATTGTTCAATGTGTATTCGTAAAATTTCAACGTGTTACTGAAAGACGTTGAACCAATATACCTACAATGTTCAATGTGTACTGACATAAAATGTCATGTATTCGAAAATAAAAAAAACAAGGGAAACCGATAAGTAAAAGACACGCAAAAAATATGTGGAAGGTTCTAAAGCAGGTCCATAAAAGCATCCCAAAATAGTGCTATTGGGCCGGCCTACTAAGGGGTATTCTTGAGGTTACTAGATAGCCTCTCCAACAAACACAACCACCGTTCTCTGGCGCCCGCGCCCGCAACCATTGGCCGGCCCATTATTCACGGCTACGCGGTTGCTTCTCTTTGCCGGCGCCAATTCTAGTTCGCTCGATCAATGATTGACCGATCGAGAGTTGATCAGTCGACGGGTTGACTATTTCAAAAAGCACAACAAAAACCCAAAATCCAAAAAAATGAAAAAAATCACGAATTAAAAAAATATAGATTTCAACAAAGTTCAAGAGTATGGACAAAAGTTGAACAATCTGACAAAATTCAGGGGCTTTTAGCAAAAAAAATAGTTTGCAAATTTGGATTTTAAAATCATTATTTAGAAAGTTCATGATTTTTTAAAAAAAATCATAAATTTTGAAAAATGTAGTCGACTTTATAGATCAAGGATTTGAAAACGCTCATTCATTCTGAAGAAAAATCATCAACTTTGAAAAAAAGTTTTAGAATTTGGAAAAAGTTCACAATTTTACAAAAAATGTTCATCAATTTTGAAAAATAAATTACGAATTTTAGAGAAGTTGATCGATTTTGAAAAAAAATGGTTCATGAATTTGAAAAAAGTGCATCTGTTATGGAAAAAAAATCATTGATTTGAAAAATGTTCATAGATTCGGAAAAAAATCATGGATTCACGGAGGGATTTTGAAAACATAAACTGAATAAAGTTCACGGATTTGAATAAAGTTCATGAAAATTGAAAAAAAAAAAGATCACTAGAGAGTTAGCAAAAAACTGAAAAACAAGTTCATGGATTTGAATTTTTTTTTGTGAAATTTGAAAAAAAAAGTGTGCGAAGTTGAAAAGGATTCACAAATTTGAGAAAAATCACGAATTATAAAAAATTTCAAATTATTAAAAATTTCACGCGTTTGAGAAAATCAGGAAGAAAAGAAAAAGAAAAAAAGCATGTAAAAACCGCCTAAAGCCGAATAAAAGGAAAACCAGGTTCTTTTCTTTTAGTGTTACATAAGGCGCACAACAAAACAAGAAAAAAAAAGAACTTAGATACAACAGTTTTTTTTTAACCTACTTAGATGCAGCAGGTGAGTCGTCCTAATTTGTTAGGGAATAGGATTTTCCCAAAGCGAGGTATTGCATTTGCGGTTACTTCTCTTCTTTTTTTTAGGTGAAGCATTGGCAGGTATTAGCCAGCAATGTCTGGCCTTGAGAATAATTTGTTGGGCTGGATTATGATTTTCTGGCCTGTTAGTGCCCTGAGTGGTCTTCTGGAACTTGCACTTGTCGTCTCTGTCGTGCTGCTGGTAGTACTGCGGAATGGCATAAATGAGAGAAAAAGAATAACCAAATTTTGTTATGTACGTTTTTCTTTTCTTTTTATAACATCAAATTTCATAATAATCCCTAGACATAAGTTAGGGAGATGCTAAGTAATGTTGGATACTTAACTTTGTCTTTCCTTGAAAGTTCCTTTCTACACCAAGTAGTGCTAATTTCTCCCTTTTTAGAATGGCTCCAGTGGCTACATTTATGTTAAGTCTGGGCGCTTGGGCCGTTGTACCTTTTGATTATGGTATGGTATTGTCAGATCCGAACATAGGGCTACTTTATTTGTTTGCCATATCTTCGCTAGGTGTTTATGGAATAATTATAGCAGGTTGGTCTAGTAAGACGGGGGCGGCCGTTCGGTCGCCTATGATATACAGACCAATTGGTCAAAATGGGTTTGTGCCGCAGGTGTTGAATGATCTACTCTACACAGGCGTGGGCTTACAGGGCTACGGCTCATAAACAGTAACTCAAAAGACATTAAAAAAATGTTGAAAAAAATCTGGATTTTTTTAATGGAAAGCTTTGACAAATGTTTCAAGAGCTTGCAAAATTTCATCAGAAAATCGCATTTTTTGAAGTTGTAGTAAAAAATAAAAAGACCAGTGCTCCAATATTCTTTCGAAAGTAGCATTTTCATAGGATCGATTTTACTGTTCACCCGAGCTCAAATATTTTCATAGGATCGATTTTACTGTTCATCCAAGCTCATTTGAGCTCGGTTACAAAAACTTCACGTCCGTCTTTATGCTTGATGCACCCGGGTGCCAGAACGCCCGTGTAACTGAATTATTTTCTTTCATTCGCTGCTACTCCCTATGGAGCAAAATGAGTGAATTTATACTCTAAAATATGTCTATATACATCCGTATGTGGTAGTCCATTTGAAATCTCTAAAAAGACAAATATTTAGGAACGGAGGGAGTAGTAGCCAACTTGATGGGAGCACATTAAAGGAAGGTGTGAAATCAGAGCACCAGGAGAGTGAAAATGTGTCAGCTCAACTGTGGCTAGAGCACCAAAGCCACCAACCAACAGCTATGACCACACATCTTCTTTACCACTGTCTTGTGCCAAAGGGCAGCACCGCAGTGTGAAACTTGCACAAACTGTCAATTTCGCACTGCGCCCACCACATTTATTCCGGAGAGCTCAGCCTGTGAAAGTGAGGCAGCATCATCATCTCAACCACCACCATCCATCCATTGCCACCCCAATAATCACCAAAGGGATAACAAGTAGTACAGTACTACTACTAGCACTACCGTTTCCCCATCCATGTCAGTTCTTGGAGCTAGAACAAGAGAGTTGATAGTATACGGACACATAGCATGAGCTCATGACAAGTATAGCGGAAGATGACCTGACAGTAGGTGCTTCAGATCTAGCATCAGAATCCAAAGGGATGTTTGGATACGCATGAATTTCACATGAATCGCGCCGCGTTTCGTTTCGAACGCGCCATAAGATTTACAACATCATGGTCAGTTTGCAGTTGGAATGTTACAGCATATTGCTGCTGCATCACCTCACCACCCCACATAGTCTAGCAGCATCTCTACGGTACTGATTTTAACAGAGATGGGTTACCTCCTTGACAACATGGCCCCTGCTTGCATACTGATGGATCGGATAGACAACCAAATCCCAAGTTTTTATCCTTCTCCTTTATGGAAAATACTTTGCAATTTAATATATGCAGCAGGACACTATGGTACTACCATTTTCATTAAAGAAAACGTGGCCCGTGCTAGTATTATCATCATCATCATCATCATGCTGCTTTCAACAAATTAACACACAAAATCTTCTCCCAAGGACAAAGTTGCTGACTTTATGGTTGCCATGTCCTGAGTGAGCCTACTTAGCATATATGATAATGATAATAATATGGAGCCCGGTGTCTCTTTCCATGCACCAACCTCCTCACCAGCAAGCAACTAAAAGGACAATGAAACAAGAGGAAAGGGGGGAGCAAAGAGAGGAAAGCATGGGAAAACAAAAGTGCAGGAATCATCTTTTCCTTAGCCTAAATCTATAGGACAGGCAAGTGACCACCTCTTAACACCGACCGTTTTATCCCAAACACACCTCACAACAAGTAGATTCAGTTAAACTTTCCAAATATTTTCGGGATATTTTCCAAATATCCCATACTTTCCAAGGGTGGTTACAAGATCGGTGGATCGATCGATGTGATAGCGCAACCTTGATTCTGTAGTGGGTTGTTAGATGCTGTTTGACAAGCATGTTGTTTTGGTCAGCAATTCGGCGTAAGATTGCCCGGTAAGCTCTTTCAGGATTAATCAACTAGGAGTATGAGTGTATGCTAAGGCAGGTGCGGTTGCCACCTAAAATCCAGAAAGAATATAAGCGACTTCGGTTCAAAGCAAGAAGATAGTGGTACCATGATACAGATGTTGATACATTTAGAGGAAAAGGTGTGTGATATTGACAATGACAACATGGGGATAACATACACTACAAAAACCATCACTACATGTATCGACAGGTTGCCTCCGTTGTGAATACATAGGATGATCATCCGTGCTAACTACCAGCGACACGCCTATCGCGTGCCAACGACTTCCTCTCGCTCGGATCAAAGTGGAAAGGAAAAACACCAAGAAACACAACAACAAATACTCACATAGGATAGAGGCAGTTGGGGCACTTCGCCACCAACACCACATCACTCTCTGATTCTGAGCAAGCAGCAGCATCCCCTTCGCCGACGGCGCCACCGACGGAACAACAAGGCGAAGTAGGTTTGGTGCTGGTTTGCTCATCTCTGAAGAAACCACAAAGGGGATGGATGGGTCAGCTTATGCTTCTTCATCACATCACCAACCCTGCAAGGACAAAATAGAGAATTGCTGTGAGATTTCCATTCACCAACCAATCTCAACAATATTATTTTTGTTAGTATTCACTCCAACACAATACTATCTGAACTGCAAGACAAGGACACTTGCGTTGAATTAAACTTACTGTAATATAAAATGGCTACCAAATCAGATTAAATTATTGCTCATTCTCATTGTAACTTGCAGTGCAATCTAATGAGACATGGCACAGTTGAAATGCCTAAAAAACTGATGAGACTTGGCACAGCTGAAATGTCTGCAAAAAAGTAACTAAAACCTGATAGGACTTTGCAGAACTGAAAATTCTAAGAAGAAAAGTCATCAAAGGGATGTGTCTCTTCCTTACCTTGTTCTGTTCATATCCACGAACACTTCGCGCTCCGGCGAGCGCCTAGTCACGGAGGATGACGGAGTCGGCGATCTCCATGAGCGGCGCAAGGGTCTCCGGCGCGAACTTGCGCGCGAACATGTGGGAGTAGGTCCCGTTGGACTTCCTGAGCTCCCTGATGAGGTCCCCGGAGACCTCCTCCGGCTGGTAGGTGTGCGGGTGGCCGCCGACGGCGTCGGTCCAGTTGACCCTGGTGAGCGTGTACTTGGTGCAGCCGTCGGGGTCCTGCATGTCGAGCAGCGTCGGGAAGTAGTGCTCCTCCGGGTAGCACGAGTCCCTCTCCTTGACGAGGCATGGCGCCTTGAACTTGTTCCAGAGCCGCCTGTCCCTGACCACCATGACGGCGTGCCGCCTGGCGAGCACGAAGAACTGGGAGCCGACGCGGAAGCGGTCGAAGGGCACCTCCGGGAGCATCACGTTGTCGCCGCGCGCGTAGTAGCGGGCGTGCAGCGTGGGCTCGCTGTCCAGGATCTCGATGAAGCTGCGGTGGCGGCGGTGGCGGCCGGCATTGTTGTCGGTGAGTAGGGTGCGGTAGAGGGCGGGGAACGGGAGGAGCGGGACGCAGGACTGGGAGAGCAGCGCGAAGAATTGGTTGGCCGGGTCGTCAAGGAGCGCGGTGGCGAGGAGGCGGCGGGCCGCGGAGATGAGCGTGGCGGAGGCGCGCGCGGTGGCCTTGCCCCGGATGATGCGGCCGCGGAAGGACGGGGTCGGCGGCAGCGTGAGGTTGGCGGCGGGGTCGGCGTGGACGTAGAGGTTGAGGAGGCCGTGGTGCCCCGCGAAGAACTTCTCCCAGAGCGGCGCGAAGACGAGGTCGGAGTTGGTGAGGAATAGGAAGGCCACCTTGGGCCGCGCCTGCGGGCGTCGGCCGAAGACGCCGAAGGAGGAGGGCGCCGCGCCGGAGCCGGAGCCGGCGGCGGGCGCGGCCGAGAGGAGCACGGCGCGGCGGAAGAGCGCGAGGTCCTCCGTCTCGTCGGCGTCTGGGATGGCCGGGAGCGTCTTGGGCATCAGCAGGCGCGGCCCGAGGTAGTACACCGCCGGCATGGACAGCAGCAGCAGGAACGAGAGCACGTACGGCGACGCGTACGCCATGCCCGGCGGCGAAACGCACGCTCGAGAAAGAGAAACCGAAAAGGGAATCCCGGATCTTGGCGCCGGGGAAGAAGGCCAAGACGCGCCGGATCACAGAGAAATCCTGCTGCTCGGGACGGGCCGGACGGATCTCGCGGGCAAGGACGAGCACCTCCCGGGCATGGATCGAGCAGGGAGGAAAGATTTCACCAACAGAGAGCGCTCGCGCACCTGGAGGATCAAACCAGCCTCCGCAGGAGGAGACGGCAGGCGGGAAGGACAGAGACGAGCTCCGGTTCCGTGGCGCCAACTCTGCTGCCCGGATCGGATCTCGCGGTTCTGGCGGGACTGGGCTGCTCTTGATGGTGGTGGTGTTTGGAGGGGGGAGGTGTTGGTTTTTGGAGGGAGAAGGGGGGGGAGGGAGGGGGAGGTTGGGGGGAAAGAGAGGAGTGAGGTGAGGTGAGGTGTTGTGCTCTGCTGCTTTTGTGGGACTCTGCTCTGCTCTCATCTGCTCCACTCTGCAGCCTGTCCTAATCCCACCATCTATTAATTTGAATAATAAATGTAGGTACAATTACCTTCATTCATGACGTGCAATCGAAAGTTAGTAGTAGTAGTAGCAATAGCCAAAAGCCTTGCTTGAGTTTTTCTAATAATACTAGGGAAATGCCTATAACTAATATGTATATAACACCTCTATTTTAAGTTGAACTGAAAAACGTCTTATATTTTAGTATGAAGGGAGTACCAAATAACGTAGATTTGAGATTTGAATTCATATAGTAACAAACATAATGTGATTTATTACTTGCTGGATTTTGAGATTTGAGATTTAAATTGAACTCTATACTCTATGGATAGAACAAAATGCCTATTTTTATGTTGTGGTTGGCCAACATAATGTGATTTATTACTTGCTGGATTGCAATGAGCTAGCGCCAAAAGAGAAAACATGTCATCCTAATCGATGGATGAATTAACGAGTATCGCCGAATCCCTGTTGAATTGAATAGGTTACGCCATGCAACACCAAGATTTGGACCTTTTAGGTTGGGGATTGGTTTTCAAACCAGATGAGCTTTCTTTTTGTTGTGACCCTTGGATATGACATGTAAATATTTGTAGTGGTATTTTATCTTTTTCGGTGACCCTGCTATTGTTTTAGAACGTCAAGGTTCAACCTAACGCAGAATGCATGCCAAAGGACAGGAAGGAAAAAAACAAACTTATGTTGTAGTTTAAGGATTTATTGCCTTGCCAAAGAACACAAACTTTTATTTGTTACAAGTCTATAGAAGTGGAATGCATTTTCAGGGAAAATCGATTAAAAAAACTAGAGACAGGAGGAAAATCGAAACAGGAAGAGGGAAAGGAGAGGAAGGAAAAATGTACACAAGGTTGAATGAAGGACAAACTGACGACAAGACTGAAAGATTGTGGATGTCATCTACATGGAGGTGAATATGCGCTTTAAAATAATTATAGTTTAGACTTGAATAAAAGCGAAATTAAACTAGTGATTAATTTGTCAAGCATAAAACATGAAATAACTAGGCTCACCTATGTGCACCAACAATTTATGCTAGGCAAAGTGATAGCAAGATATATAACATGAAACACCATGGCTATCACAAACTAAAGGGCTCGGGTAAGAGATAACCGAGGCACGTGGAGACAACATGTATCCCGAAGTTCACACTTTTGCGGATGCTAATCTCCATTTGGGGCGGTGTGGAGGCACAATGTTCCCCAAAATGCCTCTAGGGCCACCATAATCTCCTCATGCTCTTGCACAATGCAAGATGTTGTGATTCCAATAAAGGACCCTTGAGGGCGGTCACCGAACCCGTATAATTGGCAACCCTTGGGGAGGGTCACCGAAAACCGCATAAATTTCTCGGGGCACTCTCCAAAACTTAACTGGAGTCTCTTGGAGCTTGTCCGAAGCTTTACACCACAATGATTGAGTTTCGATAACACCAACCGTCTAGGGCACCAAAGCACCCAAGAGGAACAAGCTCTAGGGTGCCCAAACACCCAAGAGTAATAAGCTTCCCAAGTTTTCACTTCCACTTATCACCCTGAAGAACTCAAAACGGTGCACCAAATGCAATGGCAAGGGCACACAGAGTGCCCAAGTCCTTCTCTCCCAAATCCCACCATAACAACTAATGATATGGAGAAAGATGAGAGAAATAACACAAGAGGAGAACACAAAGAACTCCAATATCTAGATCCAAGGGGTTCCCCTCAAATAGAGTAGAAAGTGATTGGTGGAAATGTAGATCTAGATTTTCCCTCAAGAACTAACAAGAATCATTGGAGGGATTGATAGATAGCAAGCTCAAAGAAGGCGAACAATGGGGGGCAAACACAAGTTAGATCAATTGGGAAGAAGATCCCCTTTTATAGGTGGGAACAAATCCAACTGTTATGCCCACGGCCCGCACACAAGCGGTACTGCTACCTCTTGAGCACTGCGTTGGATTTCCCTGAAGAGGAGAGGATGATGCAGCAAAGTAGCGTAAGTATTTCCCTCAGCTTTTGAGAAGCAAGGCATCAATCCAGTAGGAGGCTACGCACAAGTCCCTCATACCTGCACAAAACAATAGCTCCTCGCAACCAACGCGATTAGGGGTTGTCAATCCCTTCACGGTCACTTACGAGAGTGAGATCTGATAGAGATGATAAATAACATTTTTGGTATTTTTGGTATAGAGATGCAAAGTGAAAAGTAAAAGGCAAAGTAAAAGGCAAAGTAAAAAACAAAGCAAGTATTAAAGTAATGGAGATTGATATGATGAGAATAGACCCGGGGGCCATAGGTTTCACTAGTGGCTTCTCTCAAGAGCATAAGTATTCTACGGTGGGTGAACAAATTACTGTTGAGCAATTGACAGAATTGAGCATAGTTATGAGAGTATCTAGGTATGATCATGTATATAGGCATCACGTCCGAGACAAGTAGACCGACTCCTGCATGCATCTACTACTATTACTCCACTCATCGACCGCTATCCAGCATGCATCTAGAGTATTAAGTTAAAAACAGAGTAACGCCTTAAGAAAGATGACATGATGTAGAGGGATAAATTCATGCAATATGATAAAAACCCCATCTTGTTATCCTTAATGTCAACAATACAATACGTGCCTTGCTGCCCCTTCTGTCACTGGGAAAGGACACCGCAAGATTGAACCCAAAGCTAAGCACTTCTCCCATTGCAAGAACTACCAATCTAGTTGGCCAAACCAAACGGATAATTTGAAGAGACTTGCAAAGATAACCAATCATACATAAAAGAATTCAGAGAAGATTCAAATATTATTCATAGATAATCTGGATCATAAACCCACAATTCATCGGTCTCAACAAACACGCCGCAAAAAGAAGATTACATCGAATAGATCTCCACGAGAGAGAGGGAGAACATTGTATTGAGATCCAAAAAGTGAGAAGAAGCCATCTAGCTACTAGCTATGGACCCGAAGGTCTGAAGTAAACTACTCACACTTCATCAGAGGGGCTATGGTGATGATGTAGAAGCCCTCCATGGTGGATGCCCCCTCCGGCGGAACTCCGGAACAGGCCCCAAGATGGGATCTCGTGGATACAGGAAGTTTCGGCGGTGGAATTAGGTTTTTGGCTCCTGTTCTGATCGTTTGGGGGTATGTAGGTATATATAGGAGGAAGGAGTACGTCGGTGGAGCAACAGGGGGCCCACGAGGCAGGGGCCGCGCCCTAGGGGGGGCGCCCCCCACTCTCGTGACCGCCTCTTTTGTTCCATGGAGTAGGGTCCAAGTCTCCTGGATCACGTTCGGTGAGAAAATCACGTTTCCGAAGGTTTCATTCCGTTTGGACTCCGTTTGATATTCCGTTTCTTCGAAACACTGAAATAGGCAAAAAAACAGCAATTCTGGGCTAGGCCTCCGGTTAATAGGTTAGTCCCAAAAATAATATAAAAGTGGAAAATAAAGCCTAATATAGTCCAAAACAGTAGATAAAGTAGCATGGAGCAATAAAAAATTATAGATACGTTGGAGACGTATCAGTTACTACCGCTCCTAGAGCGGTACTACCGCCTCCGGTGGCAGTACCAGAGAGTACTGCGGTACTAAGTTGGTCGACCGAGTGGTAGCACTACATAAATGCAGCACTACCGGGTAATACTACCGCCCTAGTACCGTGAAAGCAGCAAGGGACTACTGAAGCAAAAAGATAAGCGATGGAGTGACGGTAGTAGGCAACAGAAGTACCGTGTCAAACGGTACTACTGTATGACACGGTACTACCATGCCCTACTGCTGTCCTACTAGCACCGAAGCGAAAAAGAGTCCGGTAGCCCAAAAACAAGCGGTAGTGCCCGCGGCACTGGACCACGGAAGTACAGCGCAAGCGGTACTACCACTAGTGAGCTTCAAAATAGCCCAAGCAAAACACATGGATGCAAGAAGACCGAAAATGTCATAACTTCTGCAAATGAGCTTCGAATACAGCAAATTCAAGCTTGTTGGATAGATGATGACACATACTATTCATTGGTGAAGAACTGGCATATTATAAGAAGAAGTGGTAGTAGAAAAAGGCCTAACGATATAGATGTGTGAAACCTCCATCGATGAAGAACCGACATAAACTCCATCATCGAAAACATCACAGAAGATGCATACGAACCGTTGTGCCGTACCCTGGACGGGCGTAGCACAGTGTTCATCTGTAAAAGAGAGGAACTTAGTTGAAAAAGATCGTGCGAAAATGTACGTTATATTAAATAAACAAAGTACACTTTAAAAATGAATAAAATTGAGCTTTATTGTCTCTTGTTGTACATGCGCGGAGCCCCTTGAACGGGGGTATGCGGCTAGTAAGCCCTTGTATGTTTACGCCGGACTCGTCTAGCCATGTCCGGGGTCTGAACGACCTGTTTAGGTGCTTTGATTAGTGAAGCCGGTTTAGTGTGTGGCTGTTAAGGAAGCCGCACAATCTTCCGCGCTCGGGGAACACTCGATATTTCCATTTAATGAGATGATGCCTCGTGGACCGGGCATTTTAAGTATAAGAGATGCATAATGCGGTATTGCGTTAAAGCGGGCGAAAGCTTCGCGTCCCAGTAGTGCTTAATAGCTACTTGTAAATGGGGCGATGTGGAAGGTTAGCTTTTCGCGGCGGAGGTTGTCGGGTGAGCCGAACATAACTTATAGCAGGAGGGAGCCCGTACAATGGGCATCTGGGCCTGGCGTTACCCCTTGAAAGGAAGTGTTGCTATGGCGAATTGTTGTTGTGTCTATCCCCATTTTGCGGATTGTGTCCTGATATAGCAGGTTTAAATCACTGCCGCCGTCTATTAGGACTTGTGTAAAGTGGAGTCCGTCAATTATTGGATCTAATACCAAGGCAGTCCAGCCTGCATTCCGGATACTTCCAGAGTAATCCTGATGGTCGAAGGTGATTGGTTTTAACAACCAGTGGCGGGACTCCTCTGGGATAGGCCGTATGGCGCGTATCTCTATGGGCGCCACTCTGTTCTTCCCTTTTGTCACGTGAAGACTTCTTGTGGGAAACTCTTTTGTTTTTCGGTGCTCTGCTTGTGGGGTTCGTCATCGTCCTCGCTTGGTGTGTCGAGCCACTTGTGTTCGGCGTTGAGTTTGCCGGATTGCTTGAAGACCCAACAATCTCTGTGGGTATGGTTTGCAGGCTTCCCGGGAGTACTGTGGATTTGACATATCTTGTCCAAGATTTTGTTTAGGTTAGATAGCTCGTCCCTGTTATCCTTGAGGGGCAGCTTTTTCTGATTCTGCCGAGAGCTTTTGAATCCGGCATTGACTGTCGTGCTCTTTGGGCTGTTTCCCTTGGTCCGGCGCTGGTCCTTGCTGCGTCGCCGTTTCCCGTTTCCATCCCTAACTTCGGATATACTTGGGTCGCTGGTACTGCATCTTGCCAACCAGCTATCCTCTCCTGCGCAAAAGTGGATCATGAGGCTTGTTAATGCGGCCATTGTTCTTGGCTTTTCTTGGCCGAGGTGTCTGGCGAGCCATTCGTCTCAAATGCTGTGTTTGAAAGCTGCTAAGGCTTCGGCGTCCGGACAGTCGACTATCTGGTTCTTCTTAGTAAGAAATCTGTTCCAGAGTTTCCGGGCTGACTCTCCAGGTTGTTGAGTTATATGACTTAAATCATCTGCATCCGGAGGTCGGACATAGGTCCTTTGAAAATTTGCCCGAAAAGCATCCTCGAGCTCTTCCCAACTTCCAATGGTGTTTTCCGGAAGGCTTTTAAGCCAATGCCGGGCTGGCCCTTTGAGTTTGAGGGGTAAGTATTTTATGGCGTGGAGATCATCTCCTCTAGCCATGTGTATGTGGAGGATGTAATCCTCAATCCAGACTCTAGGGTCTGTTGTTCCGTCGTATGCCTCTATGTTTACGGACTTGAATCCCGCTGGAAATTCATGATCCAGCACCTCATCAGTGAAACATAGGGGGTCTGCGGCACCCCTGTATTTGGGTGTACCGTGATGTTCGGATACTTGATGCGTTGCATTGCTTACTAGAGCTTGCTTTCTTGGCCCATAGATAAATCTAGCTGGGCCATCTTTTTTATGCGAATCCTTGTGTGGATCGCGTGCCGGATTGTGTGCGGCGCCATTTGCCGCACTATGTAGGCCATGGGGTCGTTTATCCGACCGGGTGGCTTCCTTATTTTTTGATTGTGGAGGCTCTAAGGCTTCTTCATCAAATGCCGGCAGTAATTTTCGCTTCGGATAACTCTTTGTGTGGCGACTGTCGCCGTATCTATCTGCGGTGTTGAGTACTTTGCTCCATCTAATTCTGAGTGCGTCTTCCGCTGTTTTGAGCTTCCGTTTCTGCTTTTTAAGGCTAGCAGTGGCGATGAGCCTTTTTTGGAGGTTCTTCTGCTCCAGCAATCTGTCCGGCGTGAGGTCGTCCGGACTGTTATCTTCTCCGGGGACGGGTTGTTTATCCAAGTTGCCCTGTTCGGACGGTTGCTCGATGGCATGTTCGTCGTCCGCCGGTTCGCCCTGCTCTATGGCTGGGTCTGTATGGCTGCTGTCTCTGTCGAGGTGGGGTTTGGAGCGGCGCTTACGCCGCCGCTTTGACTGCTTTTCGAGGGAACGATTCCTCGTTGCGCCCCTTTGTTCCTCGTCGTCGTTTCTTTTAGGTGTGTTCACCATGTATACATCATGGGATGAGGTGGTTGTCTAGTGCCCTATAGGCGCTGATTCCTGTTCGTCTCCTACATCATCGTCCATACCGTCGATGTCTTCGGAGTCGAAGTCGAGCATGTCGGTTAAATCATCGACAGTGGCTACGAAGTGGGTGGTGGGTGTGCTTTGAATTTCTTCGTCGTCCGCATCCCAAACTTGCTGACCATAGTCCGGCAGGGCTCTCCTGATAGAGAGAGAGAGAGACTTTAGTGAATTCAGAATGTCACCGAAGAGCGAGTGCTGAAAGATGTCCGCGGTGGTGAACTCCATGATCGGCGACCAATCGGATTCGATTGGCAGGGGCGCGGAAGGTCCGGAGTCCGGAGAGGAGTCCGGCACCTTGGAGTCGCGAGCTTCGCAAAGGACAAGGCTGGTATTCGGCTCGATCGCCGTAGAGATTGCAGCCCCCGAGGCGGTGTCCAGCCACCCGTCCTTGATTGGCGCAGTCGGCTCCGAGCTGAGGGTCGGAGCGGACTCTGGTGCGGCCTCTAGGGCACTGTTCGGCGGCAGAGCTAGATCATGCCCATCGTGACAGTGCGGCGCGCTTGGCTGTGGCTCGAATCCGTCGAAGATCAAGTCTCTGCGGACGTCAGCCGTGTAGTTCAAACTTCCAAATCTGACCTGATGGCCAGGGGCGTAGCTTTCGATCTGCTCCCGATGGCCAAGCGAATTGGCCCGCAGTGCGAAGCCGCCGAATACGAAGATCTGTCCGGGGAGAAAAGCCTCGCCCTGGACCGCATCATTGTTGATGATCGGAGGAGCCATCGGGCCTAAAGATGACGACACAGAGGAACTCTCAATGAAAGCACCAATGTCGGTGTCAAAACCGGCGGATCTCGGGTAGGGGGTCCCGAACTGTGCGTCTAGGCGGATGGTAACATGAGACAAGGGACACGATGTTTTTACCCAGGTTCGGGCCCTCTCGATGGAGGTAAAACCCTACTCCTGCTTGATTAATATTGATGATATGGGTAGTATAAGAGTAGATCTACCACGAGATCAGAGAGGCTAAACCCTAGAAGCTAGCCTATGGTATGATTGTTGTTCGTCCTACGGACTAAAACCCTCCGGTTTATATAGACACCGGAGAGGGTTAGGGTTACATAGAGTCGGTTACAATGGGAGGAGATCTACATATCCGTATCGCCAAGCTTGCCTTCCACGCCAAGGAAAGTCTCATCCGGACACGGGACGAAGTCTTCAATCTTGTATCTTCATAGTCCAGGAGTCCGGCCAAAGGTCATAGTCCAGCCATCCGGACACCCCCTAATCCATGACTCCCTCACTTACCATACCATGGGATCACTTGATCCCTCTCGATACATCTTGCATGCTTTGTGTGTTGATTGACTTGAATCACTCTTTGTACTTAGTCTTGGTAAACCTTGTATCTTTCCAACTCTCTTCATTAGGATGATGTCTTGAAGGTAACATGAATGTTCACACAATCTTCTTCAAGACATGCTTGTAATAGGCTCAATCCCACATGACCAATCTTTGGATAAATCCTTGAATAGCCCCTTGGTCAACACTTACTCTTCTTCTTATAACTTTGAAACCAACAAATGGTCCTCAAGCAAAGTATATGAACAAACCCTTTAAATATAACTTAAGACAACTATTAGTCCATAGGATTGTCATCGATTACCAAAACGAAATTGCTGTACGGACGACATAAACCAGCCGAACCGTGAACGACAGGAGGATTCAACGGTGATGTTCACTTTTGGACTACGCGTGGATGGCTGGATGCCCTACATTGTCTGCAAATCGTCCGAATATGTCGTCTGTGTAGCAGCTCTCTTACCAAAACCAAATATGGTGGCACCATGCTCTTTCAAAGATGTTACGTTCTTTTTAAACAGGAAATCACGTTTCACCACACACACAAAAATGCCATATTTTTAAAAATAGATAGAGGGGTTATTACAATTTCTTGGTAATAAATAATATTTTGTTGTTCCTTATACTACCATGACAAATGGTGACTAGTAGAACAATTTTTTCTTCTGAAAAAAGGTAATGTTTGTGTGTTTGTGTTGTTTATTTATGGATGAGGTTGGGCTCCCAATAATCCCTCTGTTCCTAAATATAGGTTTTTCTAGAGATTCAACTACGAACTACATACTGAGCAAAATTAGTGAATCTATACTTACGTCTATATACATCCATATGTAGGCCCCGTTGAAATTCTAAAATGATTTATATTTAGGAGCGGAGGGAGTACTAATAGTTTTTTTTTTTGAATGTTGGAGGGTGTACTAATAGTTTTTTTGAGGGAACGAGGGTGTACTAAAGGGGTGTTTGGTTACAGGGACTTATTGGTGTAAGGACTTAAATAAGTCTCTTTAAGTCCCATTTAAACCAAACATGAGGGACTTATAGGGATTTAAAGTGGGCATTTGGGACTTATAAAATAAGACTTTTAAGGAGGGACTTATAGTTGTAATATGGTCTTTTAGTCCATGTAAGTCTCAGAAACCACACATGTAGGAGAGACTTATTAGGGACTTGGGAGTATAAGTTGGGACTAAAAAAAGTCCTAGAACTTATGAACCAAATAGGGCCTAACAGTAAGAGTGCTGATTCGTTGTAGTTGTAGTTGTAGTGGTTGAGGAAGCAGAGCAGCCACGCACTCACGTCACGGTCGGATCTGGTTAGCCGGGAGCTGAAAGTGAGTGACTGACACCCGGGACCACACACTTGTCGGCAAAGGCCGGAGCATGTGGCTGGCTGGGCTTTCCCTTTATCCTTTTATTTATTCGATCGGAATACAATTAGTAGTATGATATTATCCGTACGTGACCCACGGGGAAGGCTACAAGTGTGCGTACCATACGAGTAGTTGTACAGTATAAATACGTTGTCTCTGTCAGATACGACTTGGCAGGCAGGGCAGGTGGAGTCGTGGACGGACCGACGCAGCAGGTACACAGACACGCTCGAAGAGCCAGAGCAGACAGCACGCTCCATCGCATCGCATGGGAATCCTGCTGATAATTTTGGTAGATACTTTACTTATATACACACACACACATAGTATATTCGATCAATATTAGAAAAAACATGTGAACCATACGGGGTTACATGTATTTTTTTACTGTACTATAGTACTCAATATAAATAAATAGTACTATGGTGTTTCTTCCTTTGGCGGGAAAGCTGTCGCCTTTGTTGTGCGCTTTTCCGCGGAATACAGCAACTTCTATTTATTTTTTGTTTCGTTTGATTGACTAGAGATTTTGGATCTGAAGAGATGTGACGCTGACGTGTCATGCCCGTGGCCCTGCACTTTTTGACCCCTTTCTGGGGACGTGCTCATCGGCCGTCGGTTCATGTCACAGCTGGTTCGCATGCACTGACGTGGCGTTCACATCACATGTGCCATGTGCATGCACGCACGCACTGTGATGGACGATGACAAGAAGCAATGCATTCAGGTTATCTGAACAGACGCGGCCTTTTTTTCGGACCGACTCCCGCTCTCACTCTCTCTCTTTCGTCCGTTGATTTTTGTTCATTCATCGGTCGGCCGACCCAGCCGCCCATGCCGGACGCATCAGATTCTGTTTTGCCAATCTTGTCCAAGGAACAATGTACGGTGCGTGTGTGTATTGCTGGTGACAATCATACCGGCTGTGTGCTTTCTCAACTCTCGGCTGACCACAAACAGAAGATGATATATGTGCCCCTTTAATATCAACAGAGCGGACAAGAAGGGCTTCAATGCGTTTGTCATGCTGATTTGCTGGACATTGTGGAAGCAAAGGAACGCTAGCGTATTTCAGTCGGGTGCTATCCTCGATGAGCTCGCTACGACTAATCTTATTTTTCAGGAGCTGCATCTATGGAGGCTTGCGGGAGTAGTAGGAGTTCAACGGTTTTATGAGTAATAGGCTTAGTGTATTGGGGTGGTTGAGTGGGATCGCCGGCTTGTGACGATCTATCATCAAATCTTGTACATATATAAAGCTAGACTAGTAGTATTATTATGATGTGTGAGAGAGAGGAGAGAGACTAGCAGTATTATTATGATGTGTGAGAGAGAGACTGGGAGACCAGAGCACCCCTTGGCCACCTACAGCAAGCCTACAGGTGTACGGGCAATACACCACGCGAGTACCAGTACGTGCACAACGTGGCACTTGGCAGGCACCGTGAAGGGTACGTGTTGTGGGCAGCACGGCGATCCAATCCGACCCACTCCAGAAGCATCGCCGCCGGTGCGCCCAGGGCACAAGCGTATTTCTCACACTGAGACGTGCACGCACCACTGACAGAACCTCACATGCCCAAGCCAAGTCGGTGAAAATGCTTCTGAATTTTCGGACAGAGGGCGGCCACTCGAATCAGATCAGGTCATGTCTGGCTTATCTTTCCATGCCAGCTTATCACATCATAGCTTCGGTAAAAAATATGTATGTTCTTTGCTTCAGCTTTCGGCTGACTGCAAAAGATGCTGCTAGTTCGTAAAGCAACAAATAGTGGTTAGAGGGACTGTGGTATCCCCAGCCCATCAGGGTTCAAATCCTGGTGCTCGCATTTATTTCTGGATTTATTTCAGGATTTTCGGTGATGTGCATTCAGTGGGAGGAGACGTTCCCGTCGACGACGAGGCGCCTATGGTGACTTCGTAAATTTCAAGATGATATGCCGGCTCAGTCTTTCAAAGGTGCTCATAGGGGTAGGGTGTGCGTGTGTGCGTTCATAGGGATGAGTGTATGCGCGTGTATATGAGCGCTTGTGTCTGTACTAATGTTAAAAAAAAAAAGAGCTGGTTTCTTTCTTAAAAAAAAATACTCCCTCCGTCCCGAAATACTTGTTGGAGAGATGGCTACAATTGGGTGTACCTATAACTAAAGGACTGTGCTAACGACTAGTTCCTACGTGGTCGTTATCATCCCATGCTCGCTTCCACTGATTTTTTTCCTTCTCTCAAAAACCGTAGATGGAAATAATAAATCGCTAGTGGTTTTTCTTTGGGTTTTTTGCTGCATAATATGAGAAGAAAATAAAAGTGCTGGAAAGAGGATTTGAACCCAGGTCAATGCAATAGCTATTGAACTGAATAGCCAACTTAGCCACCTTTAGTTGTTGTCTTTTGTAGATAAACAACGTTATTTGAACCTTTGTTATTTCTGCCATATCAGAAAAATAATAAACTTTGCCTTGGTAACTTTGGCATGACCAGCGTGATAACTATGGTATGAGCAACATGACAACTATATCATGATAGGGCTGATAACTACAGTACGAGAAGGTTACAACATGATAACTTTAGCATGGGGAAGTATGATAATTTAACATAGAAATTACCGGTGAATGTTTCAAAAACTTTTTCCCTTGGATGAAAGATACCATGATGTTTAAACGTAAGATAGTAGGTCTGTCATGCATAGAATTTTCATAAACTTACATGGAAGTTATCGGAGGAGTTAAGTTTCAACGTTTTTTTCCTCGAAGTCAAAAGTTAACATGGTGGTTGAACGTAAGTTATAATGTCTTCGATAACATGATGGTTGAACGTAAGTTATGAGGTCCGCGGTGCATAAATATCACGTCAAAGTACCATGGTCCTAGAAAGTTACCATGGGGGGTACATAAGTTATCATGTCTTCGATATGTAAAATATCATGTCATTTGCACAGAAGTTACCGTGATATGTTTCAACAACTCCCCGCCCCCACCTCGGTCGCCAAAGTTTCTTGGACCGGGGTACATACGTTATCAAGTCTGCGGTGTGCAAGTTACCATGCTATTCACACAAAAGTTACCGAGAGGATATTTCATCAACTCACCCCCCCCCCACCCATGTCGCCAAAGTTATCAGGACCGGGGTACATAAGTTATCATGTTTGCAATGAGTGATTTACCGTGCTATTAACATTAAAGTTGTCGTGGGTACATTTTATCACCCCCTCGCCAAGGTTATTAGCACCGAGGCACATAGGTTATCAGGTCTGTGATATATGAGTTACCATACTATTCACGCAAAAGTTACCTGGGGGTATTTCATCAACCCCTCCTCCCCAGCCAAAAAGTTATAAAAGACCGAGGTGCATAAGTTATCAGGTCTGTGATATATGAGTTACCATACTATTCACGCAAAAGTTACCTGGGGGTATTTCATCAACCCCTCCTCCCCAGCCAAAAAGTTATAAAAGACCGAGGTGCATAAGTTATCAGGTCTGTGATATATGAGTTACCATACTATTCACGCAAAAGTTACCTGGGGGTATTTCATCAACCCCTCCTCCCCAGCCAAAAAGTTATAAAAGACCGAGGTGCATAAGTTATCAGGTCTGTGATATATGAGTTACCATACTATTCACGCAAAAGTTACCTGGGGGTATTTCATCAACCCCTCCTCCCCAGCCAAAAAGTTATAAAAGACCGAGGTGCATAAGTTATCAGGTCTGTGATATATGAGTTACCATACTATTCACGCAAAAGTTACCTGGGGGTATTTCATCAACCCCTCCTCCCCAGCCAAAAAGTTATAAAAGACCGAGGTGCATAAGTTATCAGGTCTGTGATATATGAGTTACCATACTATTCACGCAAAAGTTACCTGGGGGTATTTCATCAACCCCTCCTCCCCAGCCAAAAAGTTATAAAAGACCGAGGTGCATAAGTTATCAGGTCTGTGATATATGAGTTACCATACTATTCACGCAAAAGTTACCTGGGGGTATTTCATCAACCCCCCCCCCCCCCCGGGGGGGGGGAGGGGGCCCCCCCCCCGCCCGGGGGGGGGGGGCGCCCCCCCCCCCCCGCCTCCTCCGAGGTAGTGGAGGAAGCGGCCCCACGCATTCTTGATCACGGGCGGCAACTCCTCGATGGCGAGATGGTGGCGCGTGCATGCGGTCATACTGGCTGCATGGCAGGAACGTCGACTCCTCCTTGAGCCGGCGTCCAATCTAGACGCCGCGGTGGTGCGTGGGAGAGGCCGGCTCCTCCTTCATGTGGTGTCCGATCTGGACGCTGCGGTTGTGTCGGGGCGAGGCCGGCTCCTTCTTCATAGGACGTAGCGGGGACGCCGGCTCGTGCTTCACGCGGTGGCGCGACGGGGACAACGGTTCCTCCTTCACGCGCGCTGGCGATGGTGGCGACAGGCCCATGTAATGGAGCGACCGCTCCGTCATTATCTCGATCTCATGGATGAAATCTTGGTTCGTGAGAGCGGCCTCCTTGAGGAGTCGGGAAGGCTGTTGTGGTGGCTGTTTGGCGGTGCCTGGTCCTCCTCATCACTGGAGGAGATGACGATCTCCTCCTTGGTGGAGGAGCTGTCCGCCGTGCACACCGACGGGTCGGGAGAGCATGGGCGAGGGCATTCAGACTATCTGACGACCTACCTAGCCATTCGGAAGGAGATTCACGATGATCAGGGCGTTTAGACTTGTTGAAATATTGAACTGGTTTGAAGATAGATTTGTCGGATATGTTTTTAACAACTTTTTTTCTCAGGTCAAAAAAGTTATCATGAGGTTTGTGCCTAATTTATCGTGTTTATGGTGCGTATATTACCATGATGTTCTGCATTATATTTTCTTTGGTGAAAAAAGTTGTTGAAACAAGAAGTCAACGGAAAAATTGTGAAAATTTGCACGCGGGAGCAAAATTGATGAACATGCATATAACGTGAGGTATAGGACTAAAGTTGCACAAAAAACGAGCCCAAAAACTGAAAAAAGTCTGTACTCATGCAATAGTCAAAGCGGGTCAAAATGGTAACCTTCCTATGTCTAACAGGAAGAATGGCGTGGTGGGATGGTGCTCTCTTTAATATAAGAGTGAGAGCTCGCGGGTTCGATTCCTCATGCCCACCTATTTTTTCTCAGTTGCACTGTTCCGAGTGGAAAAAAAATATGTCCGTCCGATCTGAAATCGATGGCACTAGATGCGTGCGGATCTGTCGCAAATAGACAGTTGGCAGGAGAATAGATTTATCGATAACTAAAATACGTCTAGATTCATCCATTTCTTTGACAAGTATTTTTGGACGGAGGGAGTATTAGTTACAAGTTACTCCCTCTGTCCGAATTACTTGTCGCACGTATGGATGTATCTAGATGTATTTTAGTTCTAAACACATCCATTTCAGCGACGAGTAATTTAAAACGGAAAAAGTATAACTCTGGATTCACTCGCAAAAAAAAGGAAAAGAACTCTGGGTTGACTATGTGCTTCAAAAAGAACCCACTATAAAAGATTCTTCCCGCCAAACTCCTCAAGGTCAAGATTATACTCCCTCAGTCCAGAAATACTTGTCCTAAAAATGATTATATCTAGACTTATTTTAGTTATAAATACATCTATTTTCAACCATTTCTAAGATAAGTATTTTCGGACGGAGGGAGTATTATGGATCAGTGAGTCTCTAGAGCATCAACTCCTCATTCATTACTTTCATCCCAAAGCATGATGCTTCAATTAATGCTAACTAGCAGGCAAAGCCGCGGCGTGTCCCTGAAGAAGCCTGCGTGTGTCACCCGGCGTGTCTGTTTTTGCATATGGTTACATAGAAGGGATAAGTACACAAAGACAAGTATCTTGCTGGGATCAGTTAGTGTGATCTTCTTCCCCAACCTTTTTCTTTTGAAACATCTTTTTTTTTTAACTTGGATAGTAGAGCAATTGTTCTACGGTATATATTAAATAATCAAATCATAACAGATAAAGCAGAAAAAACAAGTAAAAGTACAAATTTAGCCAATGCACTCACTAGGAAACATAAGAAATTATAAGTAGTTATCTACTGGATCTTCTGTGCCTTTGCTGGTTCAACTCTAAACGAAGCTGCAGTGAGCCCCTCCTTGATATATAATTTGCAATTCATGACATGTGGTGCTGCCTTCCCGAAGATCTTACATTTCTGACTGACCAAATCCCCCAACAACTTATAATGATAATTTCCATAGCTGGTTCAGAAGGCAAACTTGAGAGGGAGATACATACCTCATCATAGCATGAAATTCCTCTCTTTCTGTTTCACATTATCATGTTCCAACATTCCTCAGCAAAAGAGCAGTCCCAAAATAGGTGCAAGAGCGTTTCTTCAGTCTTATCAGTACAGAGCAAACAGTTGTAATCATCCAAGTGCATAGCTCTTCTATTCAACATGTTCCTGGTGTTGACTCTGTCATGGAGGAGCAACCAAAAGAAGAATTTGTGGCTGAGCTGAACTGTACATTTCCAAAGTTGCCTGAAAAGACCGTGGGTCTGACTAGGACCTATTAAGGCTTTATACATTCTCATGGAGGATCAACTGGAAAGTTGAGCTGACTGTTTCCACCTATCTGCCCCTGAATTATCTCCAAGCATGGCCAAATCTACATAAAGATTTATAAATTTCTGATGAGCTTGAATGGATAAAGGTCTATGAAATAGTTTCTCCAGATGATCTAAGTCTGAAAATTGTTATAGTGAAACAACTGTGTTTGAGCAGAAGGAGAATAGTTCTAGATATATTGTCTGCAAATAAACCCCTTTCCATTTGTCAAAGCAAAAGTGAATAGTACTGCCATCACCAATAGTTATCAGGGAGTGTTGTTTATATATGGGGAGTAGTTTGAGCACTGCTTTCCACCAAAAGGAACCAACAGGTTTATCATTGGGCAGCTCGGAGGAGTAGCAGGTCCCAAATAATGTTGACCCATGGAGTGTTGTCTTTATTCAAAAACTTGTGGAGGAATTTCACCAATAGGAATTTCACCAATATATATCAAGAATCCCAAGGCCACCATGGGTTTTAGTTAAGCATACTTTGTCCCAAGAAACCAGGGCCATACCTTTCTCATCCATGCCATATTTTCTCCATAAACAATGTTTAAGAAAGGCATTAATCTGAAGAAGATGGGCATGCACCGGCAAAGACAGATTTGATGAGGGCAATCTTATCCCCAGATGAGAGAAGGGTGACACAACCAGTGAGCCCACTGGCAATACTTTTGAGAATAGGTGTATAATCCTCAATCTTTGGTTTGGAGGGGGTTAAAGGAAGACTCAAGTATACAAGACGAAGCTGACCAATCTCACAACCTAACACTTCAGACAGATGTTGTAGTGTAGATTCAGGGGTGTTGATTGGAATTAGAGTGGATTTGGAGTAGTTGACCTTCAAACCAGTATATGCCTCAAAATGAAGCAGAAGATATCTGATGTGCTACATTTGAACAGGGTCTACAAGGAGCAGTAGTATTGTATCATCAGCATATTGTATGACAGAATAATCTGTGCATGAACCATATAGAATAGGAGGGTGGATGAGCTGATTATTTTTGGCTTCTTTGAGCATAGATTGAAAGGTCTGCAGTCAAGACAAAAATGAGGGGAGATAAAGGATCTCCTTGTCTGACACCCTTCTTACATAAGAACTGTTTTCCTGGCACTCCATTTAGCAGAACAGATGAATACCCAGTGTTGTAAATGAGTTGTATCCACTGAATCCACTTTGACCAAAACCTCTAGCAGCTAAGTTCTCCATAACGGTATCATGACTAAGCATATCAAATGCTTTCTCAAAATCCACCTTAAGAAGAATAATCTCTTTTTTAGAGTGATGACATTGGTGAGTATATTCATATGACCAAGCCAAGTAGTCTTGAATGCATCTATTGTTTAGAAAATCATATTGATTGCTATGGACCAATCTGAATATAACCTTTTGCAATCAATTGGCAGTAGTTTGGTAATGATCTTCAAGGTACAATTCAACAAAGATATAGGTCCGAAATCTAATGGACAAATAACAACATCCTTTTGGGGGATTAGGGTGACAAAGGAGTAGTTAAAACTATGCAAATTCACTTTTCCTTCATAAAAATCTTCAATCAACTTATAGAAGTCATGTGCAATAGTCTCCCAACATGCTTTCAGAAATGTAGCATTGAAGCCATCAGGCCCAGGAGACTTATTTGCATGTAGACATCTTACTACCTCATCAATCTCAGAGTGTGAAAAAGGAGCTTCCAACTCATGTAAATCTTCATGATGATGGAGCAGAGAGTGGATTAGAAGTGGATTTTCAGTGATAGTGGATTGACCTAGTCTGGTTTTAAAGGCTCTAAATAATATAGCAGCTTTGGCCTGATGGTCAAAAACTTCCACCCCATCTTCATCTATGAGCAAGGCAATATGATTATTTTCGTGTTTAATGATAGCTTTAGTCTGAAATAATTTTGTGCTAGCCTCCCCCAAATTTAATAGCTCTGATTGTAGCTCCTTGCTTCCAATAAAATCTCTGAGAGTTCAGTATACTTTCCAAATGAGCTTTCAAGATATCCCTACACTCTATTTCCTCTGGAAGGTAGTTTCTGAATTCCTCAATGGTACCAAGGAAGGATATAACAACATTGTTATTGGCAATAATGCATTTAAAGTCAGATAGATTCTTACTCCAATTCTTAAGTCCCTTTCTCAATCTCTTAAACTCAACAGTAATAGCTTTAGCACTATTTGATTCATCCATAGGTTGAGTCCAAACGTTTTTATCACATCTTTGAAACCTTTATGGTCCAGCCAGAAATTCTCAAATATAAAAATTCTAGCTTTTGGAATAGAAGTTCAAATCTTGATAACACAAGGAATGTGATTTACTGTGGTTCTAGCCAAAGAGGTAGCCACAATATCAGGACAGGGAAGACTCGAGGCCTCAGAAGTAAAAATCCACTCTAATTTTTCCAGTAAGGAGCCTCTTGCATATTGCTCCAGGTAAAACTTCTACTTTTCAGTGGCACTTCAATTAAGGCAAGTTTACTGACTGCCTCATTAAATTGCAACATATCCTGGACATTACCTCCTTGATTATTTTTGTTGCTTGGATATCTGACATATTTAAAATCAACTAGAAGAAGCCAATTAGTTTCGTCATCGAGCTGAATATTTTAAAACCAGTTCAGAAAAATAGTTCTTTCATCTGCCTGAGAAGGACCATAAATGTTTGTGACTATCTGATGACCCACAAGTGTAGGGGATCTATCATAGTCCTTTCGATAAGTAAGAGTGTCGAACCCAACGAGGAGCAGAAGGAAATGACAAGCGGTTTTCAGTAAGGTATTCTCTGCAAGCACTGAAATTGTACGTAACAGATAGTTTTGTGATAAGATAACTTGTAACGGGTAACAAGCAATGAAAGTAAATAGGGTGCAGCAAGGTGGCGCAATCCTTTTTTGTAGAAAAGGACAAGCCTGGACAAGTTCTTATTATGAGAAAAGCGCTCCCGAGGACACAAGGGAATTATCGTCAAGCTAGTTTTCATCACGCTCTCATATGATTCATGTTCGTTACTTTGATACTTTGATATGTGGGTGGACCGGTGCTTGGGTACTGCCCTTTCTTGGACAAGCATCCCACTTATGATTAACCCCTATTGCAAGCATCTGCAACTATAAAAGACGTATTAAGGTAAACCTAACCATAGCATGAAACATGTGGATCCAAATCAGCCCCTTACGAAGCAACTCATAAACTAGGGTTTAAGCTTCTGTCACTCTATCAACCCATCATCTACTTATTACTTCCCAATGCCTTCCTCTAGTCCCAAACAATGGTGAAGTGTCATGTAGTCGACATTCACATAACACCACTAGAGGAAAGACAACATACATCTCATCAAAATACCGAACCAATACCAAATTCACATGACTACTAATACCAAGACTTCTCCCATGTCCTCAGGAACAAACGTAACTACTCACAAAGCATATTCATGTTCATGATCAGAGGGGTATTAATATGCATTAAGGATCTGAACATATGATCTTCCACCAAATAAACCAACTAGCATCAACTACAAGGGGTAATCAACACTACTAGCAACCCACAGGTACCAATCTGAGGCTTTGGTACAAATATTGTATACAAGAGATGAACTAGGGTTTGAGAGGAGATGGTGCTGGTGAAGATGTTGATGGAGATTGACCCCCTCCCGATGAGAGGATCGTTGGTGATGACGATGGTGACGACTTTCCCCTCCCGGAGGGAAGTTTCCCCGGCAGAACAGCTCCGCCGGAGCCCTAGATTGGTTCCGCCAAGGTTCCGCCTCGTGGCGGCGGAGTTTCGTCCCGTAAGCTTGCTTCTGAATTTTTTCCAGGGTAAAAGACTTCATATAGCAGAAGATGGGCACCAGAGGGCTGCCAGGTGGCCCACGAGGCAGGGGGCGTGCCCCCACCCTCGTGCCAGGGTGTGGGCCCCCTCTGGTACTTCTTCCGCTCAATATTTATTATTAATTCCAAAAATAACTTTAGTGGAGTTTCAGGACTTTTGGAGCAGTGCAGAATAGGTCTCCAATATTTGCTCCTTTTCCAGCCCAGAATCCCAGTTGCCGACATTCTCCCTCTTCATGTAGACCTTGTAAAATAAGAGAGAATAGCCATAAGTATTGTGAAATAACGTGTAATAACAGTCCATAATGCAATAAATATCGATATAAAAGTATGATGCAAAATGGACATATCAACTCCCCCAAGCTTAGACCTCGCTTGTCCTCAAGCGAAAGCCGATATCGAAAAATATGTCCACATGTTTAGAGATAGAGGTGTCGATAAAAATAAAATACGGACATAAGGGCATCATGATCATTCTTA
>LR880970.1:50180691-50194190 GCA_904067115.1 Aegilops sharonensis
CCCTGTGAGCTTCTCCCCCCTCGGGCCCTCGCTCCCCTCTCCTCTCCCGTACGCTCGCCGACGCCGCCCCGGCCAAGTCCGGCCAACCCCCCTTGCCCCCCCGGACGCGCCGCCTTTCCCTCATCCGAACGCGCCGGCCCGCGCCCCGTTGGGCCACCGGAGCAAGTCCGGCGATGCCCCGGCGCCTCCTCCGCCGCGGTAACCACCCGAGCCCACTCCGGCCTCATCCCTCTTCCTTCTCCCCGTGTTGGACGTGCCGGTCCGCTCAGGCGCTCGGCGCCCTCCCTCTCGGCTCGCCGGCGTTCCTCCCGAACCCCTCCCCTCGCTGGCTGCCGCTTCCCCCGCGTCCGGCGAGTGGACCTGGCCGCCGGCGCCGGTGTGCGCCGTGCTGCCCAGCGCCCTCTCGGGCTCGAGCCCATTCGGGCGTCCACGGCCACGCCCGCTAGCGCCCCGCCCGGTTGGCCCCCTGTGCCTATGACAGGAGGGCCCCACACCACAGGGATGTTTAAAAAAAAGAAAAAAGAAAGAAATAAAGATAAAATGATTAATAAAATTAATAATTAATTAATTAATTAATTAACTAATGAATTAGTTAAGTTAATTAATCCGGGTTAATCAATTTAATTATCTAGTTTAATTAAACTGTAATTAATTAACCTAACCCTAATTAACCTAATTAGAGGATGACAGGTGGGTCCCCCTGGACCCACATGTCAGGGTTGACTCAGTCAACCCTGTTGACTGATGACGTCAGCATGACATCATGCTGATGTCATAAATGCATTTTCGAAATTAATTAAAAAATTAATAAAATTCCAGAAATTAATAAAATCTTTTAAAAATCATATCTTTTAATCCGTAATCCGGATTAAAATATTTTCAACATGAAAGTTGCTCAGAACGACGAGACAAATCCGGATACGTAGTCCGTTCGTCCACCACACACCCCTAACCTATCGAACCTGCAAACTTTCCTCTCCGGTTCATCTGTCTGACAGACGTCCGGAACCGGGAAAACTTCCCGGATGTTTCCCCCCTAACCAGTACCCCCCTCATACCACGTTAGGGCACGCCTAGCATCGCTTCTTGTCATGTCATGCATCGATATGCATCTGTTTACTTTGTGTTCATTGTTTCTTCCCCCTCTTCTCTCCGGTAGACTACGAGACCGACGCTGCAGCTGGCCAGTTCGACTACGGTGTTGACGACCCCTCTCTCTTGCCAGAGCAACCAGGCAAGCCCCCCCTTTGATCACCAGATATCGCCTACTCTTCTCTATACTGCTTGCATTAGAGTAGTGTAGCATGTTACTGCTTTCAGATAATCCTATACTGCTGCATAGCATGTCCTTGTTACTACTGTTGTTACCTTACCTGCAATCCTATATGCTTAGTATAGGATGCTAGTGTTCCATCAGTGGCCCTACACTCTTGTCCGATCTGCTCCGCCGTCTCCACATAACCCTGTTTTGTCAGCATAATGACTTAATCCTCCCACGAATATGTTGGGAAAGGTACATCTTGTGATGGCTAGAGGACTTACCGAATTGGCAAGGCGCTTTGCGCTAAGCCCGCGGTCCCCAGAAATGGGAGGAGGAACTTCGCCGGTCTTGAACAGCACCTTCCAGACGTCCTTATGCATCGTGTCGAAGAGCTCATGCAACGTCTGGTGTTCGGCCAGATCGAACTCCCACATATTGAATGCCCGTCTTTAACACGGGAGAATCCGGCGGACGAGCATGACCTGGACCATGTTGACAAGCTTGATCTTCTCGTCCCTCATACTTTTGATGAAGGTCTCAAGTCGGGTCAGTTCCACAGGTTCGCCCCTGGCTAGGCCCTTCTTTTCCCAAGAGGTGAGCTGCATGGGGATTCCGGATCAGAATTTGGGGGCCGCCACCCAATTGGCGTCGCGCGGCTCGGTGATGTAGAACCACCCTAATTGCCACCCTTTCAGGGTCTCCACAAAGGAGCCGTCAAGCCATGTAACATTGGGCATTCTGCCCACCATGGCGCCTCCGCACTCCGCCTGTTATCCGCTAACAATCTTCGGCTTCACGCAGAATATTTTCAGCCACATGCCGAAGTGGGGCCTGATGTGGAGGAAGGCCTCGCACACGACGATGAACACCGAAATGTTGAGGATGATATTTGGGGCTAGATCATGGAAATCTAGACCATAGTAATACATGAGCCCGCGGACGAATGGGTGGAGTGGAAATCCTAGTCCGCGGATGAAATGAGGGAGGAATACCACTCTCTCCCGAGACTTTGGGGTAGGGGTGATCTGTCCCTCCACCGGGAGCCTGTGCGCAATGTTTTCGGCCAGGTATCCGGCCGCCCGAAGCTTGGTGATATTCTCCTCTGTGACAGAGGAGGCCATCCACTTGCCTCCCGCTCCGGACATGCTGTGGATGGTCCTACGGAGAAGGTGAGAACTTGGGCGCTGGGGCTCGAGAGTGCGAGAACGGATGAGCAAAGGAGGAAGAATGCGTGGGTGAAAACAGGTGATCCTTATCCCTTATAAAGATGGTGAAAAAATGTGCGCCTCCCCACTTGCCTGTCAAAATTACTCATTTTCCAAGTGCCACGATTGATGGCACGGTTGGGTTACCCATACCCGTATTGATGAGAATCCCGCGATAAGGGGGACACGATCTCTGCTTTGACAAGACGTGCCAAAGAAACCGCCTCGCAATGTGTGCGGTGGCTGGTTATAAAAAATGGTTCGAATAAAAGCCGGGCCGTGGTGTGATGTCATGCTTCAAAGAGTTGTCAGCAGATTGGATTCGTGGATTATTGTTCTCTCTACGGCGGTATGTGAAATTTGTCTTGCAGAGCCGGACACGGTCGTTGTGTTCGGAATTTATCTTGGAGTATTCGGAGATGGAATCCGCCTTGCAATGCCGAAGACAATCTGCGTGCCGGACTCATCGTCATTGAAGCCTGGTTCAGGGGCTACTGAGGGATTCCTGGATAAGGGGGTATCCGGACAGCCGGACTATGTACTTTGGCCGGACAGTTGGACTATGAAGATACAAGATTGAAGACTTCGTCCCGTGTCCGGATGGGACTCTCCTTTGCGTGGAAGGCAAGCTTGGCGATTCGGATGTAGATCTCTTTCTCTGTAACCGACTCTGTGTAACCCTTGCCCCATCCGGTGTCTATATAAACCGGAGGGTTTAGTCCGTAGGACAACAACAATCATACCATAGGCTAGCTTTTAGGGTTTAGCCTCTTCGATCTCGTGGTAGATCAACTCTTGTAATACTCATATCATCAAGATCAATCAAGCAAGAAGTAGGGTATTACCTCCATCGAGAGGGCCCGAACCTGGGTAAAACATCGTGTCCCCAGTCTTTTGTTACCATTAGCCTTAGACGCACAATTTGGGACCCCCTATCCGAGATCCGCCGGTTTTGACACCGACAAGGACCTCAGATGCTATTGCTATTGGTGGATCTACCTTTTTCTGTTGACGACACTCTTGTGTATTTCACAAGGGGGATTCGTCGGCATCATCATCACCAACCATCCTCCATCACCAATTTCATGATTCTCACTGCCGTGAGTGAGTAATCTCTTCGTAGGCATGCTGGACGGTGATGGGTTGGATGAAATTCATCATGTAATTGAGTTAGTTTTGTTAGAGCTTGATCCCTAGTATCCACTATGTTCAGAGCTTGATGTTGCTATAACTTTGCTATGCTTAATGCTTGTCACTAGGGCCCGAGTGCCATGATTTCAGATCTAAAACGTTTATGTGTTCACCATTATATCTATGTTCTTGATCCGGTCTTGCAAGTTATATGCACATGTTACGTGTTATGATCTGTAAACCCCAAGGTGACAATAATTGGGATACTTTCCAGTGATGACCGTAGTTTGAGGAGTTCATGTATTCACTATGTGTTAATTCTTTGTTTTGGTTCTCTATTAAAAGGAGGCCCTAATATCCCTTAGTTTCCTTATGGACCCCGCTGCCATGAGAGAGTAGGACAAAAGATGTCATGCAAGTTCTTTCCCATAAGCACGTATGACTATTTACGGAATACATGCCTACATTATATTGACGAACGGGAGCTAGTTCTGTGTCGCTCTAGGTTATAGTTGTTATATGATGAATTCATACAACGAAATCACCGATCTAGTGCCTACGAGCTTTTGACGTATTGTTCTTGCTAAGTTACTACTATTGCTACTACTGTTACAACTGCTATAAATTACTGCTGGTGCTGTTACCATTACTGTTGCTATCGCTACCACTACTATCAAACTATCATATTATTGTGCTACTAATCACTTTGCCGAAGATATTAAATCTCTAGGTGTGGTTGAGTTGACAACTCAACTGCTAATACTTACAAATACTCTTTGGCTCCTCTTGTGTCGAATCAATAAATTTGGGTTTAATACTCTACCCTTGAAAACTGTTGCGATCCCCTATACTTGTGGGTTACCAATCACGGGGATGTTGGAACACGACAACGAGAAAGAAGAACAAAACCAGTAATGGCGATTTTGGTACCGTGAGGATGTGATGACTCGGGACGATACCGATGCATCCCCGGTTTTGTAAAGTATCACGAAGCAACGGGAACAACACAACCAAAGGTTCATCGAATATCATTTGTGTGGTCATAGGGATCTATATGGACTTCCACAATTCCTCTGTCGGTCATTGAACGAACGGTTTCGTTCATGTCTATGACTTACCGAACCTATGACGTCACAAGCTTAAGGAATCATGATCCGTTGAATGTTAGTAGGATGGGAGTGATGAGAATATATTTCTGAAATTGTTTCATTGATATTCAGAATAGTTATGAGAGGATCCAGAAGTGTTTCAGGGTCACCAGAAGGGTTTCAGAGAGTACCTGGTAATGCCGGATATTACCGATAAATATATATAGGTGGAAAATGTTTCCAGGGATGTTAAATTATATATATAATGGTATAAAAGTATTTAGAATAATTTTATATTTAATTTAATATCAACGGGGGCAAAAAAGGACAAATGGTGGAAACCAGCTTGGGCCACCAAGGCCCAAGTGGGGAGGCGCCTCCCTTCCCTAAGGAAGGAAGCCGAATTTTAGTGGGGGAGGAGTCCAACTCCTCCTCCCTGGGCCGCCCAAAGGCTCCCCTTGTGGGGCCCGTCCTCTTCCCTCCAACCTCCCGCCTAGTGGGAGAGGATTTCCACCCTTTGAGCACACAAGTTTTGGAGCCTCCTCTAGTTCTTCTAGTTCTAGTTCTACTTGGTCCTAGTTGACTAATTAGAGCTAGACTAATCCTCTAATCGACATATTTAGAAGCTCCGTGTGGTTCTAATCTCCTCCCTCTAATTATCAGGCGACGATTAGCTATGAATGGCGAAGTGCTGCCGGATCATGAAGGCTGCATGCTTGCAACCAAGTAGAGAGACCGTGCTTTCGGTCTTCGGTTTGAGGAACTATTCATGGGCGGTTCGTGTGATCATTCATCGACGGTTCAAGGGACTCCAGGTACGATCTACACTGACACGATCTTCTTCCACTGCAACTCGGTGATGATAACGATCGTGATCCCAACCAGTTATGCATCTTCATATTGATCTTGGGTGTGCGTATGTGCAAAATTATTGTTTTCTACTATGTTACCCAACACCTAGGACGAGCTGACACCCCTACCCGCGCATGCGGACTTCAATGCCATCACGGCGGAAGAGCAGCCAACGTCGCCTATGTCAGCGTTCCAGCAGGCGCAAGAGGACCAGGACTGCAATCTTCGTCTCCTCGACGAGCATCGGCTCACGAAGGGGCTAATCATCGACGATATGAATGATGATGCCTGCACAGCCATGGTTGCGGAGGATCCAACGTATCTATAATTTTTTTATTGTTTCATGCTATTATATTATAAATCTTCTATGCTTTGTATGACATTTTATATTATTTTTATGGACTAACATATTAACTCAGTGCCCAGTAACAGTTCTTGTTTTCTGCGTATTTTTGGTTTTCCAGAAAATCCATACCAAATGATGTCCAAACACGATGAAACTTTTTGACGATTTTTTTGGACAAAGGAGACTTGGAAGCTTTGGGAGGAGGCCATAAGACTCACGAGGGAGCGACAAGGCAGGGGGGCATGCCCAGGGGCCTTGTGCCTCCCGGGGCTCCGTTTGACCTAATTGCAGTCGTATAAATTCCCATATATACAGAAACCCTCACGGGAGGTGCCGAAACAATTCTTCTGCCGCCGCAAGCCTCTATTCTTCTGCGATCCCATATGGAGGCCTTTTTCGATACTCTGCCGGAGGGGGAAACTGTTGGGGAGGCAATCTTCATCTACCTTGTTGCCTCTATGATGATGTGTGAGTAGTTCCAAGAGGACCTACTGTCCATAGCACTAGGTAGGTGACTTTCTCTCTCTCTCTCTCTCTCTCTCTCTCTCTCTCTCTCTCTCTCTCTCTCTCTCTCTATTTTGACCTTCAATACAATGATCTCATCTGAGATCAATCCAATGTAAACTTTTGCGGTGTATTTGTTGGGATTCGATGAATAGTAGGTTTTTGATCGATTATTCATGAAAGCATTTGAGTATTTCTGAGATTGATCTATGTATGATTTTATAGCCTTGTATTTCTCTCCGATCTATCTATCTCTTTTGGCCAATTAGATCGATTTATCTTTAGTGGGATAGGTGCTTGATAGTAGGTTCAATCTTGCAGTGTCCTTATTCTATGACAGGAGGAGTTGCAAGGCCCGTATTTGTATTGTTGCTACTAAGAGTAAACCAAAGGGGTTCAAACATATTATTTGGTCTTACTTTGTCTACATTATGTCATCATGCTTCAAGCATTACTCTGTTTGTTAAAACTTAATACTTTGAGATGCATGTTGGATAGTGGTCTTGGGGTAGAGTAATAGTAGTAGATGCAGATGGATGTTGGTTTACTTATAATGGACCTAATGCCTATATATTTATCATGTCATGAAGAATCATCATAACTACGTGCTGTAATATCAATTGCCAAACAATAATTTATTTACTCACCGTTGCTATGCTTATGAGGGAGATGCCTCTGGTGAACCTATGGCCACCGGGTCTATGCACTTAAGATTTACTAAAACCCTGAAAATACTTGCTGCAATTTATTTATGTTTTTCTTTTAATTTTATCCATTTAATTCTTGCAATTGGCGAGTACAAGAGGATTCACAACCCTCTGCCCGCGTTGGGTGCAAGTATTTGCTTTGTGTGTCTGCAGGTACCGCTTATCTTGTTTGGGTGGTGTCTCCTACTGATTCAATAAATCTTGATTCTTAACTGAGAGAAATACTATCTGCTACTATACTACGTCACCTGTTCTCTTCGGGGAAATCCCAACGCCTATCACAAGTAGCAAGCATCGGGCGTCTATGCGCATCGCAGAAGACATAACCGCGAGCGATGGCGGTTGTGTGTCGTGCAGGCAAAGAGAGATGCCATGTTTGCGGAGCTTGACACGAAGGCGGATGAAGAGGAGGCGCGTGCGATCGCGTCCGTCGCCAGCTCCGCGTCGGTCACGCTGCCCCGCAGTTCGCTCATCACTGCAACGACCACGAGGCCGACCCATCCACGTCCGACGCCATCGACATGGCGGACTCTGACAAGGAAGATTAGGACATGGGCCGTGAGCACGCCTAGTGTCCCATGTGGATGATGCTCCACGTCTTATTCTTTCCCTCCCGTAGTTTCAACTCCCGGGGCTCTTGGCCGGTGAGCTTGCCGGACATGGAAAAGACAGGATGAGGGACACAGACACTGGCATGACCGGCGAACATTTAGACTAGGTTTAAAAAGTGCCATCCGTTTTGCTTAGTTGAAATATGTTGAAAATGTAAAGAATTTGGTGCGGTTTAAATGAAAATAATCCGTTTACATGTAATTTGTTCTACTCCCTCTGTCTCATAATGTAAGATTCTTTTTGATACTAATACAGTGTCAAAAAACGTCTTACATTATGTGATGGAGAGAGTATCAGTCTAAATTCATTTGAAATATGTGTCTAATGTTGGATGGGCAGCTCTGAACGCCTCCACGGACGGGTACAGTGTGCAGTCCGCGTTTTAGATGCATGTGGGACGCGTGTGTCCGTGGCAGGAATTGAACGAACGGAGGAGGTCACTCCGACGTGGCCTGTGTAATCTTCAAATAAGAGAGAACGTGACACCACACAATCAGACACACACACACACAATCAGAGAGGGAGGGAGGGAGAGGGAGGGAGGGAGAGAGAGATGGCAGCCGCTGGAGTTAGCAGGGAGCAGAGGTGGAGCCTCGCCGGCGCAACCGCGCTGGTCACCGGAGGCAGCAGAGGAATTGGGTACGTACATACACATGCTGCATTCAAGGAGCAAGTTTCGTACTACGCTGCGTGCTACTAACTGGCATCAGACGACAGACATGCAATCGTGGAGGAGCTGGTCGGGCTCGGGGCGCGGGTGCACACGTGCTCCGAGAACGCGGTGGAGCTGGAGGAGTGCCGCCGACGGTGGGAGGAGATGAAGCTGCCGGTCACCGTCTCGGTCTGCGACGTCTCCGTGCGAGCCGAGAGGGAGAAGCTGATGGAGACGGCGAAGCAAACCTTCGACGGCAAGCTCGACATACTAGTAAGATTAGTCAGTTCGATCAAAGTCAATTCACGTAATCCGTTACTGTTTTCTCAGTTATCTATTGAGGTAGGTCAATTTTCAGCTCGGGTTATTTTGCACCAACTCTATGTAGGTAAATAACGTGGGACGGAATCTGGCCAAGGCCTCCGTGGAGTGCACGGCGGAGGAGTACTCGCATCTCATGTCGACAAACTTAGAGGCGGCGTTCCACCTAAGCCAGCTCGCACACCCCTTCCTCCGAGACGCCTCCATCGCCGGAGGAGGCAGCATTGTTAACATATCCTCAGTTGCAAGCTCACTTGGCTACTCCACCCTCGCACTATATTGCATATCTAAAGGTATGCAACCAAGGTTCTTGATTTTTATATGTTTACCACGCAAGTTCTTACTTGATGCAGCCACATACCAACCCTTTTTTACGGAAAAAAAGGTGAACCTGGTCTGTGCTTCGTTGCGACGCACACGGCTATTTTTATTAGCAAATCAGCGACACTTAATTTGAAAATTGGGATGAAGAGAGTAATATCAAAGCTATTTTTATTAGCGAATCAACGACGCTTAATTTGGGAATTGGGATGGAGAGAGTAGTATCAAAGCTATTTTTATTAGCAAATTAGCGACACTTAATTTGGGAATTGGGAGGGAGAGAGTAGTATCAAAGCTATTTTTATTACCAAATCAGGGACACTTAATTTGGGAATTGGGATGGAGAGAGTAGTATCAAAGTATCTGGTGATGTAGGACTTAAAAATCAATACTTGCATAAGTGACGCACTACGATATTGATAACTAAATCTCTAAAGTCGAACTAAGGTGCAAAAATTACTTCCATTGATGTTATTAATATATTATGTCAAACATGCAGGAGGAGTTAATCAGCTTACAAGGAGCCTTGCTGCGGAGTGGGCTCAAGACAAGATTCGTGTCAACTCCGTCGCTCCGGGCGGGATCAATACCGAGCTGCAAAAGAGTGTACGCACCGACCCCACATGAAAAAGATAAAAGAAATTTAAGAAATGCACAAGCCTAAATATTTCACCTAACTAATTTGAACAAATAAGTCGCTATAAGGGACATTTTTTATATGCTCTTCTACTTTTTTTTCTACTCAGAATTCAACTTTTACTTTAATATTTGCTATCTTGTCTGGCAAAACGATAACAAGTGATATATGTTGGATCAAACTTAACAGGTAGATCCGGAGATTGTAGAAAATACGTTGTCAAGAACTCCGATGCATAGGCTCGGTGAGCCAGTGGAAGTGGCATCAATGGTGTCGTTCTTGTGCATGCCAGCAGCTTCCTACGTCACCGGCCAGGTCATCTATGTCGATGGAGGCCGAACCATCAGTGGCTAATTAATTATTCCAAGCTACTTCAGTAACCATTAAGCTCCTCTCCCGGTTGATAAGTGAGAATAAGATTAGGTTACGTTTGGTTCTGATATGTATTCTAAAAAAATTGTTGTGACTTGTGAGCGGTAAGAAAGTTATTATAAACTTTCAGCTATGGAAAAGCTGAAAGTTGTTTGGTTGAGAGACAACCGTGAAATTGTAGATTTGGCTGTGAATTGGAACACTTCTTTCAAGTTGCTTAAAATTTCTCCAAAACATTATTTTCAACCATTCTTAGTCAAATAACCTAATGGTATGTTCCCATTTTCAGCCTCTTATTTGAATATTTCTATGAGTTCCTTCATATGTGCATCATTCCACAGCGCCTTCTCAGTCATACTTCAGTCAAGCAATTTTTTTTTTCCAGTACAAGAGCATAGTACAACTATCAAATCTGCATGAACATAACACTACTAGCACTGGATGCTATCCAAACACAAGTTCAAACAAAAATTTGTGAACATTTACCCATAGAAACATTACCACAAACGCATATCAAACACAATTCACTCACACATAAACTTGAACATGTACTAGAAAGTAGCAATATGCAGCAAGTACTAATGAATATGTGCTCACAATATTCAATCTACTGCTAGTAATGATCCAATACAAAAAACAAAACAAAATTAATGAACAGAGAGGGTTGAGATGCAACACGAAGGATGGAGGGGTGAGGGAGGTGAGAGGGGGGTGATGTACCTTGCTGTAGAAAGGGGCTGAAAGGATCGGTATGGTCGACTAGAGGGGGTGAATAGGCGACTAACAATTTTTAACTTCTTTCCTGAATTTTAGGTTATCAACAAGAAAGTAGGTTGTCTAGATATGCAACTAGGTGGACAACCTATATGATGAGCTAAACAAGATAACCACAAGCAAGAATGTAAGCAACACAATATAAGTAAACACGATGAGGTTTTGTCTGAATTTCCCTTGTTTGGGGGAGGTACATCTCCGCTAGAGGGGTGTGGAGGCACAAAGCACCCCAAGCGCCACAATTGTTGAACCCATTCTCCTCACGCCTCGCACAATGCAAGGTGCCACGAACCCACTAGTTGTGCCCTTCGAGGCGGCAACCGGACCTTCATAAATAAGGTTGGGGCAATCTCCACAACTTAATTGTAGATTCCTAACACCACCATGAAGCTAAACCACAATGGAATATGGCTCCGAGGTGATCTTTTTCGTCTAGGGTGCCGAACACCCAATAATAACAAGATCCACAGTCAAATGTAGTGGAATCAAATTACCTTTGGTGGAATTGCAGACCTAGGTATCCTCCCTCAATCCCTAGCAAATCCAAAAGTTTGGTTGGCCAAAGAAGGAGATCGAGCAAGAAGAAGCTTAGAGCATTGATGAAGGAGATACAGAAGCAATAGGTATGTGGGAGGGGAAAGAACCCCCACCATTTATAGGTCCCTCTAAATCTAATCGATATGCTTCAGAATTACACTGGTCGATACAACTGCCTGTAGTAACACCTGCCAGAGCTGTACTTTCGTCACGGTGATCTATAGTACCAGCTATAGAAATATACTCGGAACTACCACTGGGCTACGCCATTGTACCGCTTCAAAACCAAGAAGAATGCCCCCCCCCCCCCCCGAGCGGTGGTTTCCCCGGTACATGGAGTGGTAGTGTCGCTCCAAACTGGGAGCGGTACAACCGGCTGGGTGTCTAGCAGAAGTCCCGGGCGGTACAACTGCTGGGCAAAGCGGTACAACCGGGTGTGTAATTTCAGCACATGTTAGAGTTGGATTATCTCCTTGAAAACGGATAGGAAGGCAATGTGGGTGCAATATGAGTTTTGTGTACGTGATTTGGTTCCACCCATACTTTCCAACGCGGATGCCCTCTTAATAGTATGGATTTTCTTTGATCAAAGAAATAAAAGTGTCGGAAATATGCATGTGTAGCTCAAGTACACGGTTAGTCCACAAATTGCATTGTCGTCAACACCAAAATAGAAGGGAGGGAAATGCCCTTTCAGGGGTGCTGTCGGGATCTGCTCAGATCATGGCATCCGATGCAGGGCGGTGACGGCTATGTGTAGTAGCGGATGGAGGGGCAGAAATAGGGTGGCTGGGCGGACGANCGCTCCAAACTGGGAGCGGTACAACCGGCTGGGTGTCTAGCAGAAGTCCCGGGCGGTACAACTGCTGGGCAAAGCGGTACAACCGGGTGTGTAATTTCAGCACATGTTAGAGTTGGATTATCTCCTTGAAAACGGATAGGAAGGCAATGTGGGTGCAATATGAGTTTTGTGTACGTGATTTGGTTCCACCCATACTTTCCAACGCGGATGCCCTCTTAATAGTATGGATTTTCTTTGATCAAAGAAATAAAAGTGTCGGAAATATGCATGTGTAGCTCAAGTACACGGTTAGTCCACAAATTGCATTGTCGTCAACACCAAAATAGAAGGGAGGGAAATGCCCTTTCAGGGGTGCTGTCGGGATCTGCTCAGATCATGGCATCCGATGCAGGGCGGTGACGGCTATGTGTAGTAGCGGATGGAGGGGCAGAAATAGGGTGGCTGGGCGGACGAAGGACTGGCGACGTGTCGATGAAGGGCCAATCAGAGGGCAACACTATGATGGATGGCCCGTCGAAGGGGTGGCGCTACCCCGCGAGCCAACCCTAGTTCCTAGTGGCGGCATGTTGCTTCTGTTTTCTTATGGGGGGCGAGGAGGAGTTCGGGGTCCTTACGGGGTCTTAAGATTTTCAAGGGAACGAGGAGATTTGTTCAGTCGCTACCCTCACGCACACTGTGAAGTAAAAGAACAAAAAAATTCCACTTACTAGTGTCAAAGGTGGGTAAATACATCCCAACTTCTAGGGAGCATAAAAACAGTTTGTTTAGAGAAATGTTGGGGCATGGCGGCAGTGAAAATTACACTACGAGAAGTCACAGATCTTACGGAGTTCATTTTGCTGGAGACCCTCTTTGTTTAGCTTATAGGTTTTGTACCTAGAACTTGGCGAATTTTTGTCCAAAAAGACCACCTGCCTGTTGGAAATATGCCCTAGAGGCAATAACAAATTAGTTATTATTATATTTCCTTGTTCATGATAATCGTTTATTATCCATGCTATAATTGTATTGATAGGAAACTCAGATACATGTGTGGATACATAGACAACACCATGTCCCTAGTAAGCCTCTAATTGACTAGCTCGTTAATCAATAGATGGTTACGGTTTCCTGACCATGGACATTGGATGTCATTGATAACGGGATCACATCATTAGGAGAATGATGTGATGGACAAGACCCAATCCTAAGCCTAGCACAAAGATCGTAGTTCGTATGCTAAAGCTTTTCTAATGTCAAGTATCATTTCCTTAGACCATGAGATTGTGCAACTCCCGGATACCGTAGGAATGCTTTGGGTGTACCAGACGTCACAACGTAACTGGGTGGCTATAAAGGTGTACTACAGGTATCTCCGAAAGTGTCTGTTGGGTTGGC
>LR880970.1:50215360-50231684 GCA_904067115.1 Aegilops sharonensis
CCCCCCTCCTGCTCCCCCAACGCTCACCGCGCCCTCAGCAACGAGCTCGGGTGAAGAAGCCATCGAGACGACCCCGGCCACCACGCATCCGCCGCGGATCTCCCCGAGCCACCTTCGGAGGCAGGGGGCCGCCACCACCGCAGCGAGGCCAGCGGCAGAGGCGGAGGAGAGGATGCGCTGGGGAGAGGGGCGCCGGTGATGCATGGAGTTCCCCCGAGCCGCCTGAGCAGAGCGACGCGGGGCTTCTTTCAACAGATCATATGCTCTCAAAAGTTACCAAAGAAAGTGTGATATGTAGATGATCATGAAGTTTTTCAAATTCGCATGGGCATGCAGCGGCCTGTACATATACTTTATGAGTCGTTGATTTGCACCGTGAGTTAAAAATACATAAATGGCTTAGCCTTTGATTATTGTGGGTATCCGTGATGTGTCGGCCACCTTTATCCCATGCATGCATGCTTTTGATTCAAACGGCTTGGTTGTTCCCCATTCTTCCCTTCAGAGTTACATTAAAAAAAGAACTCCTGATGCATGCCAAGATGGAGCTCCTCCCATTGTGCTTTATATTCTTGAAAGGCAAAATCTTGAGATCCGACATCTGTGTAGTGCAAGAAAGTATCATCATTGAAACAACATGCATCTAAATTCAATAAGATAGGCACACATCATCTCAGAATTGCATTCAAGAAGAAGAATTTGTGACAAAGATAGAAAAAGGAAGAAAAGAAAATGTTATACCTTTGTCACATTTCATCAAACATGTTGAGGATACCCATGGCTGCGGCTACAGGAGACGGAGACTCCTCCACAAACGTGGAGGTGCCATCCATGGACCATGGTGGTCCGGAAGGCGGCAGTGGTCACACGCGGGAATGTTCAGCGTGGTGGTTGAGACTGCGCGCGCTGTGTTTTTTTTTTCGCAACAGACACTCGTTTGGTTTTCTAGTTCAAATGCCTAAGACACGATTTTTTTTCCAGCTATCCTGTCCTAGGTCACCTGTCGGAGATGCTCTCGGTTTAGCCGGAAGCATCAACGTCGGTGCTCCGAGAAGGCGAGAACACAAGCGTCTTTTGCACTGATGTGCTGTGCACGTGTTGACGCTTAAAAATGGCATGATCGCAAAGAGTGACTTGAGTCTGTAATGGAATGAGGTTAAAATTATGAGTTTATGTCACCATTTGGTGGCCCTCGTCAAGTTGATCGAAATAAATATGAAGATGGACCAAAACGGAGCTCAAGTGCAAAAGATATGACAATTTCGGAGATACCCGTGTTGACACCAGATTAAAGAATGGCATGAAACCTAATTAATACGGCCTCTGATGGGAAAATTTACAACAGGAAAGTTCTTCGTATCGTCGAAACGGACGATTTTGATATAAAAATCGTCTTAATCTGAGGTCGTATGCAACCTGTGAAGGCAAAACAAGGTCAGAAACAGAAGCTGCAGAATCATTTCGGACCGACCGAGTTGATTTGATCGGTGAGACCGAGTTGGTCCGAAAATTTACCAGAGAGTTGGCAATGTTGACTCGGTAGGACTGAAATGAACCAATCGGTGAGATCGAGTTGGTCCGAGAAATTACCAAAGATTCCTGTCCGAGTTAGGTTAGGGTTTTTGATGTTTTGGACGGAATTTTTAGTCCTTTTCTTGTACGGGAAGTCCAGCCGCCTCATAAATAGATGAGAGGTGACGGCCGATTGAACAACACACAATCAAACAAATCATATATCACTTTTTATCTTTTATCTTTTCTCCTTAACCCAAGTTCTTCTTCCTCCTCGTTCTTCGTTTGTTCTTCTTCATTGCAGGGTGGCGAACCTCGAGGCCCTAGGGGCGGTCAGGCCGACCTAGAGCAGCCCATAGCTGCCATGCGTCCTGACGGGGTCCCTCCCGGGCGTGTGGGGTTTTGGGTCCTTAAAAGCACCCACCGGATTGCTTGCGTACCGCGCTTCCGGATGGGTCTCCTTCGACGTGAGCTGCGGTGCATCATCCCCGGCGTCGAGGGTACACGGTGACGTGTTCGTGTGCAAACACATTTTTTGGCGAATCCGCTAAGGACGAAGCTTTGAACGGTCTCCGTCCTGTTCTTGCTACGAAAGGATCGTCATCTAGGGTTTGCAATCTACAAAGGTAATATGAATACCCAATTCCCTACTGTAGATGCAAATAATTCATATAGTGTTACTAGATCGTTCAATGAGTATACTCTATCGGCTAGCCCTAGTTTTTTCAATAATGCATCTAATTACGTGCAAGGGCCGATTCAAAGTAATATGCATGCTTCAACTTCTTATGATACTGGTAACCTGCACCATATGTATCCCAACTCTCATGCATCGGCAACCAAACAAATTGTTATGCCGATGAACAACATGGTGAGTTTAGTTAATAAATTTGAAACACCTTATGTTAGATTTTTCAATGCCATGCAAGAAAGTGTTTCACCCTTTTATTCATCGGCAAGTAATGTGCAATATACTAATCCAACCATGCTGATGAACGAGAGAATTGGCCATGCTACTACTAGTTATTCGGCCAGTTATTCTCAACCGTCATATGCTACACCTCATGACAATAATTTTTCAGCACCATATACAAATGTAGATGTTCATAATTCGGCTTCCGACCTTCCTGGTCATAGCCGAATGAATGTAAATTTTACAGGAGCGGTTGTGCCCAATATTGTAGAAGATGAGGTAGTAGTGGCTGCATTGAAGAGTTTAGCCCAAAATAAGAGGATTAGTGCTCTTTGCCTTGAACAACATGAAAAGGGGCTATTTCCTAATTATGCCGCAATAAAAGCTAGAGTTTTGCAAGAAGATGAATCTTTGCCAGTTGATAAAATTGGCGAGCAAAAATATGATTTTACAACAAAGCATATGCCTTCACCTAGTACTACATCATATTATACACCCCCTACACAATTGCAAAATTTCGGCAACACTCGTGTGTCATTGCCGAAATAATCTAAAAGCATTGGGGGGCAATCATATCCGGAGTGGGCTGAAATTGAGAAAAAACTTAAAGCCAATTTTGCCGCTCGCCGCCAGGAACAAATAGAGAAGGAATTGGCTCAAATAAAAGAAGAATTGCCAATTGGTAGAATCAATGAAAAGAAGGATGATTCGGAACATGAAGGTGCTTCGGTTGAAAAAGCCGAATCAAGTAGTTTATATTCTGAGTCCATCAAATCCAAAGCGGCAAGCATTATTGAGAAAGGGCATCGCAAGCATAGCAAAACGACCGTGCTTGATTTTTCTGAAGTTAAGGGAACCTACTTCCTGCCCTATGAGTTCCGTGCCGTAGAAATTGACAAGCCTCAAGCACAAGATCAAGTAGCCGATCAAAGTTCGGCGTGTAAGGAACTTCAAGGTAATGATACACGGAATAAAGAAAAAGATGATGAAAAGGCGTTGGAGAGTCATCCAAAGACGAAGCTAGATATTGTTCAAGTCACACCACTATCATGCTCTCCCAACGTATCTGAAGAGGTATGCATAGCGAGTAATTTACCTATTTTCAGATTTGGTCGCAACTTCATTATTGATGCTTCTATAAGAAATATTCTCATAAGTAATTTTGAAAGACCAATGAAGAAGGGTAATTTACTTGTTAGCAATAAAATTGTTATGGAACATATCGGTCAACCCATTGCACCATTTATAAAGACCGATAATGACTTATTGTTACAGCGAAAGCTTTCCCCGTTGCTTTATCTAAAGTTCATATCTAGTTGGGTAGCTTTTCTTATTTCGTACTTGGCTTGCACTTGGTCTCAACTGAGACATGTATGTTCTAAATATCTTTGTTTCAGAAATTTAAAGCCAAGGTTAAATTCTATTGAGAAAACCGATGCTAATATAATATCTTATCGAAAGACATCGGAGATAGAGTGGAAAACACAATGCATAGCCGAATGGGGAGATCCCAAATCTGAACCATTCGTTTGCTTATCTCCAAAGCCGTTCACACAACAAGATCGGCTAGAAAACAAGAAGTATACCTTCAATTCAAGCATGTGTGATCAAATATTTGATTTGTTGCTAAAAAATAATTACATTACAATTCTTGATCACCATGTTAAGCCATCAATCCAAGGACAAATGTATTGTAAGTTGCATGATTCGTCGAAGCATAATTTTGAGGATTGCAACATGTTTCGTCAAATAGTTAAATCTGCCATTGAAAAAGGATGATTGAAGTTTGTTGAAACACCAAGAGATGACCAGTCTATTCCGATTGGTCCCGATGGCAAAAAGTTTTTGCATCGACTGCTTCAAGCCGATCCATTTAAAGAGAAGGTAAAAACTGCAGGTGATGGGATCAAGCTTTCAAGTAAAGAAGTTGTTGAAGAGTATAATGAACATAATCTTGAGGGCGAGAATTCAATCGAAGATACAATGGAGACGCCAAGGACTGGGGGGCAGCAATCAAATCCAATGATCGACGAAAGCAAACCAAAAGAAAACAAAGGCCGAAATAAGCGCAAGTGTAAGAGATCAAAAATCACCTTCGCTGAACAATTGGATAAATATCAAAAGAAGAGTGAAGAGAAGAATACTTACCACCCAAATCGTGCAAAGAAACCAAGATCACCCCCAAGGCGCAAATATGAGGATCGGTATTGGCAAAGTGAGAATTTTAATGCAACATGTTTATATCCTTATTTTGGGCCGCCAATGCCAATGCCGTGGATTCCTCCCTATGCTCATATAGATCCATATCCATCATGGGACAGGTATGATACAAGGGCACATTCTCCATCTTATTTTAGACCATCTCACCAATATTATGCAGCTCCAAGAAGATCAACATTTGAACAATCACATGTTAAAGACCGTTTCAATCATAAGGAATCGCTCCAGAGCTCAAGGAAGAAGAAAAGAGGTGGTCAAGCAAGTTTACCGTGTTAAAAGATATGGTCGTAAGAGTGCAACTTCAGATTTGATCTCAAATGAGGAAGAGCCAATTAATGTGTTGACATTGGCTACTAAAGGCGATGGGACAAAGCAACCAATTATTGAGAGTTGAAGTGCCAAATCTGAAGAAAAGAAGTTGAGAGTGCACAAGGCCAAAAAGGAATTGCCATTGGTCGAAACAGAATCACAGCCGAGATGCCCGCTCGGCTTATCGTATTGGCAAAAGAAGAAATTACAAAAACTTAGTGCACAGGAACTTGAAGAAAGGAACATGGCATGGGTTCCCAAAGGAAGTGCTCAAAATAAGAATTATGTGCAAGCTTCCATTACAAGAAGTGTGGCAAAGGTGAAGAAGGAAAACAGTGAAAGCTATGAAGGACCAAGCCGAAGGTTTCAACATCTTTGGTCTACACATTATCCATATTCTTCAACTATGCCATTAACGTCTATGCCATGGATTTTGTCGTCGGGTATGATTGGTAACCCTCAATGGGCTTATTTTAATCCACGGATGCAATATAATTTCTTACATCATGAAAGGGTATTACCAAGTCACTATACTTTGATTAGCTACAAGTTTGTTGTTGATCCAAAGGGCCGAAATACTTGATTTGTCATTTCATTTGTTTATTTAGGCTATATGTGCTTTGAATGAAGTTTACATGGTAATGGCCGATATTTATCTATCGTCCTAAGAGTATGTCAATGCATGGCCGGTGTAGTATTCTAACATTGTCCTTAGTTTGATTGGAGAACGAGATAAGGTACGTGCTCATGGAAATTTATATGTATGCCTATATTATGATTGAATGGAGCTGAGACATCATGACCGATGTCATTCAATATATGCTGCATAGGCCAATTCATAGTTGCAGAATTGGCTAGTGAGCTTATACTTTGTTTGGATATGATTTGGCTTATGCATCTTTGAGAACTATAAGAGGCCAAATCATAGCTGATTTTATTACCGAACATCGTATTAAGGACATGCATAACATTAATGTTAGCCTTGTCTCTCTAGTATTATGGAGATTATGTTTTGATGGTTCAATTCATAGCAATGGCCAAAGTGTTGGTGTTGTTTATATATCTCTTTATGGTACTATTTTTGAAACCTCATGCCACTTAAAATATTTTTGCACAATAATAAAAGCCGAATATGAAATTTTATTCGGTTTGGAGCTTTTGGTTGCCATAGGTGCTATACATGTTGAGGCTTTGGTTGATTCGTTATGAGTAGTATAACAAATATCCAAGAGTTATCAATATTTTGACGAATCACTTATAGTTTATCTTGAGGTATGTCTAGATGCAAAATTTACCTTGGGTTCCTTTTAACATTGTTCATATTTCTGGACATGACAATTCAAGAGAGTTGGCACAGCAAGCATCTGACTACTATGTTAATCATGGTGTATTGCATTTATGTCAATAGCCGATGCTTAGTCTCGTCAACAGAGGTAAGGCCGAACCGAAGTCCACCGCTTCGGCCACTAATAAAAAAAATTATGTAGGCGAAAGTAAGGATCGGAGAAAGTTTATTGTTGATTATCTGAAAAATCCTAGCAAAAGGGTGAATGATATGATTCAGAGGATGATCTTGAGATACATATCTATGGAGCTTTATCATTGGATTGTTAAGGAAATTGAGAAGGTTTCACCCAATTTTGCATCAAGAATTCAAAGAAATAATGGCCGATATTTATTTATCAACCAAGCACATGCAAAGTGGCCGATGGAGTGTTGACATCGTCCTTAGAACCAACACGGTACAAGTTATTTTTCGGCATACTACCTTTGCCGAAAAACAGGGGGGCATGTGTTGACGCTCAAAAATGGCATGATCGCAAAGAGTTACTTGAGTCTGTAATGGAATGAGGTTAAAATTATGAGTTCATGTCACCATTTTATGGCCCTTGTCAAGATGATCGAAATAAATATGAAGATGAACCAAAACGGAGCTCAAGTGCAAAAGACATGACAATTTTGGAGATACCCGTGTTGACACCAGATTAAAGAATGGCATGAAACCTAATTAATACGACCTCTGATGGAAAAAGTTACAACTACAAAGTTCTTCATCTCGTCGAAACGGACGATTTTGATATAAAAATCGTCTTAATCTGAGGTCGTATGCAACCTGTGGAGGCAAAACAAGGCCAGAAACAGAAGCTGCAGAATCATTTCGGACCGACCGAGTTGATTTGATCGGTGACACCGAGTTGGTCCGAAAATTTACCAGAGAGTTGACAATGTTGACTCGGTAGGACCGAAATGAACCAATTGGTGAGACCGAGTTGGTCCGAGAAATTACCAAAGATTCCTGTCCGAGTTAGGTTAGGGTTTTTGATGTTTTGGATGGGAATTTTTAGTCCCTTTCTTATACGGAAAGTCCAGCCGCCTCATAAATAGATAAGAGGTGACGGCCGATTGAACAACACACAATCGAACAAATCATATACCACTTTTTATCTTTTATCTTTTCTCCTTGACCCTAGTTCTTCTTCTTCCTCGTTTTTCGTTCATTCTTCTTCATTGCAGGGCGGCGAACCTCGAGGCCCTAGGGGCGGTCAGGCCGACCTAGGGCAGCCCATAGCCGCCACGCGCCCTGACGGGGTCCCTCCCGGGCGTGTGGGGTTTTGGGTCCTTAAAAGCACCCACCGGATTGCTTGCGTACCGCGCTTCCGGACGGGTCTCCTTCGACGTGAGCTGTGGTGCATCACCCCCGACGTCGAGGGTATACGGTGACGTGTTCGTGTGCGAACAAGACGCACCACTGACGAGCAGTCACATGCACAAGCCAAGTTATACTGTATCTATCGATGTCATCGGATCAGATCGCGGTTTCGGTAAAATATTAGTTTGGTTCCTTCAGCTTTCGGCTGACTGCAAAAGATGCTGCTGCTTTAGTTAGTCCCTCCGGGCCAAAAATAAAAACAAACACAGAAGTTCGTAAAAGGAACAAGTAGAGCTGGTTGCCCTTATTATTACTTTCCTAGCTACCACTCTCGGTTGACCATTTGATTTTCCCAACTTCGATATATTCTCGAATTCGAAGGAGATCATCGTGAATAGGAGACCACTGCGGATTCAATCTATTAAAAAAATCAATCCGTACACGTCATGTATGATGTGGTATCCTTTCAGCATCGGAGCATGAGATCAGACAACACGCCACTGTACGTGTTCTTGTACTGCTACTGGATTAATTTTCTTTAAAATCACGTACAGAAATAGCGGGGTTTATAGTAGTATTGGAAAAGTAGTTTTTCTCATAGCTTCATGCGAGATTATAACAATTTTTTTGATTCCGAGAAGTGGATAAGATCTGACATTAGAGCAGGAAAAAGGATGCTGACGTGTCCTCATCGTCCTGTACCCTTTCTTCACAGATTCGGCTTGGACCATGGGGAAATATCATGATGCAACCCTTCACATTCTATCTTGCTTCAAATTTTGAAAGTTCATATTTAAATGTTGCGAAAAATTCTAAAACAATTGTGGATATTTCGAAATTTGTGGACCTTTCTCCTTCTTCCCAGCCTGTACACTGGCACCATATGCGCCGATGTGCATTGCCACGCATGCACAAGTAGGTGGAAAAAAATGGCCTGCAAAAGACCCTGACCCGCAAAATAACCGTTAAAATGCGGGTCGACGGTGAAAATCCCGCCCGAACAGACACCGCAAACGTGGCCGGCCCGCAAAAATTTTTGAGGAGCGCAGCAAAAACTCGGCCCCAACCCGCGTATTCGCGGGTTTCCGCCTCGCCCCTACGGTGCCCCGTATCGCAGTGAAGCAGTTGGCGGGAGGGATATTTCAGCCCGCGCCCCTTTCCCCACCTCCTTCCGTCGCCGCCCGCCACAGGTTCTGCCCGTTCGCCGCCGCCGATTCCGGCCAAATCTGCGGGCGAAATCGCGCCGCCGGGGCGTCCCTCACCCTCCACCACCGCTAGGCTGCACCGCCCCCCGGATCCGGCGAAAAGAGCCGCCCCTCGTTGCTGTCGCCGCCGGGAATCGACCGCCCTCAAGCCGCCCTTCGTCGCCGTCGGTTAGTATTTTTTTTGTGCTTCGTGTCGAGTGGTCCGCAAAGTTGGTTGATGCAGCGTGCGCTTCTCGTTCATGTAGATGGAATTGAGCATGTGTGAGAAGTTTTTGCTCTCCGATTCGTCTGATTCGGACGACTTGGATGTTGAGATGATGCTCTCCAACTTTCGGCAACAGACATTGGTGATGGCTCTTGCCATCAAGGAGCATGAAGACGAGAACCGAAAGAGGCGGCGTGGATCGACCGTCGGGCGTCTTTGCATTCCTCGGAATCGCAATCTCGGGAACGAGATGTTGATGCAAGACTATGTCGCGGAGAATCCAACGTATCCACCGCACCTCTTCCGGAGAAGGTACCGAATGCGCCGATCCATCTTTATGAAAATTGTTCAAGCTTGCGAGGCAAATTGTCGATATTTTACTCAACGAAGAAATGATGCGGGCTTGAAGGGATTTAGTGCATGTCAAAAAATCTTGGCAGCTATGCGGGTGATTGCATATGGCGTTCCGGCTGACTATGCCGATGAGTATCTTCGCATTGGTGAAGATACTACAATTGAGTCAGTGCGTAGATTTGCCAATGTGATCGTCCGTGTCTTTGGTCCCGAATATCTTCGGGCACCGAACGAGAATGACACGAATAAATTGATGGCATCTAATGAGAGCAGAGGTTGGCCTGGCATGCTAGGTAGCATTGATTGTATGCATAGGACATGGAAAATTTGCCCGAAGGCATGGCAGAGAATGTATTGTGGCAAGCCTCGTGATGCAACAATTGTGCTAGAGGCCGTAGCATCCGAGGATTTATGGATTTGGCATTGCTTCTTTGGTATGCTGGGTGAGGGAGTCCTGGATTAGGGGGTATCCGGACAGCCGGACTATATACTTTGGCCGGACTGTGGGACCGTGAAGATACAAGACTCAAGACTTTGTCCCGTGTCCGGATGGGACTCTCCTTTGCGTGGAAGACAAGCTTGGCGATCCGGATATTATATTTCCTTCTTTGTAACTGACTCCGTGTAAACCCTAGCCCCCTCCGGTGTCTATATAAACCGGAGGGTTTAGTCCTTAGAGGGACGATCGCAATCATAATCATCATAGGCTAGCTTCTAGTGTTTAGCCTCTACGATCTAGTGGTAGATCAACTCTTGTAACACCCATATCATCAATATCAATCAAGCAGGAAGTAGGGTTTTACCTCCATGGAGAGGGCCCGAACCTAGGTAAACATTGTGTCCCTTGCCTCCTGTTACCATTAGCCTAAGACGCACAGATCCGGACCCCCTACCCGAGATCCGTCGGTTTTGACACCTACATTGGTGCTTTCACTGAGAGTTCCTCTGTGTCATCGCTGCAAGGTTTGATGGCCCGTCCAATCATCAACAACAACACGATCAAGGGTGAGACTTTTCTCCCCGGACAGATCTTCGTGTTCGGCGGCATCGCACTGCGGGCCAATTCGCTTGGCCATCTGGAGCAGATCGACAGCTATGCCCCTGGCCATCAGGTCAGGTTCGGAAACTTGAACTACACGGCCGATATCTGCGGAGACTTGATCTTCAACGGATTCGGGCATGCGCCAGGAGCGNAAGACTTTGTCCCGTGTCCGGATGGGACTCTCCTTTGCGTGGAAGACAAGCTTGGCGATCCGGATATTATATTTCCTTCTTTGTAACTGACTCCGTGTAAACCCTAGCCCCCTCCGGTGTCTATATAAACCGGAGGGTTTAGTCCTTAGAGGGACGATCGCAATCATAATCATCATAGGCTAGCTTCTAGTGTTTAGCCTCTACGATCTAGTGGTAGATCAACTCTTGTAACACCCATATCATCAATATCAATCAAGCAGGAAGTAGGGTTTTACCTCCATGGAGAGGGCCCGAACCTAGGTAAACATTGTGTCCCTTGCCTCCTGTTACCATTAGCCTAAGACGCACAGATCCGGACCCCCTACCCGAGATCCGTCGGTTTTGACACCTACATTGGTGCTTTCACTGAGAGTTCCTCTGTGTCATCGCTGCAAGGTTTGATGGCCCGTCCAATCATCAACAACAACACGATCAAGGGTGAGACTTTTCTCCCCGGACAGATCTTCGTGTTCGGCGGCATCGCACTGCGGGCCAATTCGCTTGGCCATCTGGAGCAGATCGACAGCTATGCCCCTGGCCATCAGGTCAGGTTCGGAAACTTGAACTACACGGCCGATATCTGCGGAGACTTGATCTTCAACGGATTCGGGCATGCGCCAGGAGCGCCGGACAGTCACAACGAGCACGGCCTAGACCTGCTGTCGGACAATGCTCGGGATATCGCCCCTGCAGGAGCCCCGGACCTAAATCTGGAGCAGATTGCGTCACCTGAGGACGGGTGGATGGACCCCGCCCTAGAGGCCGCACACTCATAGGCGGTAGAGCCGAACACAGACTTCACCCCCAAGGAAGCCTGTGACACCGGACCCCCGGACTCATATCTGGTTGTAGGTTCCAGTCCGCGCGCCTCCAAGCCCGCCGAATCTGGTTGGGCTCCGGTAATGGAGTTCATCGCTGCGGATATCTTCCAGCACTCGCCCTTTGGCGACATGCTGACCTCTTTAAAGTACCTCTCTTTGTCAGGAGACTCTCGGCCGAACTATGTCCGGCTCGAGTGGGAAGCAGGCGACGAAGGAATTCGTTGCCCACCCACCACCCACTTCATAGCCACTGTCGACGATGTATCAGACATGCTTGACTTCGACTCTGATGATACCGACGGTATGGACGTGGGCACAGGAGACGATTCAGAACCAATGGGGCGCTGGACTGCCACCTCGTTATACGATATATACATGGTGGATACGCCCAAGGAGGACGGCGGCGATAATCCAGAAGACAAAACCCCCGGGCAAAAGCCAAAACGATGACGCAGACGCTGCTCCAAGTCCAGCAACAGTAAAAATAGCGATAAGAGCGCCAGAAAGATCAACACCCCAGTCAACTCCGAAGGCAACAACGACCATATGGACCCAGCAATGGAGCAGGATGAGCCAGGACACGCCGAACACAGCTCGGAGCAGACGCCCGATCACAATGATCCCGAGGGACAAATTCACCAAACCGACCCGGGACAAGAGCACAGTCCGGATGACGATGCATTCATCATACCGAAAACACTCTTGGAACAAGATAACCTCCACAGAAGGCTTATGGCCATTGCGAGAAGTCTAAAGAAGCAGAAGCAACGGATAAAAGCCGCACAAGAAACACTCAATCGCAGATGGAATAAAGTGCTAGACACTGAAGAAAAGTACGGCGACGATCGCCATACAAAGAGCTATCCAAAATGTAAGCTGCTGCCAGAATTTGATGACGAGGCCGTTCCACCAAAGAACAACACGGCCAGGAGACCGGACAAACCACTTCATAACCGCAACAGAGCAGCTACCGACGCTGCACACGATTTACGCGAGCTCCTGGATAAAAAAGCCGGCGCGGCTAGGTCCATCTATGGATCTAAAGGACACACCCCGACGCAGGACTATGGTCACCAAAATGATCATACCGATCGGATACCAGTTCAGAATCAACACCGGACACAACAACAACCGACGGCATGCCACAACACGTCCAGATACAGAGGGGCTGCTCACCCCCTGTGCTTCACCGAAGAAGTACTGGACCATGAATTTCCACAGGGTTTTAAACCTGTGAATATAGAGGCATACGACGGAACGACATACCCAGGGGTCTGGATCGAGGATTTTCTCCTGCATATACACATGGCTCGTGGGGACGACCTGCACGCCATCAAATACCTTCCCCTCGAGTTGAAGGGGCCAGCTCGACACTTGTTGAAAAGCCTCCCCAAAAATTTAATTGGAAGTTGGGAGGAACTCGAGGACGCTTTCAGGGCCAATTTTCAAGGGACGTATGTCCGGCCTCCGGATGCGGACGATTTAAGTCACATAATCCAACAGCTCGAAGAATCCGCCCGCAAGCTTTGGAACAGATTCCTCACTAAGAAGAATCAAATTGTTGATTGTCCGGATGCCGAAGCCTTAGTGGCCTACAAACACATCATCCGGGACGAGTGGCTCGCCAGACACCTCGGCCAAGAAAAGCCGAGGACAATGGCAGCCTTAACAAGCCTTATGACCCGCTTTTGCACGGGTGAAGATAGCTGGTTGGCCCGTAAAGGCACCAGCGACCCAAGCACATCCGAAATAAGGGATGGCAACGGGAAGCCACGACGCAATAAAAATAAACGTCAAAACAAGGAAGAGAGCCCGGACAACACAACGGTCAACGCTGGATTCAGGGGCTCTCAACCCGGTCAACAAAAGAAGCCATTTAAAGGCATCAAAGAGGGACAGTCCGGTCTGAACAAAGTCCTGGACAGACTGTGCCAAATTCATGGCACTCCCGACAAACCTGCGAACCACACCCACAGAGAATGTTGGGTCTTCAAGCAGGCCAGCAAATTAAATGCCGAACACAAGGGAAGGAAAACACCAAGTGAAGACGAGGACGAGCCTCGCCAGCCGAACACTGGGGGGACAGAAGAAATTCCCACCATAGGTAAAAATAGTAAACATGATCCACGCGACTCACACACCCACGATAAGGCGCGAACGCCCGCTCAGAGACGCATACGCTGTAGAGCCCGTCGCCCCTAAACTTAACCACTGGTCGGCCTGCCCGATCACCTTCGATCACAGGGACTACCCGACTAGTATGCGGCACGGAGGATCAGCTGCCTTGGTGCTCGACCCAATAATCGACGGATACCATCTCACTCGCGTCCTCATGAACGGCGGCAGTGGTCTTAATTTAAAATACCAGGACACTGTCCGCAGGATGGGGATAGACCCATCCAGAATCAGCCAAAGTAACACCACCTTTGAAGGGGTGATACCAGGCGTTGAAACCTACAGCAGGGACTCCATCATACTGGAGGTAACATTCGGTTCCCCCGGCAACTCCAGAAGCGAAGAACTACTCTTCACCATCGCCCCCCTCCAAAGCGGCTATCATGCATTGCTTGGGAGAACGGCCTTCACCCGCTTCAACGCAGTACCGCATTACGCTTACCTTACACTCAAGATGCCCGGTCCACGTGGCGTCATCACCGTTAACGGAAACACAGAGTGCTCCTCACGCACGTAGGAATACGCGACGGCTCCAGCAGCCGGAATCTAAGCGGCCTCCAATAACGGAAAGCATGACTGGTCGTTAAGACCACGGACACGGTTAGACGAGTCCGGAAGCCCGAGCTAGGGTGACATACATGCAATCCCATAGAGGACACCAGGGGCTATAGATATTTAATAAAGCCCCACAGTTGGCTTAACCTTATTAACAGGCCAATGTCTCACACTGTTACTATCCATCGCACGCTTACGTTATACTCTTCTACATGAGTTGTTCTTTTTACATACACCATTCATGCGATACCCTTCCAGGACACGACACAACGGAGACAAAGGCGCAGACGTGCAGCAGGGCCCCGCTCAAAGGTTTCTCTTTAGATTAAGCCCTTGTGTAAACCTTTTTATTGTCTCTTGTTGTTTATAAATCCCATGGGTACTATATCCACAGAGGGTACTGCCGCTATTGGCATTTCGCCACGACAGACTAATGCACGTACCTGGAAATATAGGGTTTATAACGAAAGGGCATTCTTCAGCCCACTTTATGTTACAAAGTCTGAATACCTTCGGGAGTGTTCGGTGTCACGAGTTTGGCCTTATATGCATCAGCTCTGAATCATGTCTTTGGTCAAATGTTGGGATTGCCCGGCTCCTGGGTTTGTCGCCTTACGTTCCATTCTTATCGGCTAAGGCGACCGAAGGAGAACTACTGCGATTGTGCCCTGGTTATTCCGGATGAGCACCTCAGTAGAGAAAGCCGAAAACTGACTGTCATGATACAGCGAGAGACTGTTCAACCACTCGAAGACTTATCGGAATCCTTAGGATTCCGCCGCATTAACGAAGGACCGTTTTCCGGTCATGTACACGCGCCCGTATTCGTATGCACGTGAAGGTACCAGGGGCTATATAGTAGCCCCGCCGTCAAACTCCTATGGCTAAGTGAAAGTGTTACAGCTATATAGTCCGGTTGCCTAGTTCGACGTGTGATCACCTCCTTAATGGACCAAGACGTTGGATCAAGTGTGATTACGCATTTTTTTGCGAACCCCCCCGCATTGTATGCGCGGGGGCTGAAGCCAACGACTGCTAACTTTCAGATTACACATATACATAAAAACAGTCGCACAGGAGGCACAATAATACTTTCGGGCAAAAAGTATAAATATAGCCTCGTAATCAAAATAACATTGTTTTTACAATAAACACGATTTGTCACTCGAACATGATATTCTTCGAGCACCGAGCCTCTAATAAACGAGCACCTTCTGTTACCTGCTCCAAGTAGTACTCAGCCGGATCCTGGCCTCCCGCCAGATTCTGGGTTGCAACGATGGTGGCCTCCATATCTGTCCAATATGCTTTAACGCGGGCAAGAGCCATCGGTGCACCCTCTATACACGTCGACCTCCTCATGGCATCGATCCGTGATACGGCACCAAGGAATTGTTGCACTAAACCAAAATAACTGTCTGGCTTAGGCTCCTTCAGCCAAAGATGGTATATTACAGACCGCATTGCAAGCCCGGGCAGCCTATGAAGCTCAGCCACAGCAGCCATCTTCTCACTCAACGGCAGTGGGCGCGCGGGAGCATTGAATTGCGACCAGAAAAAGCTTCTCCACTTCTTTATCACCTTGATCCTCAAAAAACTTGGCCGCATCAGCCGTACTCTTCGCCAAGTCCGCATACGCGTCTGCAGGACTCCAGCGTCGATCCTGGGAAGCATACTTCGGATCTAAAAACTTCATCCGCAATAAGTAGGGGTTTCCAGCCGCGATTTCTCCGGCCTGTCGAAGCTCCTCCCGTGCATCCTGTTGGAAATATGCCCTAGAGGCAATAATAAATTAGTTATTATTATATTTCCTTGTTCATGATAATCGTTTATTATCCATGCTATAATTGTATTGATAGGAAACTCAAATACATGTGTGGATACATAGACAACACCATGTCCCTAGCAAGCCTCTATTGGCTAGCTCGTTGATCAATAGATGGTTACGGTTTCCTAACCATGGACATTGGATGTCATTGATAACGGGATCACATCATTAGTAGAATGATGTGATGGACAAGACCCAATCCTAAGCCTAGCACAAAGATCGTAGTTCGTATGCTAAAAGCTTTTCTAATGTCAAGTATCATTTCCTTAGACCATGAGATTGTGCAACTCCCGGATACCGTAGGAATGCTTTGGGTGTACCAAACGTCACAACGTAACTGGGTG
>LR880970.1:50241199-50267652 GCA_904067115.1 Aegilops sharonensis
TGTCTGTTGGGTTGGCACGAATCGAGACTGGGATTTGTCACTCCGTGTAAACGGAGAGGTATCTCTGGGCCCACTCGGTAGGACATCATCATAATGTGCACAATGTGACCAAGGGGTTGATCACGGGATGATGTGTTACGGAACGAGTAAAGAGACTTTCCGGAAACGAGATTGAACAAGGTATCGGGATACCGACGATCGAATCTCGGGCAAGTACAATACGCTAGACAAAGGGAATTGTATACGGGATCGATTGAGTCCTTGACATCGTGGTTCATCCGATGAGATCATCATGGAACATGTGGGAGCCAACATGGGTATCCAGATCCCGCTGTTGGTTATTGACCGGAGAACGTCTCGGTCATGTCTGCATGGTTCCCGAACCCGTAGGGTCTACACACTTAAGGTTCGATGACGCTAGGGTTATAAAGGAAGTTTGTATGTGGTTACCGAATGTTGTTCGGAGTCCCGGATGAGATCCTGGACGTCACGAGGAGTTCCGGAATGGTCCGGAGGTAAAGATTTATATATGGGAAGTCCTGTTTTGGTCACCGAAAAAGTTTCGGGCGATATCGGTAATGTACCGGGACCACCGGGAGGGTCCCGGGGGTCCACCAAGTGGGGCCACCTGCCCCAGAAGGTTGCGTGGGCCAAGTGTGGGAGGGGACCAGCCCCTAGGAGGGCTGGTGCGCCCCCCACAAGGGGCCCAAGGCGCAAGGGGGAGTGGGAGGGGGCAAACCCTAGTTCAGATGGGCCTTAAGGCCCACCTAGTGGGCGCCTCCCCTCTACCCCCTCTTGGCCGCCCCCCCAAACCCATCTAGGGCTGGCCGCCACCCCTAGGGGGTGGAAACCCTAGAGGGGGCGCAGCCCTCCCCTTCCCCTATATATATGAGGCCTATGGGGCTGCCCATAACACACGAGAGCCTCCCTCTCCAGGCGCAGCCCTGCCTCTCCTCCTCCTCCTCTCCCTTGGTGCTTGGCGAAGCCCTGCGGGATTGCCACGCTCCTCCATCACCACCATGCCGTTGTGCTGCTGCTGGATGGAGTCTTCTTCAACCTCTCCCTCTCTCCTTGCTGGATCAAGGCGTGGGAGACGTCACCGGGCTGTACGTGTGTTGAACGCGGAGGTGCCGTCCGTTCGGCACTAGGATCTCCGGTGATTTGGATCACGACGAGTACGACTCCTNGCCTATGGGGCTGCCCATAACATACGAGAGCCTCCCTCTCCAGGCGCAGCCCTGCCTCTCCTCCTCCTCCTCTCCCTTGGTGCTTGGCGAAGCCCTGCGGGATTGCCACGCTCCTCCATCACCACCATGCCGTTGTGCTGCTGCTGGATGGAGTCTTCTTCAACCTCTCCCTCTCTCCTTGCTGGATCAAGGCGTGGGAGACGTCACCGGGCTGTACGTGTGTTGAACGCGGAGGTGCCGTCCGTTCGGCACTAGGATCTCCGGTGATTTGGATCAGGACGAGTACGACTCCTTCAACCCCGTTCTCATGAACGCTTCCGCTTAGCGATCTACAAGGGTATGTAGATGCACTCTCCTTCCCTCGTTGCTAGTTTCTCCATAGATAGATCTTGGTGACACGTAGGAAAATTTTGAATTTCTGCTACGTTCCCCAACACATCCCTGCTTTCAGACCGCGTCTCCTTGGCCGCATCAAGTGTCTTCTTCAGGTCAGCCAAGTTCACCTGATTCTCCTTTTCAAGGAGTTCATACCGGTTGGCGGCATTTTTCAGCTCCACAGCCATCTCGGCTATTTTGTCTTCGCTTCGGCAATGAGTAGCCTGTTCGGCTCTCAACTCTTCGACCGCCTTTAGGGCAGCCGCATTGCTAGCCCGAGCTTGTTCCTTAGCCTGGGCAAGTTCCGCCCTCAGGGCTTCCACAGCAGCAGCATCGTCTGCAGTCCAAGCATATCGCATTAATATTATGCTCCTCTCAATTTTTCCTATACAACATAATAAGGAAAGCAGAGCACATACCTTGTGACTCGTTAAGCCGCTCGTTCACCAGCGTGATATCGGCATCAATAGCTCCAATCTACCTCCTTAGTTCGGCAACTTCAACGGAGCGGTCGGCTGCCGGATCCTGGGACACCTGCGCATATATACAGCGCAATCATTACTTACACAATATGATCCTCTGTTTGTCGCCTAGGGCGGGCAACCAGAGTCTCAGGGGCTACTATCCATATGGAGCACACCTAGCGCGTGCGTCACATCCAAAATTACGTATTTTTTCATTACATACCTCAAAGCCTCTGAGCAGGCTCGTAAAGGCTTCATTCAACCCGGTTGTGGCGGAGGAAATCTTCCCGAGCACCATGCTCATTAATGAACGGTGCTCCTCCGAGAGAGCAGCTCGCTCCAGAAGGCCCGTCAGTGTGCCCGCCCGGACACCGAACTGTGCCGGACCCTTCTCATCGCCCCCCGTGGGAGCCGGACGCTCCGGGCTCAGGCCGGCCGAAGGATTAGCTTCTGGCTTCGGCGGATCCGGACTCCTCCGTGATGACACCTCGGGGTCGCCCGCCTCATGAGGCATAGAGGTTGGTGGGGTCTCACTCTCCATCATCTCCGGAGGGAGATCCCCCGAAGACGAACTCTGTCGAGAAGAGCTGCTAGCCGGACTGCAAAGAATGGATCCTGGTTATTGTTCTCGGAGAAAAGCAGTACCTTCGAACTTACGATTAACTTACAGCTCGGTTGAGGGCTGGCCCGTTGGCGGGCATGACGCGGCGAGGGCACCCTTCGGGGGCAGGGCCCCCTGGTGACGCTTTCTTCCCCTGTTTGGGCACCTCCGTCTCCAAGTCTTCGGAGGCGGCCCTCTTCTTCCNTCGCTCCAGAAGGCCCGTCAGTATGTCCGGCCGGACACGAACTGTGCCGGACCCTTCTCCTCGCCCCCGTGGGAGCCAAACGCTCCGGGCTCAGGGCGGCGGACGGATTAGCCTCTGGCTTCGGAAAATGCGGACTCCTCCGTGATGACACCTCGATGTCGCCCGCCTCAGGAGACGGAGAGGCTGGTGGGGTCTCACTCTCCATCATCTCTGGAGGAAGATCCCTCGAAGACGAACTCTGTTGAGAAGAGCTGCTAGTCGGACTGCAAAGAATGGATCCTGGTTAGTGTACTTAGAGAAAGGTAGTACCTTCGAATTTACGGTTAACTTACAGCTCGTTGGAGGGCTGGCCCGTTGGCGGGCATGACGCGTTGAGGGTGCCCGTCGGGGCAGAGCCCCCTGGTGATACCTTTTTCCCTTGTTTGAGCATCTCCGTCTCCAAGTCTCCGGAGGCGGCCCTCTTCTTCCCGCGCGGGGAGGAGGCTTTAGACTCCCCTTCCAGACTATCCTCCTTAGGGGAGGTAGCAATTCCCTCGGTTTGGATGCGCAGTGTGTGAAGTTTGGCTTCTCTGTTCTTCCCTTCGTCTTTCCCTGAGGGCATCTTGCTAAGCACCCGGCCAAGCATCTTGGCTATGGTAGGACTATGCGAGCCTTCGGGAAGTGGCGCCGGACACCTGATTCTCTCCGCCTCGCTGAGCCATTCCTGGCCACGGAAGATTTTCAAAATAATGATTATGATAAATATAAACAAAGTGTTTGGTTTCGGGGTTACTTACTTGGGTATCTGGGCGATTACAGCTTAGGCCCGCATCCTCGGTGGTGTCCGGACACTTTACTTGTGGTCCGAAGAATAATTTACACATCCCTTCGAGTGTCAGGCCGAAGAAGTGCAGAATAGTCCGCGGACCCTCTGGATTGAACTCCCACATTCGGAGAGGCCGGCGTTTGCACGGCAACATCCGTCGGATTAGCATTACCTGAATTACGCCGACAAGGTTAATGTCCCTCTCAAGAAGCTCCCGGATATGGCTCTGCAGTGTTGGTACATCACTAGCAGACCCCCAATCCCGTCCTACATTGGTCCATGACGCTAGTTGTGACGGAGGGCCCGAACGGAAGTCGGGGGCAGCCACCCACTTTGTGCCTCTGGGAGCCGTGACATAAAACCACCTCCGCTGCCATAAATCGGATACCTCTAGGAAAGAACCCTCTGGCCACGGGGCATCGGCATTCCTGCTTATTACGGCACCTCCGCACTCCGCATGTCGCCCCTCAATCATCTTCGGCTTCACATTGAAGGTCTTGAGCCATAAGCCGAAGTGTGGAGTGACGTGGAGAAAAGCCTCACACACAATGATGAACGACGAGATATGGAGGATATCGTCCGGAGCTAGATCGTGAAAATCTTACCCGTAATAGAACATGAGCCCCCTCACAAAGGGATCAAGGGTGAGACCCAAGCCGCGGAGGAAGTGAGAAACAAATACGACGCTCTCATTAGTCTCGGGAGTAGGGATGACCTGCCCTGGAGCAGGAAGCCTATGTTGGATGTCGGCAGTCAGATATCCGACCTCCCTAAGCCTCGCAATGTCCTCCTCTTTGACCGAGGAGGCCACCCACCGGCCTTGAGGGTTGGATCCGGACATATTGGAGGATCTGGGGTGTTTGAGTTTGGGTCTCGAGTGTTAGAACTCGAGATGCGAAAGGGCGCAAGGGTGGTGGAAAAGAGGTATAGGCCTCGGCCCCTTTATAAAGGGGGTGAATATCAAGAGTCCTCAGCGTGACCGCTTGAGACTTATCTAAAAACACGGAGTCATACCAACAGTCGTCGTGGAGTTGCGCACGCCCGTATTGATGGAAGATCCCGTAATAAGGGGAACACGATCTCTACTTTGGCAGGGCGTGCCAATAAAACCGCCTCGCAACACGTATCAAAGTGGGCCAAGAAAAACCGGTTCGTGTTGGGCCGGGCCACGATGTAGGGGCACGACGTACAAAAATTGCCAGCAGATCAGATTTATGCTATGCTCTCTACGGTGGTATGTGAAGATCATCTTGCGGATCCGGACACGGTTTAAGTGTTCGATAATTACTTTGGAGTATTCGGAGATGGAACCCGCCTTGTAATGCCGAAGACAAAACTGCGCACCGGACTCATCGTCATTGAAGCCTGGTTTAGGGGCTACTGAGGGAGTCCTGGATTAGGGGGTATCCGGACAGCCGGACTATATACTTTGGCCGGACTGTGGGATCGTGAAGATACAAGACTCAAGACTTCGTCCCGTGTCCGGATGGGACTCTCCTTTGCGTGGAAGACAAGCTTGGCAATCCGGATATTATATTTCCTTCTTTGTAACCGACTCCGTGTAAACCCTAGCCCCCTCCGGTGTCTATATAAACCAGAGGGTTTAGTCCTTAGAGGGACCATCACAATCATAATCATCATAGGCTAGCTTCTAGGGTTTAGCCTCTATGATCTCGTGGTAGATCAACTCTTGTAACACCCATATCATCAATATCAATCAAGCAGGAAGTAGGGTTTTACCTCCATCGAGAGGGCCTGAACCTGGGTAAACATTGTGTCCCTTGCCTCCTGTTACCCTTTGCCTAAGACGCACAGATCGGGACCCCCTACCCGAGATCCGCCGGTTTTGACACCGACACCGGGCACTCTCAATGATATCAATGTGTTGCAAAGGTCTCATTTGTTTTCTAGGCTTGCAACTACACTATCAAAGGGCATGAATACACAAAAGGGTACTATCTTGCAGATGGTATACACCCTCCTTGGTGCACATTTGTCAATAGCATCAAAGAACCCAAAACGAAAAAACAATGTGAGTTCGCAAAGATGCAAGAGGCAGCCCGAAAAGACATTGAAAGAGCATTCGGGGTTTTGCAATCTAGGTTTGCTGTTGTTCGTGGTCCTGCTCGTTTTTGGGACAAGCGGACGTTGAAGAACATCATGACATATTGTGTTATCCTTCACAGCATGATTCTCGAAGATGAAAGAGGCATGAACTTAAAATTCTTCTACGACAATGTGGGTAGCTGTGTCAAACCAGCTAGAGACCCTAACCGCATTAGAGATTTTCTTCAAACATACAAGGAGATTGAAAATGCAAACACCCACTTTCAGCTTCAGGAGGATCTCATTGAGCACCATTGGCAAAGGGCTGGACAGTAACAAACTCATTTTTCCATTCATTTGTATTTGTATTCGGGACAAGTTTTGTATTTGTATTCGGTGATTTGAATAATTATTTGTAATGTGGATGATTGTAGTATTGTGTTGGTATTGATAATTATGGTGTGGTATTGATATTTGGCGGACCGGCGTGATGCGGGATGCAGCGGCGCAAAAGCAGACTCCGCAAAGCTGACGCGTAAAAAAGTATATTCCGCGAATATCCTTTTATACGGGTCTGTTGGGGGGTCTGCCTCTGCAGCCAGCCGCGCGGCCCGCAAAGACGTTTTTCCGCGAACTACAAACGCATTTTGCGGGCCGGCGGGACGCGGGGTCTGCTAGAGTTGCTTTAAACATGCATGGAGGCAACAACAACATGAGAACTACAGACCATTCCCGATATTCATTCATGCAGTCAATCAACAGTCAACACCCATACAGAACAGATCAGATTTGGTTTGTTATTTCTCAGGTGCTTAGATTTTTTTTGGTCGTGTCAGTACCTCTTGCTTCTTCCTTCCTTCTTAACCGTGCACCTCTTCAGTGAAGAAGCCCCTCGCCAGAGAAGAACCACCCACTACAATCTATCTTAGGAGGAACTCATAGCTCATTATCTATCCTAGAGGGAAACCATAGCCCAGTTATCTACCTTAGAGGTGTGGGTTGCAGGGGATCACTGGAGTTGTTCATCGTGGTGCAGGGGTTAGAGGGATGGCCGGGACGGTGGCCAGCAACAGGTGTGCGCGGTAGCGCCCGCCGGCCATGGATGATTGAGGCCAACGGTTAGGACGGACAGGCTGGGGGCTGCGGGAGGAAGAAGAGAGGAAGAAGGTTAAAGATCGACAGTGTTATCTGACCATTGGATTAAGATCTAGTGATTCCTGGGATAAGTGATGGATGAATTGTTTTCATGTACATGGTGAATAATCGGTCCTTATCAGATTATGTTTTTGTCAAAAATTGGAAGCTCATTACGCTTCTGGATAATAGTAGCACCCACTCTACCTTAAAAGGAATCGATATGTAGGTACTTCACATCGTGTGCTTTCGACATCAAAGCACTGGAAATTAGTAGTAATTGTTATCCTGAGTATAGAATTTAGAGAGGCAAATGGAGAAAAAGGGCGAATTTTGTTGCTCGCGGTACTCTCATTGTTTTTGGGTCCACCTATCCGCTGAACAATGACATCAAGAAGTGATAGCGACAAATGATGTAACAAATCTAAAAAAATGGTGCATCATGGTAAGACGTTAGAGTACCAAGTAAAAAAAGACCGTTAGAGCACGAAAATACAGATTGGAACATGGCTCCACGCTCATGCATGTGAATGGTAATTTTTTCTAAAAGTATACTAGAAAAAATAAAATAAAGTAAAAAGGATTTTTGGGTATCAAACTTGATCGATCATTCTACTCACGCGTTAAGTTTTGTGAAGGAATGACATCTGCGATATTCTTAGTGAAGAAAATACAATCAATGTCTTACTATTTATTCAAATAGTATTTTGTAATAACTTTGATTTTGACTTGTTTTGTGAAAATAACATGAATATTTCTTCATGAAATTTTACACACGAGTTAGATGGTTGATCAAGATTGATACCCAAAAATTCCATATTTATTTACTATTATAATGGGTGCACACGGAACCATATTCAAAGATATCATGTCTGTGTCGAGTATGTCTAATGTATAACTGGCTGATGGCCTCCGTCTATTTATTATCACTTATCCTCCTTGTGACCTTTTTGTTATTTTGCAGGCTTGTTGAGTTGATGCCCCTAGTATGCACTTTCTTTTTATGTTTTTCGCACTCTTGATGTTGCTTGTGGACCTTAGGTCTTTGATGTGCTGGTATCGTTGTTGTGACTTTATTTATAAAATGAAGAGAGAAGCCCTTATCGCTATGGCTGGGTGGCGGCAATATGATGTTGACATGTCATATAGAGTTATCATTTATAGTTACTCATATAATGAGGCTAGCTATAAACTTGGCAACTGGGCCAGTCATTTTTGCCCCTTCGCCTTTTCTATTTCTTCAATTTATTTTATTCATCTAGGAGTATGTGAAGAGGTAGGTTTTTGCATGACCACCCACTCACCACATTTTTTGTTGTCTGCCTTCTCCATGTAGACAAAAGTTCTACATAAACGGTATAAACTCCTTATTATGCTTGATTTGTGCATGGTGTGCCTTCGTCATATGGGCAATAGAAACTACAACACTGTATTTGCGAGGATGGTGAGGGATTGTCAGAGTTGTCCTGAGTTGTGCATTTGGTGGTGTCGGTGTCCTTCCTCCCTCGTTGTTCTTTGTGGTGTGTGTCAAACCTTCGTCATTCGAAGCCTTTGATGGTGATAGACTATTTTCTCTTGGCTTGTCTGCCTCTTTGTGCGAGCATGATCACCACTTGAGTGACATCTTACATTAGTCGTGCACACATATACTTGCTAGGATTTCAGAAAGTTATGGTGACAACACATTCTGACTTCAATTTAGTGATGCTTCTCGAGTACCCAGTTTCGAGCTCCGGACTAGAACTGCAGGTCATAGTCATAGTTGGTCATACCTGACAATGATGGTACTTTTACGTTGTTACCCTGTTGAAGACATTGCTCATACGTGATCTTTAGGCTAAAAACCCAGAATCTAGCCTCTGGTAGTTTGGTTCGACGACAACAACATTTGGGGTCAGTCGACATTGTTGCTGAAGAAGCTTTCCCCTTGTCCTTGTATTGTCAGGAGATGGTTGGTGCTGATGGTTGTTTATTATAGTTCTTTGGTTGTTGTTTTGATCGCTTCATTTTTATTCTTCTTTGTGTGTATTAATTTTGAATGTGTGCATTCTCACCATGCATAAGCCATGCATCATTTTAAGTGAACAAGGGCATCTTCAACGCGCACCCTCAAAACTCCCACAAAGGTCCGGACCGAGCTGTGCGGACACTACAAGCCATCCAATGTGGTACCCCATCAAACCGCAGATGCGGCCGCTTGTCCAAAATCCCACAAACCAGATGAAAACCACAGGGAGGTTTGCAGGCGTCCTGACCGCCGCCACGTACGGCCAAAAAACCCTCTCCGCCTAAAAAACTCTCTACCACGAAGCGGTTGTCATGTATTCATATCAGTCAGGCCACTCCAGAGCAAACGTGACTCCACACGGTATTGACGCCGGTTAGAGGGATCGTGACCGGATGAGCGGGCGTCGTTGCTTTAATGCTGATGCAACAACGGAGAAGCCTACTCCGACCAATGCACCGCATTGAAACCGACTGTCCGCCCATTTGCCCGCCCACACCCATTTATGCACGGCTATGACGCCCTCCACACCACACCCTACATCCTCTTCTCTCTGTTCACCACCCCTCCGCTCCTTTCCGTGTCCATTTGCTGTCGTCAACGATGCCAAAGTTGTTGTTCTCCACACCAGCAAGTGGCAGCTCCGGATCTCCTTCCGGATCCAGATCTTGGTGGCACCGCCGTCGCTCCCCTAGGAAGGAGAAGATCATCCTCTCCTCTAGCCACGAGGAGGAGCAGGGGCCGCAACCGTGTCTCCTCGCAGAGGCAGCGACGACATAAGAGGAGTACCAGGCGCAAATGAAAAATCATGCTCGAGCGGTCGCGTCAACTACCGTGATCCCGTGCAGCCCTCGCCACCGCTCCACCGCGTCAAGGCGTACTATAAATTGATTTAGGGCTTTTTAGGCTTTAGTTGAACGGACGAGATGTTTCGTTGACATTTTTGTGACCCATGATCCAACTCACTCCACGGTCTAGAAGCATCATGCCCCTCCCGGTTCATGGGACAGCTGGCTGTGAACAAAAGGCTATCACAAGCAGGCTCATGCGCGATCCACTGCTCCGTCCTGATCTTGTTTCAGTGCTCAACTGTACCACCCATGCCAAACGCATCAGATTCTGTTTCGCCAATGCTGTCGTGCAAGGAAGGAACAATGCACACCAGCTGGGCTCATGACGACATGGACGGTCGAGAAGCATCGCCGCACCGTCGGTGCACCTGAGAGCACCCAGACGTGTATACACACGGCTAGGGCTGTGCACACTCCTCCGACGATCCTCACATGCATGCACAGATCGGTGAAAGTGGTTTCTCTGAATAAGCCAATCGGATCAGACCAGATCATGTCAGGTTATCTATGATTAAGTTTCTGGCAGTACTCGTTCATTTCAGTCAATGGTAGATCGACGGCCATGCCAATCACACGACATTGCGTTCTGTTATGCCACAAACGGTTTTGGTAGCTGCTGGCAAAATCTCCTTTTCTTTTCTTTTCTTGAGGTTCCGGGTGCCTACAAGATGCAGCTGCTTTGCTCCCTTTTAGCTGGACTAGAAAAGAAGAAGAATGAAAACAGAGATCTAGTAGTGATCCTTTTTCCTACAACTTTCGGTTGACTATAAACGATTCTTTCCCAATGTTAGAATAAATCCGAGGAACACCGTCGATCATCCGAGGACCAAGCAATCACACGAGCACGACACCGAGATTTGTTAACGAGGTTCACCGATATGGCTACATCCCCGGGGCATGACTACAGGCGCTCCTCCCCGTGACACCGTCACAATACCGCACACCGGCCATCCGGGCGCCGGCACACGCCGCCGGCTCCCCCTTGCGTGCCTGTGCTATTATGTTGGCATAGGTTACATCGTGTGTCTACCCCCGCTATATATGAGAGGCCTGGGATACAAGTATCCTACTAGGACACGACTCCATATCCTATCTAAACACAATACAACTACAAGTCCAACTGTAACCTACCTCGTACACTATATTTGACACAACTCCAACAAACTCCACATTGGCGAATATACTCCACCACCCTGGATTTGTCCATGCGTCAAACTTCCATGTACATTGGACTTGAGCTTATCCCATGAGTACCGCTGCTACTCCAAAGACTCCATGCGACTCCACCTACAACTTGTAGTCCCTTCTTTTCTTGACCACAGTCAACGCTCGAGCAAAATTAAGTTCTTTGTTACTCTAGTTTGCGCTCCCAACTTCCAGAGTATCAGTCCAACACCATCACACACCGATCACTGACCTGCGTGAAAGTGAACAACTCACATATTGGGTGTCACACATAAGAGTTACCTGAACTCAAAATCACAGCTCCTTTCTTGACCGCCTGTCTGAAACTTGAAGGAATTTCACCATTACTTGTAGTCATCCCGAGTCTAATTCACAGTTGTCTCACCACATGTATGACCACCAGAGCCCTGGCCCGTCTCCATGTCCGTGCATACCGCACGCCTCGCCGCTATTACCGCGTCGAGCCTCCGCTGCCCCGGTCGAGTCTCAAGGGTCGCAAAACCACACCACTCAACCCCCACTGCAGAGTACCACCGATCATCACCGACCGATGACGAGTTTCACGCTTCCATCAGACCACTGGGCTCCAGTCCGAACTACGTGTCCCTCGCTTTTTTTTCGCCTGCTGAATAGGCTTCGACCCCGTCGACTTACGCCGTAGCCCCTTAATCCAGATCCACCTTCAACATGACTCCATGGTAGATGACCAGTCCACCCCTGCGCCTCATCGACTTCAAGCTCCGTGTATACACCACCTTGAATCAAACCCGCGCCATAGTCTTGTCGAAGCCACACAAGCCCTCGGGGCCTGTGTCACGTGTTTCCAAGCCCCAGAAGTCGGTCACCATCTGCATCACGCTCATATGTCGTCGTCGCCGATCCCACCACCGTCTTCTGTACCAACCGACTCACGTCGATCTGTCAGACCGTCCAAGTCTGACCCAGCCGAACTTATCCGACTGTATGACACGCTCAAGGCTCCCAAATCGTCTTCCGCGAATTTCCATCCATCACATGATAATTCCATCTCAGCTGACATGACTTCCCGCAACGCCTTCAAGCATCTCTGTTGTGCCAACAAATCTTTCACCCTTGTCTGTCATAACCCAAGGTTTTCAATTCGGACGAACTTCTTCACCTCAAACCTAGTACCCGTTGGTACCGTGGTTCTTTGTATGACTAACCCTGTGAAAGAAAATAACTATTCACGTAATGCCCAAGTACACCTAGATGTACTGGCAGCAAATTCCTATCAAGAATTACTCTTGGCTTTCACACGTGGTAGTAGTTTCCTTGGCACCAATTCCAATGTTGGCTAATTGCTTTTGCCTTGCCAACGCCTATGCAAGTACTTGATGGATACGTATCGCTTGACGGATCTTTTTCCTTGCGCCGACTGATTTGCCTGCCTGTTCGTGTCTATGGAGACTCGGTCTTCTTTTGTTTCCAAAACAAATCTCTGTCCACAACTTTCGATTGAATTGCTTTGATCGATCATACTGCACCACGCGCTTGTAGCGCACGTCGTCAGGCCACTGTCCACCAAGGGCCGCTCTGCGCAAAGCTATGATGGCCCACCACAGCGGTGCTTGGGTTTCCTTGCCACGCTAGATGCTGCAACGCATCGCCAGAGCCTGCTGCTACGCCGCCGTCGCCCTGAATAGATCACCGAGACTGCCATACGTACGCGCGCATCGCCCTGTGCTTCTTCCAAACACGACGCCGTCGTCAAATCTTCAAGAGCAATCTTGATCCACCGACGCGACAATATCCGCTGCCATGTCTCCAATCATACTCATTGCATCTCGCTAGATCGCATCGACAGCTTCCACGTGTTCTCTTCTAGATCAACAATTCACAGCCTCCGAACAACCTAGCTCATGATACCACTTGTTAGAATAAATCCGAGGCACACCGTCGATCATCCGAGGACCAAGCAATCACACGAGCACGACACCGAGATTTGTTAACGAGGTTCACCGATATGGCTACATCCCCGGGGCATGACTACGGGCGCTCCTCCCCGTGACACCGTCACAATACCGCACACCGGCCACCCGGGCGCCGGCACACGCCGCCGGCTTCCCCTTGCGCGTGTGCTATTATGTTGGCATAGGTTACATCGTGTGTCTACCCCCGCTATATATGAGAGGCCTGGGATACAAGTATCCTACTAGAACACGACTCCATATCCTATCTAAACACAATACAACTACAAGTCCAACTGTAACCTATCTCGTATACTATATTTGACACAACTCCAACACCCAACATCTGAAGTCAGCATGATTCCCAAGATTCGAATGAGACCACCCACCCCAAAAAAGGAAACATTGCGCGTCCAGCTAACAGAAGTATCTATCTGAAAATCAGTAGGTGGTATCCTCTCGGCCTCTGTTCCGTTCGTGTACACAGGCACTACATTATTATATTTTAAATATTATAAGAAGGTAGCTTTCTCGCTTGCTTCCTGTTGGAAGTAACCATTTTTCTGCTCGAGTAGTTTATTGGTTCCTCATCCTGGAAGTGGATATGATCGGAGGTGAGTGGACAGCAGAAAGAAGATGCGGATGTGTCGTCTTTGTGGCCCTGTACCTTTGCATCGCACCTTGAGCTTGGATTGGATCATAAGCTCCTTTCCCCCCAACCTGGAGTACATGTACATACGCTGCTGGCGTGGCACTCCGCACTCGCATCACATGTGCCTTTCAGCACGCGTGCACGCACAAGTGGCTCGTCACAAAACAAAACACGCATGCATGCAGCAAGGAAGCAGATCAATCTCGAGCATCTACAGAACGGCAGCCCAAACCATCCTCAAACGCCCGAGTAGGCTAGTGACCGGTGACGAGTTTTTGACCCGGGAAAATATCTAGTGCTATCATGTTTTAGATGCTACCATGATACAAGCTTCTGGGCTATTGGATCTCAATAACTCTGCAACATTTGCAAAAGCACCTACGAAGAGTCCAAAAATAGCGCATCGATTCAGCAGGTCCAACAACTCCCGGATGCCGTCCAATCTAAGAATCCGACGGCCCTTATGTCCGTATCACGGTAGCATTTAAGTCTCGGTAGCACCAGATACTCTCCCTTTTTGACCCAAATAACCCTCTTAAAGAAGCTTCAATCACCCGGACTGACCGGCACCCCTCATATTCAGCCCAAATATGAGGCGGCACGTGTGCACCCAGGCTCGTCCGTCACATCAGCCCGGCCCACCCCAACCCCACATATATCCTATCTGATGAACCCTAGACCTCGGTCCACTCTACTCATTCCGTCCTCTCCTCTTCCCAATCCGTCCTTTCCTCTTTCCGATCTGTCCTCTCCTCTTCTCACTCTGATTCATGGCAGACAACCACAGCGGCTCCGGCTCCAACGGCAACGAGAGTGACGTCGACGCGGTCGCTCTTCACATTGCTCTGCGCCGGTCCCGTCTTGATCAGGGCGGCAACAGCGGTGGGAGCTCACTGAGCGACGCGTCGTTCCCCTTCGTCCGTCGTCGCACTGCGGGCGACGTTGCCGGGTCCTCTCGTCTGGTGCGCAACACCAGTCGAAGCGCTGCCTACTCCGCCCCCACCGCCACCCCGTCCATTCAACCTCCTGAGAGCGTTCACGGGCACCGTTGGGTGCTTGTGCCCTCGTCGGCGCCAGGTCGGTCGAGTACGCAGCAACACACGAGGGAGGCCATGGCGGTGGGCGACGCGTCGGCGAGGCACCTGGCACTCGCACGCGCGTCGTTCGACTCCGAGGACATGCTCATTGCGTCCATCCTCCAACGGTCCTTGACAACGGCGAAGACGGATGCGCGACGGCTGGGGCGAACTGGATATGATCGGAGGTGAGTGACAGCAGAAAGAAGATGCCGACGTGTCGTCTTGAGCTTGGATTGGATCATGCGACGCACCTTTTTCCCAACCTGAGTACATCTACACACACTGCTGGCGTGGCACTCGCACCACATGTGCCTTTTTGCATGCATGCATGCCGCCAAGGAAGCAGATCAATGTCAGGTTATCTGCTCAGATGCAAGTTTGCCTTTTTGCATGCATGCATGCCGCCAAGGAAGCAGATCAATGTCAGGTTATCTGCTCAGATGCAAGTTTCAGGCCAACTCCATCGTGGGACTCTAAACGCACGTCCGTTGTGTCCGGTTTCTGTCTGTTTAGATTGGGATTTGGAGTCGTGTCCAGGCCCGTCCTGGGATACGGTGGCCGTGCGCCCAGCGCGCGGCCGCATCCATTTGCCCCATCCTGTCCGCGTATATTTCTTTGCAAGTCCTTAAACATTTTGACTAGTAAAGCAAGACCAAAGAAAACAAGAACCACAAGAATACATTTGAGAAGATACCCAACTTCCATAACTGCTCCCTTGAGTTGGGTTAGGGCCTTCTCGATGTACTCATTGTTGATCTGTGGAGGAGGCACGACGTTGCATCCTCCTTTCTTCTTCAAGCCAGAAGTCGACGTTGCTTCCTTACACGTAGTATCGTGCCTTGTTGCTTCTTCGCACGTAGTATCGTGCCTAGCCTCTAATCTAGCAACAAGTGCACTTGTCTCATCTAAAGCCTCTAGGCTAGCTAAAAGTGCACGAACATGCAATACATTTCGCTCTATCAACATATCGATGTACTCTTCTTCCCAATACCAAAACTTGCATCCGTTCTACACAATAAAACTTAAAGTTTAGCACCACTAGTCTAATCGAAAGCACAAACCGAAGCTAAAAGAGCACATACCCCATCGTTTAAGCACTTGATAAACACCCATCCAGGATGCTCCGGCGTTGTAGACACGCGGCGCACGACCACCCTTGGGCAGTGGTCGCACTTGATGAGGGGCAACGGTGCACCGACGAGCTTTTGGGCAAGCACCGAGCCCGGCCGCCCGCCATTCGCGTATCTGCCGACGGGCCACCGACGGTGCAGATCCGAGCGGCTAGAGGACGAGCCACTTCCTGCATGTGGCCTTGCGGCCCTGCCAGGGCCTTCCGGCGAGGTTCCCGGCCAGTCCACGGCGCGGTCCGGCCTCCCACAGCCGGGCGAGCTCAAGACCGACCGGATCCGCCCCAAATCCGGCCGGCGGGCGCGCAAACAAGGTGGCCGTGCTTGGGTAGCTCGGCGGCGACGAGAGGAAGGGGCTGGGCAAGCGCGCGTCCGAGTTGCACGGCTGCAATGGCAGCGGGCGGCCGGCGGCGGCGAGGGGAAGAGAGGGGAAGAGTAGAGTGGATGCGGCCGGAGGGAGGAAGGGGGGCGGATAGAAAAAGGCCCGTCCTGTGCCACCGACGGGCGAGCCAGGGAAGGACACGCGCAGACGACCCGCGCGTCCGCGTTGTGTCCGTTTCACCCCAAAAGCGGCGCAAACTTGAGCCGCGGATGGATCGAAAGCGGACACAAAGCGGACAAATGTCCGTCTGCGCACGCGTGTTGGGCCGTCTCGTTTGTTCCTTTTACCCCAAACAGACGGAGGCTGCCAGGATAGGGTTGCACGGTGGAGTTGGCCTCAGACCAACCCCAATTTTAATTTGCTCTTCATTTATTCATCCCTTGGTTCATGCAGCCAGTCAAAGGTCAACGCCCAATCACATCAGATTCTGTTTCGCAAATGTTTGAAACCTCACCAGATAACAGTCGCGCACCTACTCTGCCTAAAAAATATATACAGGAATCAATATGTACGTAGTTCACATCATCTGTCGTGGGCGGACTATACAATATTTTACTTTCTTCGGCTTTCGGCTGACCATACAAGAGCCAAATAAAAACAGAGAGAGAGAAAGAGAGACGTAGTCCGAAAAAAAGAACAAGTAGAGTTGATTTTTGATTTTCACTTTGAACCAACTTTCAGTTCACTATAAAAGATTCCTCTCCCAACTTGTGAAGGTCAAGACGGTATATACATTCTCAAATACGAACGACATCACTGAGGAAAGAAAATGAAAACCGATCTAAGGACATCTCCAACGCCGACCTTCAAACCTCCCGAATCCGTTCGGATGTCCGGACTGCGGAAACCATTCAACGCGGTCCTCTATCGGTCCGCGGCGCGGTGTAGACACGTTTTCTCCCGTAAACCAAAGACAAACACGAGGAGTTTTACAAGAGTCCGGATTGATCCGACGCCCTCTTCTGACTGTCCTAGCACACCCAAACCCCTTCTTCCTCGCCTGCGCGTGTTCCCGCCCGACGCCAGCTGCATTCATGATAATGTAGAGCGCACTACAACGCCGCCATGGTGGAGGTGCAGCCTGTGCCGGCGCTTTTGTCGGCTTTCCAGTAGGCATGGGAGAAACAACGGTACAACCTGTTCGTCCTGGAGCAGCACCGGCTGGCTTAGGGCCAGATCTACGGCGAGCGCGTGAGCGAGAAGGCTGTGGCGGCCATGGCCGCAACGAACCCCAACTTCGTCGCGGAGCAGCGTGCCATTTACGACGTCGTTCGCGCTCAAGCCGGCGCTCGCCAGGAAGCGACCGCCGCCGAGGCGCGGCTCCAGGCTATCACAGAGTAGAACAGTGGTAGTTACGCCTCCTATACGCCGCTTATGAACTATCATGCAACCCGGTGGGACGACGACAGTGTCGGCGCCACCATTACCATCGTGGACCGCACGTCCACCGCGCGACGGACATGTCGCGGACTCCTCCGAGGATGAGTAGGCCACGGGAGGCGGCAAGGCCTGGTGTCCCATGTGGGCCGGTCCATCTCCCGTGTTCTACCCTTCCACACCAACGACCGCACCTTCACTTTATCGGCATTACACTACTAAGAAAATGCTTACTAGTAGAGCTGGTTTTTGAGCTATCAGTAGCGCGGGCACCAGCGCTACTGCTACGGCGCTACAACTATTTTGTAGCAGTAGCGCGTTTTTAGGCCAGCGCTACTGGTAAGTTCAAGTATTAGTAGCGCGTTTTCAGGCCCGCGCTACTGCTAACATTTATGTTTTTTTAGCATTTTTGCGTTGTACATGTTTAAACAGATATATCTTTTATACAATAACAACTCATCATGAACTAGTCTGTTTAAATAGCATATTCATTAACACTTGTCATCACCATCAAACAATGTTCGTCAATGAGACATCATGTAACAAGTTGGTCGCTAGTCATAATCACGACTCCTCATCATCATCATCATCAACTCTAACACATATATTGTAGCACATAATAACACATTCTAGCTACGACCTACTCCTCTCATAGGACCTACTCTACCCTCTCTTAGGTAAAATATCATAAAACAAGATAGGCATTGACGCTGCATTAAGGAAAATTGACTCTCCATAATAAAGGACGGAGATCATCCTGTCTTCAAGTCTTGGACTACGCATAATGTTGCTTCCAAGTAGCTCTCTACGATGGTTCAAACATTTTTTGAAATCATCTATTATCATGGCTTCCTCGCTTTTAGAAATCCGGTATGGACAGGAGTGATGTGGATACTGTGGCTGACCTGGCCGTGGTGGTCGTAAGCTCATAACATTAACGCGACCTCTCGTCAACATCAGATGAGGCACACAATCCATCGGGATTTTCTGTTAAAAACATAGTAATAACTTTGTAGTTAGCAATATAGTTTAGTTTTAGAAGAATTTATGCAAAAGATGCACGAATGTCGTAATAGTAGAAAATCTTACCATGATATCTCCATTGATGTTACCGTAGTTCAACATGTGGACTAGTGGCACGTACTGACCATAATGTGGAGGAGTTTGATAATAGCTATTGTAATTCTCAATATCAGTAAAAAATGCGATAATACCATCTTGCTCCTTATAAGTTAATTGTGCTTCATCATTGTAGTAGTAGGTTCTGTCTACCATTTTCCGTACATTTTTTGAAGAATGAAAATAAGCTGTCAATGGAAATAAGCTGTCAAATATTTTAAAATAAACAATATAAATTACTTAGTAAATATGTTTAAGAAACTCACACAACGGTAGAACTGGAAGCGTGTCAACAAGGACCCAAATGGTCATATCATTTTCGTCGATGTCAGGATCACCAAGATCGAAGATGAGAAGCATACCCTCATGAAAATCATACGCCTTGCAAAGGGCTTCCCAATTCAGGCAACCAAAATTGGATGAGTTCACAGAATTGTATAGAATTATAGCAAAATCATAACCATGATGGGTCCTTAGTTGAATTATCTTTGTCTCCATTCTTTCATGATCTTCAAAACCCATCTTCTCCAAGACATAGCATCTTGCATGACATGGGATTAGCTAGCCGAATTGTAAAAGACGGAAATTACACGTTGAAGAAGCAGAGAAGTCGTGCAAAAAATAACAAAAAACACTTGTCGTCGTTGCGTACCGTTTCAACATCGAAGGTCTCTTGGAGCTTGATGCTGAAGCGCCGACCTTCTACCAGGTGAGGTTTGTCGCACAGACCGCGCTTATCTTCACAGTCCTCGCACTTAGCGCATTCCCTTTCGTCGTCAGACATTTCCTAATAGGTAATTAATAATCCATCATCGAATACATATATAGTAGTTTGTAGCAAAGATCATCATATAACAACTAAAACACCTAAAATTTGTAGTTTGTAGTAGTTTGTAGCAAAGATCATCATATAATTCATCATGAATACATATATAGTAGTTTGTAGCACAAACCGCGCTCATCTTTTGCATTCAATAAGCAAATAACTAATAGGTAATTAATAATCCATCATCGAATACATATATAGTAGTTTGTAGCAAAGATCATCATATAATATCACTAATACATCTCGAATAATAGCTCCTTTAGGTTCAGTGGGCCGTGGTGGACACCCAAAGAGAAGGAACCATCACCGGATCATAGCTCCGGTGAGATCCCCAAAGAATCTGCCAGGTATTGGAGAACCGGCCGTTCGCCAACGCAACCAAGTAGCGGTGGACGTGCGCGTTCTCCTCCGTGACACGGTGCTGTACCACCTACGCGGGGGACTCAAGCCTCTCCACCGATGCAGGCCCACGTGACCGCCACCAAAGAAGCTCCGGGTCGAAGACGGGCTGGCTCCTCACTAAGCTGCGCTCACCAGAAGGTAGCACAACCCAGTACCAGCCCGGCGGAGCCCAGTCCCGGACATGGCCCCTCGGCTCAACCAGGAGTCCTCCGCCGAGTCGACGACGAGGATGCGGGATAGGCATCTTCGACGTCGAGGACAAAATGCTTAATTATGAAAACAAAATTAATAAACACTTAGCAAAATTTGGCATGACCTTTGCTAAAAACAGGACATATCGAGCGCCTGAAATTTGCCAGAACGTAAACGAATTGACATTTCTGGCAAAACATAGGCCACTCAGAAAAATATGACATGTCCAAAATGTGACATGTTCAAAATATGACATGTCCACTGCAAATTTGCATATAACAGGAAAAATTGCTTTAACTAAAAAAATAACAACAATTGCTTTAACTAAAAAAAACCTAGAATTCTGTTAACTACACCTAAAACAACTAAAACACCTAACATTCTGTTAACTACACCTAAAACAACTAAAACAACTAAAACTCTTTTAAATACACTTAAAACACCTAAATTCTATTAACTACACCTAATTAAAAACCTAGCTAAATTTCTGTCCTAACTTTAAAACCTAGCTAAATTTAAAAACCTAGGGTTCATACGAATTAACTAGGGTTCATACCTAATCTGTCCAAGCAAGGGTTCGATCAAAACCTAAATTATTCTAATAACCTACATTTTTTCAACTACATAGAATTGAAAATAACTACTCTAATAACTATATCTTGGGAGGGAGGGAGGAGGAGGAAGGAGGGAGGAGTACCTCTCGGTGGAGGAGGGCCGGCACGGGAGGAGAGCCGGCGCGGGGGCCGGGCGGCGGGCGGAGGAGGGAGGCCAACGCGGGGGAGCTGGGCGGCCGACGGGGAGGAGGGCTGGCGCGGGCGAGGGCGGCCGACGCAAGGAGGAGGGCCGGTGCGGGAGACGACAGTGTGCGGGGGTCGACGGCGGCACACGGGGGGTCGAGGGAGGAGTGTGGGAGTGTGAGTGAGAGTGAGGCCGGCCGGGCCGGGGGCGCGGAGGGAGGTAGTGGGCCTAACAGCAGCGCGGGCAACGGGCCAACGCTACTGCTAAGCACACTAGTTGTAGCGCAGGTTGGACGACAGGCGCTACTGCTATTTTTTGACCGAGGGGTGTGGTTTATTACACTTAGCAGTAGCGTGGGGCTATCTAACAAGCGCTGCTGCTAACTGATACTAATAGCGCTCTTTTTAGCAAGCGCTACTACTAACTAGTAGTAGCGTGGAGGTATAAACAAACGCTACTGGTAAACTTCTATCTATAAGCGTTTTCCTAATAGTGTTATCGCCGGTGATCATGGAGACGGCGGATGGAGGAAGATAGAGCTTGGACGCCGAGGTCCGTCGCCGTAGGATACGTTTAGGGGCGGGTCTTTTTTGTTCTAAATGTTCAAAACATAATGAAAATCCGCCATGTTTGTATGAAATCCGTCATGGTTATATGAAATCTGGCCGTGTTTGCACGAATTTCATCCAGTTTGTTTAAATAGAGTTTGAAATATATGCGGCTACGGTTGGATGGCGGCCTCCCACATCCGTGTCCTCGGACTGGTCCCCCTGTTCATGGACGGATGCAGGAGGAAATTTGCGGGTTATCGTTAGAGATGCCCTAATAGCATCTACAGCCAGACTTGCCAAATTCGGCACCTTATACACCTGCGTCCGTAGACAGTGACCGGGCAGTCCCTAAATCCGTGCATCCACAACCGAGTATCTCATATCCGACACCCTATATCCATACAGAATCATGCAACATAGTACATAGATCATCGGAAAGGAAAAATCGACAAGGAAACGGACTCTAAACCGATAGCAAACGGGCATAATTCACATATTGACATCACCAAAATATCATCAGACGGTCCAGCAAATTCTAACTAGATACTACGAGCTAGATATGGGAGGGCGGAGCTTCAACACTTCCTCGCCGTCCGTTTGCCCTTCCAGCCGCCTGCGGTAGGAGGTGGTTCATGTTGGAGCCGTCGGAGTCGGACATGCCCTCGTCGGAGGAATCGGAGATGACGATGTAGCCCTTCAAGGGCCGGATGACACGATCTTGCTTGCACTTGAGCTTGGTCACCCTCGCCGCCTCCCGCTCAGACTGCTCAATGTCGAGGTGGGGCTGCTTGGCGTTGATCCTCTGGAGCCGTCGGGCGTCAGTCTCCGCCGTCATAAGTGACTGGCGGTACACCCACTGGAGGAGATACTCATCCTCGCCGGGCAGTGTCGGTATCACACAACGATGATGGGAGGACTGCGCAGTCGTGTCCTAAGCGGGCCCCATCTTTCTTGCCCTCTGCCACTCGTGGTGGGCGGCTTGCACCTCTGATTCTGGTGTCCGCATCTGTGGCGTCGGCGGAGTGGGCATTAAAACCCAACGCAGCCCGCGCGGGTCAGCAGCCGGAGGTGGAGGAGGCCGGTGGGCGGGTGACACCGATTGAGCTACACTCGCAGATTCGCGCGCGGGGCGAGAAACACCGGCGTCGGGCAACAGGCGGTGTTGCACCTGAACTGGAGGTGCCGCCCCTATCCACCCGTGAGCGCCGGATCGTCCTCGTCTCCGGAGCTGCCGTCGGAGTGGCTGCTGGTGCCAGACATGGTCGTCGGCGCTTAGGATTTGATGGATCGGAGAAAGGGTAGCAAAATGGAGCAGAATGGAGTGGAGTTAAGTGAAGCTAGGGTTTACTTCGGAGGAGGATTTTATAGGGTAGGGGTGGGCCAGAGGTGTACCGGGCGGACACGACCGGGCGCGCTAGGCCTCCTCATATCCGCCCTAGATTTGAGCTAGATATGAGCGGTGCTCGTCAACCCAGGCATTTGGGGACGATTTGAGAGGTTCAGTTGGGTCAGTATTTTGTGACCATTCAGTGACCGGTCCGTCAGTCCGAGCGTTTGATTTCGAGCGGTAGATATTGGTTTGGGCGCCTGGCTGTAAATGGTCTAACATAAGCAGTTCTATATAGGAGCCAATCTCTCCTCCCATGCCATACATGGTACGCTTTCAGCATCACAACATTATGAATACACAACACGCTACTGTAATGCCACCACATTTTTTTTACAATTTATAAAACTACAAAAGGTTTCTTTTGTTGGAAAACAACTAAGAAGGTGATGTAGCTTTCTGCGAGATCTAAACCATTTTTTCCTGCTCGGTCACCTCGCTTAGAGCATTTAAAGCCGGGAGCCTCAAACCCGCCTCATATGCCCGGGCGGGCTGCCCAGTTACTGACCGGTCACGTTTTTTCGATCCAGGCAGACTCTTTAAACGGACCTTAAACGCCTGGGCTGACCGGCATGCCCGGGCACCCGGTCGTGCCCGGGCACGCCCGTCACGTAGGACTGACGAAGGGGTCTCACACGAACTCGCTGGAAAACCAGACCGGTTCGACGGACGCCTCCTCCATTGCCATGGTGTGGACGCCACGTGGTGCCGCTCCGGCTCGCCGCCCGAGAAAAAATCGGCATATTTAAGCCGGCCGAAATCCGCAACCCTAGTCCATCCACCTCCTTCCTCTGCGTGTTGCGAGTCCGGGCCCATCCACCTCCTCCCTCTCCCACTCTGGTGCTCTGCCCACGCTCCGGCACTCCGCCATGGTCCAGACTAAGATCACGTACTACGCAATGCTCACGCCGGAGCGCCGCGCCGAGATCCAGCAGGAGATCCAGCCGAGACAAGCCGCGCGCGCAGCCCACATCGCCGTCGGGCTGCCTCCGGACTCGCCGCAGCCAGAGGAGGAGGAGGACCAGCCAGGGGAAGAGGAGGAGGTGGTGGTGGCACCGATGTAGGTGGAGAAAACGCGGAGGAGCCGAACCAGCAGCTGCCAGCCTTCAACATGGAGCAAACGGAGGCGGAGTTCGTCGTCGCCGAGTCCAACAAGATGGCGGAGCAGCATGCCATCTTGGAGTCCATCCAGGATGACGCATATGCGGAAGCCAACCGGGCGTTCCTTAGGTGGGGGCAGGAGGAGTGCAGGAGGAGTCCGATGCACTTTTCGCGGAACTCGACGCGGGGATAGAGGCGGAGGAGGCCGGAGCGGAGGAGCCTGAGCTGCAGCTGCCCTACATGCTGCTGGAGCCGGGCACGGAGATCATCGACATCTCCGATGATTAGTAGCTAGGTGATCAACGTAGTACGTAGGTTGTTTGATTTGCATGTCTTTGTATGGATTTAAGGGCAACTCCAACGCACGACCCCGAACAGACGTCCGTTTCGTCCGTTTGGGGTGGCAATGGGGTTGTGTCCGCCCAGATTTGTGGATGCACTGGCTGTACGCCCAACACACGGCCGCATTTCAGCGGCATCTCGTCCATTCGAGAATAACAAATATCTCAAATTAAACATGGCAATAGTTGCACGTCCGAAATAGTCTTATTACAACCCAATCAAAATAAAAATAATATCAAATATTCTTATCACAATCTAATTAAAATTTATTTGCAAAAAAATAAATTAAACCAATAGATAGATCTATTGGTTGCCAATGTGAGTTCACATGTGCTCAACCAAGTCATCCTGGAGCTGGACATGAGTATGCCAATCATGCAATTCCTGATGAAACTCGACAAACTGTTCAAAGGTTGCAGGAGGTGGATGCTCAGGCTCAACATTTTCATCCTGAAAATCAAAACCTTGGTCGTAGATGCTATCATCACGCTCATCCTTCACGATCATGTTGTGCATGATCACACAAGCAGTCATCACCTCTCAAAGCCTTGTCGTGCTCCATGTCAATGCAGGGTTACGAATGATACCCCACCGAGACTGAAGCACACCCAAAGCATGCTCCACATCCTTCCTAGCACTTTCTTGCATTTGGGAAAACCTCTATCTCTTCTCTCCTTGCGGATTGGGTATGGTCTTCACAAGAGTGGACCACTGAGGATAGATACCATCAGCTAGATAATATCTCTTGTTGCAGTGGTGGCCATTGACCTCAAAGTTGACCTTCGGGGAGTGGCCTTCTGCAAGCCTTGCAAATACTGGAGACCGCTGAAGAACACTAATATCATTCTGAGAACTAGCCATGCCGAAGAAAGGATGCCATATCCATAGAATCTAGTGAAGCCACAACTTCAAATATAACAATGGCACCTTTCACATGCCCTTTGTACTGCCTCTGCCAAGCAAATGGACAGTTCTTCCACTTCCAGTGCATACAATCTATACTACCAAGCATGCCCGGAAAGCCCCTCTCAGCATTGATCGCCAACAACCTCTCTATATCAGCGGCAGTTGGCTCTCTGAGGTACTCAGGGCCGAACACTTCCACCACGACCGTGCAAAAATTATACATTGAGAGGAGACATGTGGGCTCACTCATACAAACATACTCATCCACAAAATCACCAGGAATTCGATATGCAAGCATGCGGATAGCCACAATGCATTTCTAGTATGAAGAGAAACCAAGCTTTCCTAGGGCATCCTCTTTGCACTCAAAGTATGGGTCATGCGCGACCACTCCCTCCCAAATATGATTGAACACATGTCTCCTCATTCGGAACCAGCGACGAAATTTATGTGGTTTGAAGAGTGCACCATCCTTAAAGTAATCAACATAGAGAAGGGTGTGGTCTTTCTTCCTATTGCAGTTCAAGGCCGGAGCATGGCCGGGGATTCATCCCCTGAACCAAGGCCGCTTCCTACTAATGTGTTCATGTATGACCAACGCAGCCACCACATCTTCATCATCCGAGGATGAATCATCCGATGAGAAAATGAAGTTGTGAAAGAAAAACTCATCACCGCTATCCATTGTACCTTGTGAGCAACCGTCGAACGCCTTGCGGTCGTGCTGGAGGCGCAGCCGGATAGTGCACGTCCTGCTCCCCTCGCATGCAGCAAAGTAAGGTTTTGGGGGTCGGTGGTGCTTGTGGGTGTCGTGGTTCTAAGTTTGACAGTAGAATGGGGGGTAGGTATGGAGAGGCAAGTTCCTAGCTATGGAGTAGTTGTATATGCAAGGGATTTACGAGTTCAGGCCCTTCTCGGAGGAAGTAATAGCCCTACGTCTCGGAGCCCGGAGGCGCTCGACTGGATTATATGTGTATGTGTTACAGGGGTGCGGACCCTTCTACCTGTGGAGGGGGGTGGCTTATATAGAGTGCGCCAGGACCCCAGCCAGCCCACGTAGCAGAGGGGTTTAAGGTGCGTTAAGGCTAGGCGTTACTGGTAACGCCTTACATAAAGTGTCATTAAGATCATAAAGACTATTTAACTACAGACCGTTTGGGCACCGAGTGGCTCTTGGACTCCTGGTGGTCGAGTGGGTCTTCATGGTCGAGTGTCTTTGAATCTGTCGAGTGGAAACCTACCAGGTCGACTGGAAGGCCGCTTCTCTTGCGAGTGTCCTTGTGGAGGGTACCTTTGGGCAGGTCTATGACCCTACCCCAGGTACATGACTTCATCATTAGCCCCCGAATGGATCGAGGTTTGAGTGAGGAAGGAGTTGATAATCTTTCCGACATGTTCTTCGTGTTGCGAGTGTGTCTTACTCTGGATCAACGACCTTTTAGTGATGGCATCAACTTCTCTTTCAGTCGCCTTGATCCATTCTTCA